>CM060113.1:40757371-41214871 GCA_030522415.1 Channallabes apus
CGCCGTCAACAAGCCAGAGGAACGTGCTCTTGGGATGGAATGTTTGGGGCTACAAAACGTCTCCCCACTGGCAAACAGTTTGGACTGACCCAGTGGTATCTGTTCATGATGGGGACCGACGAGACAAGTTCTCTCCAAGTTCTAAAAAGCGGTGGAAATGAGGACACTGATCTGATGCTCACTGCTAGCAAAAAGAACACAAATTAATAATAAAGTCAGATCGGATATCAGAGCGAATACATCAGGAAAGAAATACTGTAACAAACAGCAAAGACTGGAATTAGTCTTTATGCTTTTATATTATATTTAGAGTGAATATTATTTTTGTGTGACAAACAGTAGAACTATTAAGCGATCTGTAGCTTTCAGTATCGATTTTCAGCTGAGACACAAAATCAAGGACAAGAAAAAGTGGAATTATTCAATTCCTAGAAACCTGATTTTGTTTATTACTGCTTCTTCTGCAATTACTGTATTGATAATGTGCTTAGTTTTATTTTGTCACAAAGTATATAAATTAAACCACTTTCATTTTGTTTAAGCAAAAGCTGGCTTTATACCCAGTCACTCACTCAATGTCTATTCTGCTTTATCCTGTATTCAGGGTCGCGAGGGGGCAGGAGGAGACCATTTAAGGGCAGTTAAGGAACACCATTTACTATAGGATGACTTTATACTGTTGGAGGAAACCAGAGTACCTGGAGAAAACTCACCAAGCACAGAAAGAACATGCAAACTCCATTCTCAAAGACCCTGAGGCGGGAATCGAACCCAGACGGTCCCACGGCTGGCTTTATACTTATTCGAAAATAGTAATGTTAAACCTAACTAGTTGAATTTAACAAGAGAGTTGACAAAATTATCCCTCAAAAAGTTGGACTGTGTTTGTGCGAGTTAACATTTTCAAAAGAGTAGAGGAAACTCTCTAAAGAAACTGCTGTGACTCATACGTTTAGTTGGAGGAAAATGTTGGAGGCTCGTGAGTTTATGCAATATAAGGAAATTCATGCTAACGTGAATCCGGCCTGATCTGCTTCAGATTTGAATAACACTCCCAGTTACGGAATTGAGACATTATACAGTACTGTGCGAAAATATCTACAAATACATGCTGTAGAGCAAGGATGTCTTCAGAAAATAAATAAATAAATAAAGCTCAATAAACATTAAAGTAAGTATTTGGTGTAACGATGCTTTGAGAAGTCCTTTAGTCTCAGATATAATTTGTGCAGTTTTATAAGGAAATTAGCCACCAAGTTTTACTGAGCATCCTGCAGAACCACACACACACACACACACACAACGGTTCTTCTGAGGACTTTGACTGCCACACCTGTTTCTTTTTGCCATGGAAAACCCGTCAGCTTCCTTTCTGTTTTTTGACTAAAAAGTGGTTGTTTATATAAAGTTCTGCTTTCTTTTCTAGGGAACTAATATCATTTTCTGTAAAGTTACATTTTGTGGTCAAATACCAATGTTTGAAAACCAGAAATGTTTTAGAACAAACTTAATAATAAAGGCATAAAATAAAACAAGTACATACATATAAAACAGTTTGTATTAAAAAACAGGGGTTTAAACTTGCACAATACTGGAGATGGACACGGGTTACAGTCTCACGTTTAAATCGCGTATTAATTTCAGTAGATCTCTTTTCGGTTTAGCGCCCCTAGTGAAAGTTGAAAAAATATCTAAACAAGATGCAAGATCAGTGCGATTCTGTAACTTTTGCGTTTCATGACATTCACCCCTTAGGCCGACCGCTTGACACACCTATGACATCATATCCATTAGGGCGGTAAGCTGAAAAGGTCGTTTCCTCATGACCCCATCGGTGGCCATTTTGGATTTAGTTTTTAGGTAGGGGTGCTAAACTGGAAAGTGATCCATGGTACACCAATTTAATGAAGTTTGTTTTGTTGCTTTATATAAACAATTCATATGACAAATCAATCAAAAAACACGTCTATAAACAAGCACAAATACAGTAAGACTAACCATTCGAGGGGGACAAAAAAAAGTAATGGTACCCTTCAAAAAGACTTGGCGTTGGGCAGGTCTCTGACTTTTGTTCACGAATGTGAACACACTTGAGACTGGGGCACACTTTACCCAAATATGACTGCCATCAAGACCATTTACACGACTGAATGTTACTGAATCCCCGATTAAACAAGAGGCGTTCAGACGACCAGCTAGTTCGTGAACAAGCCTCTGTTTGCATAACCGTACCGAATCTCCCTGTAGGCGAGTGTAGGTCAGTATAACTGCTACATGAGGTTTGTCTAGCCTTGAAAAACACACACACACCAAAAAAAAAAAAAAAACTCACTGCGGTGGCATTTCAGGACACTTTGTCCTCAGTTGTTTCCATAACAACCAGCAGAATCCACCGTCGCCACTCCCCCCTCCCCCCATCCTGACTCGCCGAGCTCCCCATTCATTCCACTCGAGACAAAACATGGCTCAGTGCAGCGGTTCCCTGGCTTCGTTCCACTCCGGTTCTGAGTACATTTTCAACACATTCCTGGAGGGTGATTCGGAGAGCACTAGCTGCTGAGAACGGCCCTTTTCTGGAAGCCGTCGCTCCTCGAACAGCTGTTTTCCTCTCCTCCTAAACAGAAGTCCCGCAGATCCTGAAGTATGAAAGGAATTTGTAAACAGGGGGCTGGGGCCCTGGGGGTATCCTGGGTAATAACACACACACTTCTCTCTGACTCTCCCTCTCTCTCTCTTGGAGTCTATGTGGGGGTAATTAAAGGAGGACAGGATGAAGGTGATTATGTGTTGGCTGTGGGATTGTGCCACCAGTGCCATGTAATTAGAGCATCCGGTGGATCCACGGCGTCTCACAAGCCTCAGAGCACGGCGATGAATCTGAAAGAGGAGGAGGAGCTTCTCCGAGTGCAGTCCTGTAGTGGTGTTACACTGCTCCTTGGATCAGTTCCCATTTCTCCCGAGAACTTGAGCTCATTCAGTATGAGGAAAAATAATAATTCTAATAATAACCCGGCCAGATCGGAACAAAAACAGCGATCATGATGCAATTAGGAGCTGCTTCCAAACAATTTGTAGAGAACTGGAGCTTCAAAAGAATGGCATATTCAGTTGTTCATCATCACTACATCACTGCAGAGGCATGTCCAGTCCTTGGAACTCTCCATGGATGCCAGTTTTGCCCCCAGTATCTTTCTTAATATTAACTGAGGCAAGTGAGGCCTGCAAGTCTTTGGATGTTAACTTTGGGTTCTTTTATGAGCTCCTGAAGGAGTTGTTCTTGTACGCTTGGAGCCATTTTGGTAGGCCTGGGTAGGTTCACCACTGTTCCAGGTTTTCTCCACTGTGGTTCACTGATGTCCCAAAGCCTTAGAAATGGCTGGTAACCCTTTCCAGACTGATACACGTCAATGACTTTATTTTGCGGCATTATGTGTTGCCTTATCGTCCTTCACTTCGTCAGACAGGTTCTATCTAAGTGATTTCTTGATTCCAACAACAGGTGGAAATTTAACTGTTCTTAAAACAAAATGTGTTCGTTTATTGGTTATTAGCTTGTTCAGATTTTGGATGCAGGGTCGAATCCCAGGAACACTGAGAGAAAAGGTTCTGCTTGCGAGGCGAGAAGAAACCGGAGAACCATGAAGAAGTTATGACTCCATTCAACCGCATCTCGGTATTGGTGATCTAATGCGCATGAATGGAACACATTCTCAAAGGGTCAGATAAACCCTGACAAAGTCTTCCCTCTTCCGTGAGCTGTTCTTGTTCTACAAAAAAAAAGCAACTTGTGTGGTTTTCCAGGTTGCTCCTTTATCTCCCCGCAGCAAGGAGTCACAAATAAACCCATGCTAACGCGGTCTATAGGTTTTCTGATATTTGAGTAGAAGCACAGTGCGTGATGAGAAGTCAAATCCAGCCAGGTGTGACGCAGACATACGATCTCGTTGTGCCAGGCCACCCACCAGAGTCATGCGCCCACACACACACACTATACAGTACACACCCATTTTAAGCCAGGTAGGTCGAGTGTGTCCTGGCTTGTCATGCCACTGACGAAATAGCCCTGAACTAAGCACCATGAGCGTCTGAGGTCTTGTAGAGACGTTTACTGCTCTCCTGTGGTTCACCAAACCCACGACTGGATAAAGACGCAAATTCCCGTAGAGGAACTTTGTTTCTCTCCAGAGCCAAAAGAATCAGATATTTGACTCAGCCAGATGAAACAATTAGTCAGGAAGAGGGTGCTAGAGGCAATAAAGACAAATTAACTGCCAGGACACACACACACACACTACACATTGTTCATACAATATTGTGTACTCAGGAATGGAGAGACAATGTCACAATCAGAGCTGCAGAACCGGTTTTGTTTGGGTTGAATGGAACACTTTTCTGATTGATTGAAGTGTGTGTGTGTGTTGGTGCACAATGTTAATTACAGAACCTCCAGCTGTGAAATGTCCACAGATTCACAGGCAAGTATTAAACCGAACATCTTTGGAGCTGCCAAGGTCAGGTAGAGGTGCGGTATAACAAGTGCAGCAGAACAGATGGAACCCGAACAAAAAAAAAACAAAACAATGACTTGTCATGACACTATCACAACTCGTTCTTTCAGGTCGTTTAAAGACGCTATGTTTTCATCTCTCACACACACATACACACAGTACACTGAAGGCAACTGTTAATCTGTTCAACAGCAACACAAGCATTAACACGTTCGGTTCAGCTTCCTGCGTGTCGGAACAGACGGCCGGGACAGAAGGGACGCTGCTCTCGCCTGGTGCTAAACATCATTAGAGGATCACGGCTTTTTAGTGACGTGAACGTGCAGCAGCATCTTAAAAGATTAGAAAACTTCTCTAATACTGCTTAGACACAGAAGCGAGACGTCACCTGACCGAAAGTGAGGACCTTGAACCCGATTCCAAAGATCGGCGTGCGTCATGCTGATGTCACAAATTACAGGACCATTTAACTTCATAACAAACTCATGAGAACGATTTAGATCAAAATCAAATAACCAAAACAGGTACTTTTTTCCAATGATTACAATTTCTATCTATTTTTCTCTTTTCCAGGCCACTTACACTTTATCTTATACACCGCATTCCAAATTATTATGCAAATTGGATGTCTCAGGGCTCTTTGGCTCATTGAAATGAATCTCAGACACGTGTGATAATTAGTTTGCCAGATGAGCCCAATTAAAGGAAAAGTACTGAAGAAGGTTGTTCCACATTATTAAGCAGGCCACAGGTTTCAAGCAATATGCTGAAAAGCGTCTAATACTGCAATGCCTTGGACAAGGTATAAAAACATTAGATATTTCATGAAAACTTAAGCGTGATCATCGTACTGTGAAGACATTCGTGTCTGATTCAGATCACAGACAGGTTCGTGCAGATAAAGGCAGAATGAAGACGGTTTCTGCAAGACAAATTCATCGGATTAAGAGAGCAGCTGCTGAAATGCCATTACAAAGCAGCAAACAGGTATTTGAAGCTGCTAGTGCCTCTGGAGTCCCGCAAACCTCAAGGTGTCGGATCCTTTAGAGGCTCGCAGTTGTGCATAAACCTACTATTCGGCCCCTAATCAATGCTCACAAGCAGAAACGGTTGCAGTGGGTCCAGGCATACCTGAAGACAAGTTTTTAAACAGTCTTGTTTACTGATGAGTGTCGTGCAACCCTGGATGGTCCAGATGGATGGAGTAGTGGATGGATGGTGGATGGCCACCATGTCCCAACAAGGCTGCGGTGTCAACAAGGAGGTGCCGGAGTCATGTTTTGGGCCAGAATCATGGGGAGAGAGCTGGTAGGCCCCTGTAGGGTCCCTGAAGGTGTGAAAATGACCTCGGCAAAGTATATTGATTGACTGCAAAGTATATGGTACAAAAAGAAGAACCGTGTCTTCATCATCTTCATGCACGACAATGCACCATCTCATGCTGCAAAGAATCCCTCTGTGTCATTGGCTGCTATGGGAATAAAAGAGGGGAAACTCATGGTGTGGCCACCATCCTCCCCTGACCTCAACCCCATTGAGAACCTTTGGAGAATGTTAAGATGACATGCCCTGTTAGGATGTTTTTGATTTAAATAGCTTTTGATTTCAGTAAATATGACCTCCTAATGCTGCAAATTCAACAAAAGCCCATTTTCAGTTCATTACAACCTATAAATGTTTTAACTCTGTCGTGCATAATAATTTGGAAGAGTGTGTTTTCAGTTTTTTATTTTTTGAAATAAATATTGTCATCATTAGGAGGTCGGTTCAATAAAATTATACTGACTTTTTCAAGTCATCAAAATGGTTGATGACTTGAAAATTATACTGACTGTCATTTGCATTTACTAATTATGAAAATCAGAGAAAGATATAATTCGGTGTAAATAAATAAAAATTTGACATTTGCATTAATTTGCAAAATTTAACATCTCAAGCTTGAAAACCCTTTTCCTAAAAAAAAAAAAAAAGTTTACACACATGCTCTAATTAAATATTTCGTGTCATCAGAAAATCCTCAAGATCACATGAACAAGCAATCTATGTCTTTATTTTCAAAACAGATTGACATTTTTAAAAAATCTCCTTAGTTGTTGTCTTTGCGTGTTGCAATCTAATAATTTGCCTCTGCTGATAGAGTGACTGGTGATTCAATACATTCAGGTCGTCAACCCCAGATCATAACACTGTCTCCAGGTGTTTGTACAGTGGACACTATACATGATGGGAGCATCGCTTCATGCGCTTCCCTTCTTACCCTGACACGCCCATCACTCTAGAATAGGATCAATCTGGACGACTCACATGACCTTTTTCCATCACTCCAAAGTCTAATCTGTATCCTCCCTTGCAAAACTGAAACCTTTTTACTGTTGACTCTCACTAACAAGTGGTTTTCTTATGGACACAGTTATTTAGCCTCAGTCCAGGGAATTCTCACCATATTGTGTGTGTGTGTGTGTAAATGCTCTGACTTTCCCTACTGAACATACCTCTGGTTTTAATTGTTGATTTTTTTACCATGCAACTTCACCAAGTGTTTAAGTGATCTCCATTCAATTCCACGTTCCTTCCAGGATTTGATGAAATGCTTTGAAAGGTTCTTTTTCCAGTTCCTCCTCTGAAATGTCGCTTTACTGTTGTGTGTGGTTGTCTGTACTTTTTAATCAAGAAGGTGAAATATATATATTTTTTGAAGTCATATGATTCTTTTACTGCATTGTGCGCACACTTTAGTGAAACATTTGCACAAACATTACGTAGTTATCTTCTCCATAGAGACTGACCGACGAGCTCGGACACTTTGAAAATACCAAACTAGGGACAGAAAAGTGAAAACTATGTAATCATTTGAAAATCAATTAATATCCTCATAATATTAGCATAAATGCTAGTTCTTGCCAATTCTATGCAAAGGTTCTTCCGAGTCACACATTTCAGAATAAAAAAGAAACCTCGTAAAAGTAGATAGTTTTCGGTATCCGAGATGCATTTAAAAATGTTTAAACTTTTCAAATCTTTTTAGAGTCAATTCGAAATTCTAATAAACTAATGAATTTTAGGAATCATGAATGTATTTCTTAAAACACATTCTGTGAGCACACGTCTTCATTCATGTGTGTGTGTGTGTGTGCGAGCGGAGATTCCTGGCATTAGTTTGTTTTCGTCTGGAGCCAAAACAGGATGAGGCTATGTGAAAGGCTAACATAAATTAGCTTTTGTTTTTGGGAACAGACCCTCTTCCTGGCGTCAGATTATGAGGAGTAATAACAGCGGCTTCGTTTCCTGCGACTGGAGAAAAAATAAAAACAAAAAGAAAAAACAGCCAGCAGGACATGCAGTGACAGAAACGCCGAGCTTCAGACAAAACAAAGTGTAAAACTTATGAAAAAAAGACTGCGAAAGGTCATAAAATAAAGAAAATAAGCATGCATTGTCCATCACATTAACACCACCACTACCAGTATTAGGGTTTCCAGGTTTGTATGGTGAAATCCTCCTATATCAAAACTAATTAGAATGTCAAGTTAGAAAGTTTGCATACACTTATTTGACTCTACCAGTAAACAGTTTCAAAACATTTACTTTATCTTGTTATGGATATAGAAGCTTTAAAAGCTGAGTGACATCATATGAGTCAATTGGAGGTGTACATATGGATGCATTTTAAAGCTCGCTTTCAAACTTAGTGCCTCCTTGTTTGACATCATGCGAAAAATCAAAAGAAATCATTCAAGACCTCCAAAAGTCTGTTTCATCCTTGAGAATCATTTCCAATCTGTACAAACAATACTACGCAAGTATAAACACCAATGGCGCACACCGCCATCATTCCGCTCAGAATGAAGACGCATACTTGGGTATTAACAGGTCAAATAGATCCCAGAATAACAGGGGAGGCAACAGGTACAAAAATATCTATAATCATAATAAAACGAAACCGATATCAACGTGACCTGAAAGAATCACTCAGCATAGAAGAAGATACTGCTCCAAAACTTGGACAGAGATCTTACTTTCTGGAGAAATATCCTCTGGTCTGATGGAAGAAAAATTAACCTTTTTTCCCCCCCACATAATGATCATTGTACTGACTGGAGGAAAAAAAGGGAAGTTTGCAAGCTAAAGAGCATCGTCCCAACCGTGAAGCACGGGGGTGGCAGCATCATGGTGTGGTGGGGCTTTGCTCCAGGAAGGATTGATGCACTTCGCAAAATAGATGACATCATGAAGAAGGTAGATATATTGAATCAACATCTCGAGACATCAGTCAGGAAGATAAAACATGGTTCTTTGGTAGGTCTTCCAAATGGACAATGACCCCAAGCATACTTCCATAATTATGGCAAAAATGGATTAGGGATAACCAAGTCGAGGTATTGGAGTGACCATCACAAAGCCTTGATGTCAATCAAAACAGAAAAGTGTGACCCGAACCATTTGACCAAGTTAAACCATTTAACTGCAACATTACCAAATATTAACTAAGTTAAGGTAAACTTCTGATCCATTGAGAATGTGATGAAAGAAATAAAAGCTGAAATAAATAATATCTTCTTAATATTATTCTGACACATCACACTCATATAAAGCACACAAATAAAGCAGTGATCAGACTGACCTTAGACCAGTAATGTTTACTCAGATTAAATGCCAGGACTTGTTAAAAACTGAGTTTAAATATATTATATAGGGGCTAAAGTCCGTGTAAACTTCCGACTTTATTAGACTAGCATATAGACATTTGTGTTTGTTTTTGCTCAAGAACCCAATAAAACAATTCTTCGTTGCAGTCACACTAGCAACTTCTGAATAACACCTGAGATTGGGGTGCAGTCGGGGTTGCCAGATCACACCGACAAAATCCCGCCTGGTCAGTGCTGAAAACCAGTTCTCTTGTTCATTTACTGACATTTAAAGCATCACTTCCTAACCTGTTGCTATTAGTGGGCGCACTATATACAAAAACTCTTGACGCGAGTACGCCATGACCTTGTGCCGCCAAGACTTTTACAGTAAAGTGGCATGGTAGTTTGCCATCAGACTGATGCAAAGGATAATTTGCACAACTGAATTAAATACTTAATTCATAAGAGTAAAGAAGTGAAATGTCTGACAGAGTTACATCAGATACTCCCGAGTCTTTTTGTTGCCATTTTTGAGATTGCTTGACATACGAGATGTAGAACTTTCTGACGCAAAACACACTTAGCAAAACTCTCTAGCTGGGAGGAGTTGTTAGTAAGATGTGTAACATGCTGTGCGAGGCAGCTGCTGCTGTTTGTTGGGGACAATCTGATCGTCATCATTATTCCATGCAGGGAACAGCAGGAAAAAGGAAAATTATCTATATTTAAAAAAGAAAAAAAAAAAAGGGGGGGGGGGGGGGGAGAAATATAGGTGAGGGTCTAAACGTGGAAGTACAACAGAAGCAACAGCGAACATGGACGCTTAAAACAAACATGGGTCAGGATTTTTCGAATGCAAATGTATGGCAGGACGAGTTTGGAATTACATGCGGTACAAAGCCTGGGGAACACGCTAGGCAGCTAACTGTGATGCGTTATTTAAATCAAAATCAGCATTTTACGCTATGCACATACTTTTACAATGCTAGTGCACCCTTGTTTCTTATTCGTGCTCTATAAGCTGCCATGTCGATATGACATCACTTCCTGAACTCACATCAATGACTTTTTAATCAAAATCAACAGAATATACAAAAATGCTAATTAAATGAAGAGTGAGACAGAGGGAACGATCACAAGCAAGGGACAAGCAAGACAAGATGATGATCAGTACAAAGCCACATGCAAGACGTGATATTAAAGAATTTCAAAGCACGAGCTCGAAGCTGTGATATCTATCCATGTTTCATCATCTTCCTTATCTCCTTGTGACCTCCATCTCCTCTCATCCCTCTGCTCTCCTTCTGTTCAGCTGACAGATGGAGAGAGGTAGCAAAGCGGCTAATCTGTAAGAACAACAGCTTTTGGGAGGGAGGATGCTAACTAACTCGCCTCCAGTGGGCCGATTAAAGGGAGAGAGAATTCTGTTAGGAAGCACCTGGAAAGGATTAGAGACGAGGACACGGGGACACAGGGACAGGGAGTAAAGCTGTCAGTTCTCTAGGCCACTGCTCTGTTGGCGCTTTACAGGATTAACAGCAGCTTCCCTAAACACACCTGTGCACCGCTGTGCGTGGGTTAGTGACCGCTTGCTTAAACACAGGATCAGGACGTGACATAATTGTACTAAGTCCTTATGATCCTCCTCAGTGTCGGTGACGGGCAAAGAAAAAAATGAGTTAAGCCGAGGGCCCATTGCATAATGCATACAAGTAGTGGTGGAACAGTATAGTTACCTCTATGACAAAAAAAAATGCAAGAAGATTAATAAAAAAAAATAAAAAAAATAAAAAAAAGTTCGAGTTTATTCACCTAATAACCTGATAAGTGACTAAATTAGAGCAAAACCTAAATCAGTCTATCAGAACCGTTTTATAATGGTGCATCACATTTGTTAAGCAAAATGTTGTTAAGCAGATGAAAGTTAAAAAAAAAAATTTTATTTGGTGTATAAAACCAATTTTTTTTGTATAATGTTTGTGAAAAAACTCTCCTCCCTGAGGGAACTGATCAGAAGGTCCCAGCTTTAATTGCCCAGGACCACCAAGCTACCTTTAACCCTCAAATGCTCATAAGTGTAAAACCTTCTTCCGGCTGTTCCCGTCACCACAGCGAACTATTCCAATCTTCCGTACTTGGCACAGGTTTTATGCCGGATGCCCTTCCTGACCCAACCCACCCACTTTATCCAGGCTTGTGACCGGCACCGCATCCAATGGCTGGGTATTATGGGGTGGGGCAACCCACAAACGAGTTCGAACCCGAACCCTCAGATCCTCAAACTAATGGCCCTTTTTAAATGTGCCATATACAGTGGTGTGAAAAACTATTTGCCCCCCTCCTGATTTCTTATTCTTTTGCATGTTTGTCACACTTAAATGTGTTTGATGATCAGAAACATTTAACTATTAGTCAAAGATAACACAAAATGCAGTTTTTAAATGAGGGGTTTTATTATTTAGGGAGAAAAAAAATCCAAACCTACATGGCCCTGTGTGAAAAAGTAATTGCCCCCTGAACCTAATAACTGGTTGGGCCACCCTTAGCAGCAATAACTGCAATCAAGCGTTTGCGATAACTTGCAACGAGTCTTTTACAGCGCTCTGGAGGAATTTTGGCCCACTCATCTTTGCAGAATTGTTGTAATTCAGCTTTATTTGAGGGTTTTCTAGCATGAACCGCCTTTTTAAGGTCATGCCACAACATCTCAATAGGATTCAGGTCAGGACTTTGACTAGGCCACTCCAAAGTCTTCATTTTGTTTTTCTTCAGCCATTCAGAGGTGGATTTGCTGGTGTGTTTTGGGTCATTGTCCTGCTGCAGCACCCAAGATCGCTTCAGCTTGAGTTGACGAACAGATGGCCGGACATTCTCCTTCAGGATTTTTTGGTAGACAGTAGAATTCATGGTTCCATCTATCACAGCAAGCCTTCCAGCAGCAAAACAACCCCAGACCATCACACTACCACCACCATATTTTACTGTTGGTATGATGTTCTTTTTCTGAAATGCTGTTACTTTTACGCCAGATGTAACGGGACACGCACCTTCCAAAAAGTTCAACTTTTGTCTCGTCGGTCCACAAGGTATTTTCCCCAAAGTCTTGGCAATCATTGAGATGTTTTTTAGCAAAATTGAGACGAGCCTTAATGTTCTTTTTGCTTAAAAGTGGTTTGCGCCTTGGAAATCTGCCATGCAGGCCGTTTTTGCCCAGTCTCTTTCTTATGGTGGAGTCGTGAACACTGACCTTAATTGAGGCAAGTGAGGCCTGCAGTTCTTTAGATGTTGTCCTGGGGTCTTTTGTGGCCTCTCGGATGAGTCGTCTCTGCGCTCTTGGGGTAATTTTGGTCGGCCGGCCACTCCTGGGAAGGTTCACCACTGTTCCATGTTTTTGCCATTTGTGGATAATGGCTCTCACTGTGGTTCGCTGGAGTCCCAAAGCTTTAGAAATGGCTTTATAACCTTTACCAGACTGATAGATCTCAATTACTTTTGTTCTCATTTGTTCCTGAATTTCTTTGGATCTTGGCATGATGTCTAGCTTTTGAGGTGCTTTTGGTCTACTTCTCTGTGTCAGGTAGCTCCTATTTAAGTCATTTCTTGATTGAAACAGGTGTGGCAGTAATCAGGCCTGGGGGTGACTACAGAAATTGAACTCAGTTGTGATAAACCACAGTTAAGTTATTTTTTAACAAGGGGGGCAATCACTTTTTCCACACAGGGCCATGTAGATTTGGAGTTTTTTTTCTCCCTTAATAACGTAAACCTTCATTTAAAAACTGCATTTTGTGTTCAATTATGTTATCTTTGACTAATAGTTAACGGTTTTTGATGAGCAGAAACATTTAAGTGTGACAAACATGCAAAAGAATAAGAAATCAGGAAGGGGGCAAATAGTTTTTCACACCACTGTACATAAAAAATTATTAAATTCATCCTGCATAAGGGCATCTGCTAATTGCCGTAAATGTAGGCGTGTAACTATAGTAGCATCAGGTACTACAGAAGCCGAGTGGATTCATGGAGAGAAAGCTGAAGTCACTAAACAAGTTTGTTCATATGTTTATGTACAGCTGAGGAGTTGTGGCCAAATGTTCCAGAGTCAGTGGTTGCTCAATGATGTTGGGATTTTATCTCATGACCGTCTGAGGATTAAGCAAGAAGAATTAATCATTGAGTCACATCACCTCGCACACAACCATTGACTACTAAGAATAATTTCTATAATAACATTTTAATGTGACATCCTATAACACATACTGCGAATATAAAATTGTATAAATATTACCAAATCCATTCCTTCCGCCTCTAACAGAAATACAATTTCAGGTGCAAATGGTTTTTCTCCCCCGAAATACAAAATCTAATATTTTGTTCAGAGAGAGGATAGAATTCATTTTATTCTCCCTCCGATATCCATTTTCGACTAGATCTACATTTAAATTTAAAGTGAAATTATACAGTACATGCACATGCATACCTTCCAGATTTATGAATAATGAAAGGTGGCGGCTAAAAACAGGCTAAAGCAAAGCGAAGCATAAAATAGTACTGCGACTTGAACTACAAAAATAAATAAATAAATAAATAAATAAATAAATAAAGGAGCTGAAAACTATGAACAACCATTTGTAGTTCATCAGTTTTTCCTTGTGATTCTGATGTTTGTTGCAGATTCTATTTCGCAGCCATTTACTTGCATTTATGCAAATTATTTAGCTGTACACGGCTCACGGGAAGAAGAGTATACCAAGGCTTTCATACATTACAAAAAAAACAAAAAAAAAACTTTTATTCTCTCTTGAAGGTGAGACAGTGGGGGAGCGGTTAGCCCTGTGGCCTCGCACCTACAGGGAGAAGGGCTCCTCAGGGTCTGAGAGCGTAGAGTTTGCATGTTCTCCCCTTGCTTGGTGGGTTTCCTCCGGGTACTCCGGTTTTCTCCCACAGTGCAAAGACAAGCAGATTGGGCTAATTGGCATTTCCAAACTTCCCTGAAGTGTGCAAGTGTCTGCTTGTGTGTGCTGCGATGAACTTGAACCCCGTCCAGGATGTGCACCTGGGAGAGGCACCAGGCCTCCCATGACCCTGTACAGGATAAACGGCATAGAGAAAAATAAGAATAAAAAGGACGGAAAGAGGATGTCTTGAAGTAATGACATTGTACTTTGAATTTTTATTTCACTATTTATTAAGGGTATTTTTCTTATTTAAAGGAAAGTACATGTGATATGCAGTATTGGGGTAGTGGTGGATCTTGAGGCTTTTGGGTTGCTGATCAGATGGTTGGGGGATTGAGCCCCACCACTCCTAGGTCACCATTGTTGGGTCTTTGAGCAAGATTCTTAAGATCCAGTTAGAACATGTGAAGGTTGTGAAAGGCAGTACATCTGGCGTACAACCTGTGCCGGACCTTGTGGATCAAACGTTCCAATGTGGCGCCCCTTGAAGACTGCTATCGAGTACTGTATACCTTTCAAAAATGTATACAATGGAGCAGGAAGTGTAAGCCACGAGTGATGAAGGAACCAGATCACATGCCGTTAAACATAAACTGATGAGGAAGACGAGAGATTATCTCTAGAATTCTCCATCGTCAGCACTTTCGGCACACTCGGGATTCAAAATGGAGATGAGATGAGCTTAAACGAAAAAGGTTAAGATGATGGAGATGGCGCGTAGGTGCCGGGACTCCTCATGAAGGAAGCAAAGTTTATTTAAATAACATGATTTTGTTATCATGCCATCTACGGCAAAATTTCTCTAAACTGCAGCATGGAAGCCTCTGGCTGGTGGTGTGTCACCAGCATGGCCTACATTTGTTTCTGCAAGAGGAAGGGGATCTATGTGCCAGCGACCGCAGACACCCACCAGCCAGATGGCACTTTCCAAAAGCTGGGCCTTTCCAGCTGCTGCCTGGCCCCCCTCCCCCCTCCCCCCTCTGGAAACCTTTAAATGAGAATCCTGAGGCTGTTACAAATGACACGCACTAACAGCTACGCATCTCTGACTGCGTCTGGAAGGAGAATATGAAATGCATCAAATCTTACAGAGAGGGCGATGAAATAAGAAATGGCCTTGGTCGAAATGTGATAAAGATTTCTACTTCATATTGGCATTTTTCGTAGATAAAACCCCCAACCCATGAAGAAGCTTTAACGTTTCCCACAGCCCATATACCGAGGTCAAGGCCAAGTTATTTCCACTACGGACAGATTTAGGAAACAGGTTGCAGAGACACAGGAAGGACGCTGGAGCCTGGAAGGGACTCGTCTTTCCTGTTAAATGCCGAATCCCACGCGGAAAAGGTGCGGAGATTGGTGTTATCAGCAGTCTGGGCTCACACTTCCTTTTTCAGCAGAATGGAAATAAGGGAGACTAAAAAAAAAAAAAGGGAAGGTGTCTGTAAATACCGGAAAGTCATGAGACCGTGCGATGAAAAGGTGAGTCATGAGGAAACGAGAATGCTAGAGTGGTCATGGTGCTGACTTTGAGAACCAGGGCGGTTTCGTGGTTTCTCTGTAACATGACAGGGACAACAATGACTTGTTTTGCTGACCATCCTCGGTGTTAAAAGGAGTTATACATGTGTACGCTGTGGTATTCTGTGAATAAAAAATAAAAATAAAAGATCAGGGTAAAAATTTCGGGGTGGGAAAAACAGCTCTGCTTCATCACACAAGGAATTCTTCAATCCATCCATCATCTATTCCGCTTATCCTGTGTAGCGTCGCACCCTGGATGGGGTGTCGACCTTCTGCAGAGGCAACAGGACAATAGGGCCAACCACTACGCCACCTGATTACTTTCCAATAACAACAAAATCCTCGAACATTTTTCTTTTTCTTACGCCACTCGGAAGTTCACACCCTGATCATTGGCTGACACAAAAAGAAAACAAAAAAACCCCATCTTTTGTTATTCTAGCTAAACATTTTTCTTTTGTACCGGAACCGTCTCTCCTTTCAGGAAGCCAAACAGGTTCTTAGTGTTTTACATTCAAAGGAAACCAAAGGACACTCCGGGTCAGGGAACTTGCTTGACTTCAAAGCGAGTGAAGACAAAGTCGGAGATAAGAGCGGTAGATGATTGAAAAACCTTGCTTTGCGAATACACACGCGCCCAAAAAGAAAACAAACAAAAAAAAAAAAAGTAGCACAGGTTCCACCGCACGCTCCAGTCAAATTTAGCTTTCAAAAGGTAAAACGTCACAAGAGCGATCAGGCTCGCGCTCGAGGCACATTCAAGGCGACACAAACATAAGCCTCATCACTTTACACCTGGATACGTGGCTTTAAACTCGCCCTCGCGCTTCTATTTCTGTCTGGAACCCGGGGAACACCTGAGCGTACCCTCGGGGTGCAGGTGTTACAACAGAAACACAATTTCCTATCGCACTTTCCTCAGATCAACGATGTTTCGGAAGACGACGTTGAGTTAAGGAGTCTCCAGCGTCAGAACTTTAACCAACATTTTCCATCACAATCGTTCCAGATTCTTCGGATCTTGCTACTTTTATGTTTTATGTTCTAGCAGTGTGCACGGGGATGTGTTCACAGATTGTGTAAAGGTTCATAGATGTGATATGTTAAATAATCCAAGGGAAGGACATTTTATTGTAAACTTTTAGGTTTCCATACGATGACGAAAACAAACAAACCAACAACATAAACGATTTCTTGTTATTCGAAAGCCACGTGAAAAACTACAGAAGCGCGAAATGTAACAGGTTTAAATAACAAAATTTTTTTTTATAGTTAATTACATATTCCTCTTAACTGTTGCACTCCTCTCCTCTTTTCTTATACTGTACATTGTATAATGACAACAAAGGCTTCTTGTTCTTCGAAGCCATTTTCCCACATCAAGTGACAAAACAGAAGTTCTATGCAAGTTCAGAAGCGACGGCAGAAATTGCGACGAGCGTGCACTGGATTCCATTTCGTGAACCCGGCGCTCAAAGGGCTTCCAGTTGCTTGGAAGCAATGTTTGGTTTCTCCATCCCTGCACCACAAGGAGCAAAGAGGTCATGGGGCACACCTGCTCTGTGTGTGTGTGTGTGTGTGTGTGTGTGTGTGTGTGTGTGTGTGTGTGTGTGTGTGTGGAAGGAAGTGTTTAAGGAGCTGGTGGTAGGGAGGGTAATTAGAAAAACAAGAGTCACATGTTGAGTGTTTGTTCTTATGTTAAGCCTGCAGAGCAGAACTGCAAAAGATCTTTCATGCAAAGAAAGAACGGGAACCATCCAAAAGTCGACGGCTGTGAAAAAGATTACAAACTTGCACCCCTTTAACTTTGTTAGTGAAGTTGTTTAAAAAAAAAAAAAAAAAACGGAAAAAATAAGCCACTATTTACCATTTGAGTGTCTGTTTTCAGGTCTGTGGGTGAGAGTTAAGAGCGAGAAAAGCGCAAAGTGCAAATAGGATGTGGTACGAAAACAAGCACGAGGTGCAGAACGTTTTTGTGCTTCTGCTCTCTACACTTCCGCTCGACCTCGACACCACAGGAAAGCCACACACGCGGCTGCAGGAGAGAGTAAACACAGCCGAGGGAGAGAAAGAGGCTTCGACCAAAACAACGACTTGGGCTGTTTAGACCCGACTACGAGCGAGTGATCGCTTTGTAATCAGAACTCTATCCGGTTTTACAGAGAATAAAAGTTACACGGGTGAACCAAAACGAAACTGTAAATAATAACCACACAACGTGTCAAAACACCTAAAGGGCGTCTTGCAACCTGCACGCTGTGGTTTCAGCGTTTGGGAAATAAAATCTGAACAAGGTCATGTTTTATAACATCGATCATAAATTATCCAGCTTTGGCTAGAAATATGACAATTCTAGCTGGTTGCTTTGTTTCATAGCAGCACCTGAACAAACAGCGTTTCCACTCGTGTCTGTACTCTTCAGCGCCCAAATACCTCCAATTAATTTTTTATAATCGCCTCATTTTCTTCTCACAATCATTTCCCCCAGCTCTCCTCTGACATACAACAACAACGACTAAGCCTGAAAGTAAAGACTGATAAGTAAAGACTGAGCCATACTTCCTCCTTCCACATCAGGGTATCAATTGCATTGTTTTCAACTGCTGCATCACATGGCTGTGTAATGCCCTTAATAGGAACACGCTGTCTGCCCCCTCCCGAAGAGAGAGAGAGAGAGAGAGAGAGGGGGTGCCTCTCCCACTGACAATTTTCTTCACTTGGACTCCAGATTTGAACTTGTGACCTCTGTATTGGATTCAGAATACGCAGAA
The DNA here is from genome assembly GCA_030522415.1 of Channallabes apus. Taxonomy (NCBI): domain Eukaryota; kingdom Metazoa; phylum Chordata; class Actinopteri; order Siluriformes; family Clariidae; genus Channallabes; species Channallabes apus. The sequence continues at coordinate 40,775,761 of CM060113.1, forward strand.
TGATGCCATCAATACAAAGAGATTAAACACATGCTACTTCTTCATTCATTAATTTCTACATTTCATCCATTTTGGACGGCAAACAAAGTAAAATAACCGACCTCATTTGCATTTCATGCTTTCATGGTAGAACAACAATGGCTGTTTGTTATTAATGTTAAGAGACACGGAACGAGCATTTATAGCCGCTGTGACGCGAGTAACGATTTGGACAGATGTTGCACAATTTTAAACGCTAACCGCACGATTAAAATTAAAACTTTGTTCTTGAAAGTTTGTAGATACGGGGTCAAACTTTCCATTTACATAAAAAGCATAGATTTTTTTTTTCCTAAAGAAAGTGCTGTGTGTTGGTTAGGTCAAAGGTCAGGGAGACTTGGCCTTGCACGAACATGCATAACAAGGACACACTCGTTTATTTTTAATTAAAATACTTAAAATATAAGTGTACACAGCAGTTACGTCCACACAGATAAGGACAAACGAGAAGAAAGTGAAAGAGAGAGACAAAGACGTCTGTATTGCAGGCGTGTCGTCGCAGTGGCTGTCGTGAAGAATGCCGCCCCGCGCTGCTGTCAAAACACGTCCGTGATGTTTTTTCTCGCTGCAGCTGTCTCATCCGCAGAGTCCTAATGAATTTCTGAGAGAGACTTCTTCAGGATCCTCTAAAACACCCCCCCCCCCACCCGCCCCGCCTTACTGCCCTCCGACCTCTATCTTGCTCTTCCTTCTGTTCCTTTTTGAAGCTGAGGAAAGTTCCCCAGGGTTAAGAGGGAGGAGTGAGTCTCTTGTACTCCGGGACGACGCCGTTGACGGGACACGTGTGTCAAACCGCCGGACCCTCAGCGCCTCTCGTCTCATTGTGTGGCTGCTGCATCTGCTCCAGAATAACAGCTTGGTTGTCTAGACACTCTCTCAGCTTGTCCTCTGTCAGCGTGAGACGCTCTTCCAGTACAGCCACGGTCTGAAGCACAAGCGGTTGATGATAATTAGTGTCATACGGCAGTGACGTCGAGTCAAGCTTTGGTCATTCGATACAGCTGCAGAATATGAGCAGAAAATTCTAACATTGTGGTTCAACAAACACGCTTAAATTAATTTTAATGCTAGCCTAGCATTTATATCAGACAGGCATAGCATTCCCATTGTGTGTTCTTAAACAGCGAGTAAGGGTTAGTTGTGTTAAAGCTTGTAGCGGACGTTATCTCAATAAGGTCTTGCATATTGCACATGTGATGTCTTGGGCTTCATGTGAAGCAAGAAAAGAAAAGAAATCATGAAAAATCAGAAAATTGGTTTTACATATTCACTGTTGCATAAAAGTACTTTTTCAGTAAACTGCTCTGCACTGCTCACCTGAGTCAGGATGTCCAGCTGTTGAACGATGTGCTCCAATGTGCTTCTTAACGCTGGAGAAGATTCAGAGTGGTCCTTCTGCAAGTCTGTGACCCTTGGCTGAAGAATGTCCTCTTCCCTGGCTTCCTGCTGGTGTTGCCTGTGAGTAAAGGTGGATGGTAATCCTGCGCTGGTACTAGGACGCTCTCTGGGGTCAGTAAACCCACCTGCGTGACGACCTGCAGCCTAAACGACAGCAAGATAGAGAAATACAAGAAGGTAAGGAGATGGGGAAACCACTAAGCTGGAAATGATGGCAGAGTATCTGATCATTGTAACTGAAGAGGTTGATTTGATGGCTCATATCCCCCCCTCTCCCTATTTTCTTCATTCTCTCCTCAGTCTTTACCTTGGATGCATGAAGACAGCCACAGCATGTTTTAGAACTGCTGCCTATGATGCATAACGGGACAACTGAACAATTGGCGAACGCGTTATTATTTGCCCTGTGAGACCTTTATGAAATCATAAATGCCCATGATTGGAGACGGCATGCCATCATCCAGAGATTAAGGGAATTTTCCTCTCTTGACTCCCAAAAGACTGCAGCATCATTATTTGGACATATATTTCATCATATGTTTGTCCATCATCTGAGTGGACAGCTTAATTAACCTGAAACACGCAGACAAAGGACTTTTAACACTACTGTAGCTTCCAGTGTCCCAGCACCTGTTGTCGTGGGAGGTTTTGAGGAAACGCTGCTGGTTCTTTAAGTGCGTGGGCCCTCTGACCCTGTGGGCCAAGCAGCACCAAGACACGGCTCATCAACAATATGGACGAGTCAAACGGACAGGAAAGAGGGGGATGTCCACACATTCCTGCTCTAATGCAGGAAGAAAATCGATTGCATCTACTTGCTTCCGGAGTCTCGTCCCGACTTCAAAGGCCAGCGGTGGAAAGACAGAAGGAGGGCCTGGGAGAGGAAGAGAGCTGTTTGAAAAGAGGAGGCGAACAAAGCAGCCAGTGTGTAGCCCAGTCAGCTCGAGGGCCCCTCCTGCAGCCGCAGGCCACATCTGGAAAACATCTGTTCTCCTCGTTTGTGAGCTCTTTGCTTTCCAGGCCTATCTGCCTCTTGTTTTTTTGGGGTTGTTGATTCTTCCGCTCTACCTCATCAACTCAGGAAACTCGAGTGCAATGAGGCAGATAACGTGGATTGCCTGGCTGCCGATCAAATGTCCATCAAGCAGGACTAGGTCACTTATGATTGGGAAGTGAAAACTCGGACATGGGAACTTTCCGAATAACCACAACCAGGAAAAGTGGGTGACGACTGAAAAACTCCACAGCTCTCAGGCTCCAAGGACATGCTTACCTTCAATGGGGAGGATGAAGTGTAACATATGCTTACTGTGAAACGTGTGCAAATCTGCCATCACTTCTTCTCAAGCCTCTGCTCATGCATACAAAGATGTTCAAGCTGTACTCTGCATAAGTAAGCTCAAAAACTGCATCGTCGAATATCACTGTGTTTAGATGTGTTTCTCTTCTAGAAAGTTTTTTTTTAATGGCATATCTTCTACGGATGGCATTCTTTTGGTTATCGATTTGGCCAAATTTGTACAAATCCACTCCAGCCTTTCAGTTTCATCTAGAGTCATTCATGCAGTTCCATAACCAGTAGAGTGTCGTTATATAACAACACCAACAAAAAAAAAAAAAAGGAAAAACCTAAGCGCATTATACAGTATAGTCAAGTGATGATACAATCCTGACAGAGTGTTAGGAGGGAGTGAAGTGGGCACAGGTGGGTCATTACCTCTTGAATATAATCATTCAGCTCCGAGAACAGACCCATGGCCGTTATGTTGGCCGAGCTATAATTTATGTCAACAGGCTCGCGGGTTGCTAAACAGGTACTTGGTCTGCGCTGAGCCAATAGGAATATTTATGAGCTCCTTGAGGCCTACAGAAAAACCCAGACAAGCCTTTGAAATATCACGCAGCACCTCCTGCTGTGGCCCAGAAATGGAACGTTATGGGAGATCAGAGCGATCGCATCTCCTAGCCCTTTTAATAAAACGAACACTCAGTCACGTGGCTCTTCACCGCAGCATCCTCTTGACATTACTGTGAAAAATGTGGCTGATTTAAAGCCTGCAAGTGAAACTAAAACCTCATGTTCGCACTTTTCCACTAACAGACATGTATTTCACAATTCCAACAGATTGTTCAATGGCAAACTATAGATTTTTGGTGCTCTTCTATTAAACAGAGCCTTTTTTGACCAGGCATTATATTAATACACTTGTTCTAATGTAGTAATAGTCAATTGAGACAAGGGCCTGTCCAGCAAACATACTACAGTAAGTCCCCTACATATCAACATTCGCGTTATGAACATTCAAAGATACCAACATGCGTTTATGCATGTTCAAACTCGCAGGTTAGATCACATGTCTGGCGAACATTGTCAGACGAAAGAAAGGGACTTTTCAAGTACTCTTGTAATAAAACCTTTTTAAAGTTACAGTTTAATCTGAGGCTGACACTTTAAGGGGAAAAAAATTATTAATTCATTTATTTTTTACAGCAAGTCCCATAAATACAAAGTGTTCCGTCCCGAGAGCTCGCTCGTAAAGTCACGTTTGTCCAGAAGTCCATCAAAGAATAAGGACAAGATCATGGAACATGTTAGTTTTCTACTGTGGAACGCCAATTGTGTTAGTATCACAAAAAGTTGGTTGGACTTATGGACAGACTGGACTTACGAGCGAGCTCTCGGGACAGAACACTTTATATTTAGGGGACTTGCTGTAAAAAATTAAATCTATTAATTTGGTAATAATTTTAGGGAAAGGAGTCTCCACTATCAGCCTCAGATTAAACTGTAACTTTAAAAAGGTTTTATTACAAGAGGTCTTAAAAAGTCAGTTTCTTCGTCTAGGCAACATGTCAAGCTGCATTACTTTGTTGTATTAACTTTAAGAGGGGGGGGGGGTATGCTTTCATTAACTAAGCACCAAAACAACTCTGAGCCAGTGAGTGAACCACAGCCAATCACATGGCTGGGATAAGTATCTAATCACTAGGAAAACCTGTGTGGGAATGTACTTTAACAAAATGGATGTGCTGACAAAGTTGCTGATTTGCTGTGCATACAATATCTGATTAGACTTAGACTACAGCCAGTCATTGTTTTTTTCCCCCAGAAACAGGTCATGGCTATTGAGAGAGAAAAAAGCCGAATCCAACATTGTGTCTTAATTAAGTTGGTGATTAACTGAACACCTTCGTAGATATTTTGTCCAGTTCCTAAATTAATAGACAAGGGGACTTGTAACTGTAATCTACCGGGATAAATCATTCCTTTTTAGCATTTTAATATTTTGGATGGTACTTTTTTTAGTTTTGCAAACATGCAAAAAAAAAACGTTTAATCATCGTAAACTGAAAGGTCAATAGGTTGCTATTAAACAGTTGTGGAGGCAGAACAGGGAAACAGAGGATAGAGAAATACAGGTACCGATTCCCCCTTCAGTTCCATTCACTCCGAGACATTAAGCGATTACGAGCCTATCGCCTCCCGTCTTGTGATGGAGACGGGAACATTTCCCTTGTCACAGGATGCCCTGTAATGGCATTAAAGTAAGCACTCCCAGTACAAGGAAGCCTTATTGAAATCAAAGGCAGCATTAGCTTTTGACCCGCTGCCCACTCCCTCATCCGCCGCCAAGTTCATTTCAGCCTTCAGCCACTCGCTCGCCGACTCTTTATCAGCTTCGGTGCAGATCAAAGTCCGATTTCCTCTGTGCGGAGTACCTGCTCGAGGGAGCCTAATGGAGTTTAAGCTCCTGTCTGGCTCCACTCACTGCTGTCATTAGGTTTCATATTGGTGTGCATGAAGCATATACTTCCTTCCTGTACATCTCAAAATGGAGTGGGATGCAACTGAAGCCAAAAAAATTAAAATAAAAGGTCACTAGTTCAGAAGGGTCAAATTATTGACCTGCATCAAGCAATGAAAACAACTTGGGAGTTTTTAAATTGGCTTAAGAACTGTCAAAGACATTTTTTTAATTCTATAAGGATAGAGCTGAACTATCAATGAAGAAATGTGGGAATAGGGAAATAAAAGATAGAATAGGGGATCACTTAAACACTTGGTGAAGGTGCATGGTATAAAATGAACAGTAAGAGCAAGAGTAAGAGCATTTCCAGCACACAATATGATGAGAACTCACAGGATTGGAACTAAACATAAGTGTGTGTCCATGAGAAAACCACTTGTTAGTGAGACTTATCAGAAAAAAAGGCTTCATTTTGCCACGGAGCGTAAAGACTGTACTTCGGAGCGATGGAAATGTGGTGTGATGAGTGCAGCTTGAGCCTATAGCAGAGTGATGGGCGAGTCAGGGTTAAGAAGGGAAGCACATGAAGCGATGCACCCATCATGCTTAGTGTCCACTGTACAAACCTCTGGAGACAGTATTATGATCTGGGGTTGCTTCAGTTGCTCAGGTCTAGACTCAGCAAAGTTATGCGGCAATAAGCATCTGATGACCTGAATGTACCGAATGACCAGGTTATCACATCTATGGAGGTTTTCTTCCCTGATGGCACACGCCATATTCCAGAAGTGTGAAAGAGCGGTTCTGGAAGCATGAGGAATCATTTTCACACATGACTTGGACACATGTTGAGCGCTGTAGTCAAAAGTAAAGGCGGTTGAACGGAATATTAGTGTGCTATTCCATCATGACTGCCTTCAAAAGATATATGTGAACTGTCTTTGCCTTTGCTGAGTGAAGCAAGCGGAGATGACCGCAGATGCTGGCGGGTACAGCGGAAATGTGAAACCAGCACTTGTCAAGTTGAATGTAGGCCATTTCCTGCCAGGGGAAGTGAGACAGAGCCAGCTGAAGCTTCCTGAGACTGAAGAAGAAAAAAAAGAAACCCATGCCTCCTGGAACTATTTCAAGACCATGGAATTATAAAGTTATATCGCCTTGCTCTTTTTTCTTCCAAATCAACACTGTTACATATATGCTGCAGTATTTCTACAAAACATGCTTTTTTAGAAGGGCTTGAAACTGATTGGTCAGAGATATTCAGATTCTCTAACGGCAAGTCGGAGAAGAAAACAGCACCAAATCACAGCTTCATATTGATAAGCTTGTTCTAACTTATGTAGGTTAAATGTGATAATTACTACCTTTTTGTTTTTGCTTCCTCTCTCTTTGAACCACATCCAGAGCAAACAATAAACAGACAGACGTCTGTACATGCTATAAAAACTGCACTGCTTATGGCTTACATATGATGTCATACTACGACTGGAATTACTGTACTGCATGAAAATGTTACATAAATAAATAAAAGTTGTTTTCTCGAGTTCATGCTCCAGTCTCTCTCTCACTGGCCTGTATGTCAAGCTGCATTATTATCAGTTTCCTGCACCTAGTGAGAGACCAAGTCACAGGATATAACTCTCTTATGCAATCGAGCAAACTGCTTATCTGGGATCAGTCAGGAAACACATGATAACAGACAGGAAACAGAAAGAGCAAAAACAGGGCAGATAATGCACCAATATTAGCCTGGTGATTAGTGCTGAATGCCTTTCTGAATAAATGGGGGAGATTCCTCTCAGGAACTGGGTGAAGTGGGAGGAAAAAAAAAAAAACAGACGAAGGCTTCATCTTGACAAAATTCCTGTGTGAAGTGCAGTCTGTCACCGAGATCCCACTGAGAAGATGAGTCATCGGGCGAGAACGAGCAAGCCGGAGTGCACGCACACACACACACACACACACACACACACACACACACACACACACACACACACACACACACACCGCCCCAGATATTCAGTAAGCTGTTTGGGCTGGCTGTGATTATCTCAATCACAAGAAGATAAAGTACTGTACAGAATCAAAGCATCGCTAATGTTCTTCTCACGAACACGCGCTGTGGTTATCCTGATGATTTTATTTCCTCCTTTAACAATGTCGATCGTCTTGCAACCAGATGGACTTGCAAAACCGTGTGCATAAAATCCTGACTGAATGACTCATAATCGTCGGTTAAGTCGTGATGAGAAGATGCAGCGCTGAATAACCCCGAAGCCCAACACACACTGATTGTGTTTGCTGTTGAGACCTGGCTATTGTTTGGGTTTTGTAAGGAAAACCGTTTTTGTTAGACGAAGCTAAACAAACCGGCATTTCTGGCAGAAATTTGGCTCCTTATATAAAGACATTAGCGCAGATGAGTCACATCACGGTGGAGGTTAAGCCTCTCAACTTGCGCCGTATAAGCAGGGATAACATGCTAGCTGGAGCACGCAGAGATGTTCATAACTTCGAAGGAAGAAGATACGTGGGAATGACTCATTACTGTGGAGCTGTGAAAAGAGAAGTGAAGTGAGAATGCTTCACACAGAGTGAATCCATAAAACAAACGTCTTAATTTCCGTGTAGAAAAACCTTAAGCTTGTCTTTTGTATGATTTGAAAGAATGAGAGGTAAATGCGATTACGCGTAGACTACACCGTACCGGTGTGCATTTTACGGCCCAGCGGACCAGGTGAGCTCACATGGCAGATACAAATTAGCGCTCGCTGTGAAGCTTGAGAACAGGAAGCCATTAGCGTGGCATTATGCGGCGGACGCGGGCCAGGAAATTAAATCCGCCTGTCTTCGAGAAACTAATGTCACTGTTCTGCCTGTGGGTAATGGATCATTACTGGCTTCCGTTAAGAGCCTGAGAGGTGGACTGAGCAGGGGGTCAGACAGACATGGAAAGACTGGAGGAGAGAGAGATAAAGAGAGAGAGCCTGTGAGAGAGAAAGAGAGAGCCTGTGAGAGAGTGAGTGAGAGATAGAGACACAGCCAGGAGTCGATTCAGAAAACATGAACTGCTCATGTATAATGTTCTAGAGTAAAAAGCACACAGTGTTCCTGCTGAACTGGTTCACTTGTTGAGGATGATAAACAAACAAGTAAAACAAAAAAGAGTGAAAGTGAAAAATAAAAAGCATGCTCTGTGGTTTGGAATATTTACAATTATATAAAAAGTCAGTGTTGAAATCTTCCATTTTCAACTAGGAAAAACAAAAGGACACATCTCCTCTCCTAATAAGAAACGGAGGATGTATTTTTCTTTTTTTTGATGAATTTCTATCTGGACCCAGTATTCCTGTAGCTTTTCTGATATCTCTAGAGTTTTTTGCAAATCTCATATCCCACACCGTGTAGCCTGAGCCAGTTGAAATCTACAGGCGTGGAAGGTAATCTGATGTCAGTTTACTATTTAACCCGGTGATCTAATAATTAACTCCAGGGTCAACAGCATGCCGTGACTCGGGCAGCTCTGTTATCTGCTGCAGATAATACAGCCCACGAACACCTCATTCAGCTGTGTTTGAACAGTCCTGTACATCCGGTGTGCTCTTCACACCACATATGCTTATGTCCTATGCTTTCAGGCGAGCAATAGAGTGTGCGAAATTATATAAAATGACTATAATAACTATTAAATTATGATAAATTATGTCTATATCAAGCATAAGCATATACTAGGGGATGGTGATGTTCTTATGAAGCTACAACTTGAAAAGTAAAAAGTACTGCACTTTCATTAAGACAGACAACAGTTAGAAGAGCACTGTGTTCAGAGGTGGGAGGTAACTAAGTACAGGTCCTGTGTTACTGTACTTAAAAACATATTTCATGTATGAGTACTTTACTTGAACAGTTTTATTAGAGGATACGTTTTACTTTTATAATGGAGGTCTTCCACTCAAGCACAGGATTTGTGTACTTTGGCCATTTCTGAGTGTGCAACAGATACTTTACAATTCTAAGACAATTATAGCATAAAATATATGAGTTGTAGTAAGTATAAGTAGTCATATAATTTGGAGTACTTATTAGTAATACTAAATAGTAGTAGCGGTAGTACTAGTGGATTAGCATTAGTAGTAGTTCAAGTAATCGTTGTTAGTAGCAATAGCAAAATTAGCTTTAATAGAACTAACATTATTAGCGTAAGCAGTAGGAGGAGAAGGAGTACTGCTATTGATGACAGGGATAGTATTATTAGAAGTGATCGTTGTAGTAGTGGTAGTATTAGCATTAGTAGTCATGGCAGTAGTTGTAGCAATATTAGTAGTAGTGGTAGGATCATTACAATCAACATTAGAGATAAGGGTATTGATGGTATTAACATTAGTAGTGACAGTAGGAGTATTAGCAGTAATAGAGGGGTCGGGTATTACTGTCATTTGTAGTAGTAGCAGCAGCAATAGAGGTAGTAATAGCATGAGCAGTAGCATTAGTAGAAGTAGTGGTAGGAGTAGAATTAGCATAATTCTTATCATAATTGTAAGAGTTACAGTAGGAGCGCCAGTAGTAGAGGTAGTTGTGGTAGGTAAAGTATTAGTATTATTATTAGTAGTAGTAGTATTAGTAGACGTAGCAGGAGTAGTAAATAACATTAGCAGTCAGTAGTAGTAATACTTGTAGAGATAGTATTAGGATTATTATTAGGAGTGATAAGGGTAGTATTAGCATTAGTAGTGACAGTACTAATAGTAACAGTAGCATTATTAGTAGGTGTAGTATTATGAATAGAATATAGCAGTAGTTGCAGTAGTATCACTGGTAGTGGTTGCATTAGCATCAGTAGTGGTAGGGGCAGGATTAGCATTACTAGTAGTATGTTTAAGCACTACTAGTGGTAGGGTTAAGCATTACTAGCGGTAGGGTTAGCATTAGTAGTAGTAGGGTTAGCAATGGTAGTAGTAGTGGTAGTACAGAAATGTTCTGTTTTTTTCTTACGTTACACAGCTCATTCTAGTGAATGAGCTGTGACTAAACTAACATTGAGATTTATTTAAACCCAGGCTTTTCAGAGAAGTGCAGCTACAGGTGTATGGACGAACAATCTGGTGCAATACAGCATCACTGTGCAATAGCTGCAAATGTACTGCGCAATGCTGCGTCTATTTTTAATCTGAACTGTGAGATATATATAGAGAGAGAGAGAGAGAGAGAGAGAGAGAAGGTATATTCAGGGTAGTCACTACAGAATCCAGGTTCATGTGTGTATTGTTTTAGTTTGGTCCATTGGTTAAACGCATCACTGCTATCACTTTTTCATCTCGCTTTTTTCTGCCATATCCTTCCACCTGTTTGCGCTCATCTTTCTCATGACAATTCTCTGTCCTTTCTGTTTCCTGCCTTTTAGTTTTGTTTTGTGCAACACATCCTGTTCTTTAGCTTCGCGTCTCAGTGTCTCGTGTGCAGGCCTTTGTGTTTGGAACTTTCTGTTCCTCGTTCTCCAGCACGTCTCTTCCACTTATTGTGAGTTCCAGTCAGCCCGTGTGTTTCCATTCTCCACCCATCTCTCGTCTTCTTCCTCTCCTCACTTCAGCCGCTTCCGTTTGTCTTTTTTTTTTCTTTACTCGCCGTCTTGTCTCTGTGACCTAGTCTGAAGCTCATAGAGAAAAAAGCTGAAGTTGAAGTGATGAATGAACACCATGTGCAAATTTTAGATTTGCTTCAAAAAGGGCAAAAAGAGCAGGCAAACATCTGCTGGTTTAAAAGTTAGTCAGATCCTAAGAACTATTTAGTAGAAAGAAAAGTATAATTTATCAACTTCTTGATGTTGCTTGTTCTCTCTCTCTCCTCTGTGTATAGTTGGTGTTAATTTTTTATGTAACTGACCCAATTTGTCTTTTTTTTTCCCCCTCCGAAATCGATTCCTTAGTCTATTCCACATGACGCATGGAATAGAAGGTTTACGCACCAAAAGCTGTTATTTCCTCAAACGTTTGAACGTCGCTCACAGTTAAAGCCCGAACTGAGAATTGAACCGATACCCAACAGGACACTCAGTGTCCATGCAAATGTGAGAACGTGCGTCAGCATGTAACCGAAAACAAAATACTGAAACGGTTCTTCACGCACATGCATTTACATATGCTTCCGTAAACAGTTTTACGTCTACCGCATGTAGGCTTATTGAATGCGTGGGCGTGCTGATAAGCCGCCTGCAGCGCTACAGCAGAGTAGGTGATGGTTCGTGTCTTTGATTGACAGCCGTAGCCGTGGGTGGCTCGGGGCCCAGCCGAGCCCGTGCCCTTCAGAAAGCCCAGCTGGAGAGAGTCTTGCACAGCGAGTGAGTCTCAGAGGCAGCGGGGGCTCTTTCAAGCCTGCCATTAGCCCCGGAGCCACACGCAGGACCTCCTCAAAACAATACAAGTGCCATGAAACTAAAGGTTTCTTGCCTTCAGGTTTAAGGACTGTCTGGATTTTCTCTCCTTGATAAATATTTCATCTTTTTATTATTAGGTTAATCGTGATGGGTCAGAGCTTGTTACAGTTTGTTCGTTATCTTCTAAACCTGGTTGGTATTTTTGAGGCCTTTGGGGAGCTGTAGAGTGAGAAATCAACATCTAATGTGGAACTGGATCACTTCCTCCAAACTCACCAACACAGGGCTGTGAAAAAGGTGCTTGTTGACTGTACCCCTATAAACCAAGGTGATTAAAAAGAAAACTGAACTTCTTGTACCGTCTTGTGTAAGTCAGTGATGTGGTGCAGCTCTTCCTCTTCTTCTACTCTTCTCACCACAGCACACAATATTCACTTCCTGTTCTCACACACCAAAAAACTTTGCAGAGTAAGCATGTGGTTTAAATCTCCACACACTACACCACGTCTAAGACATGTTGTACATCTGATAGTGATATTAATATAGTGGGTGCGATGATAAATCCTCGATGGCATGGCTGTCAGATCTGAGCGGCAGATAGTCCTGGAATAGAGAGCGTGTGAACAGACACGGCCGTCTTCAAAAAGCCGAGCTCGTAAGGCAGGGGGAATATCGAGTCATTGGTACGTCCTATGACCTGGAATAGTGCCACATGAAGAAGGGAGGGTTACTGAAGTTCCTAAACCATGTACTAGAGATGCTGTTTGACATTTTTTCACCACGACGTTGAAGCTACTACGATTTTCTGCCTTTTTGACTGGAATGGTGTACGAATGTATTAAGAAAGCATTTATGGTGTCTGAGGCAAACTTTTTTGCATTTAAGCAAGAACGTCTAGTTTACATCCTTTCATGTGTTTTGTTCACACAGGAACTAGATTTCCACACACTCCATAATCCGACGCAAGGCACTTCTGAAGTGATGCAACAATCGCTGGCTTCAGTTTCCCAGTCTGGTCAAACTGATTAGGCTACATGCGAGAAAAGAGGCTTAGATTTGGGCTTTCCTTTAGGTACTTTTTTCCCACCATCCGAGTCCAACATAAAACCAGTGAGATCCTAGGCCCCTCAGGAGCCCCTTAAATCCCTGGGGTCTTCAGAAGCTTTTGCATTCCACTAGCCTTGCCGTATTGATGGTGCTCTGTGTTATTCCACAGATATTAAAACGAACAAACCATGAATTTCCAAAAAAACAAAAAAAAAACAATCCTAAAAGGCTGGAACTAAAAAGTTCCATCTACCATTAAAGACAACTATCTAGTATCCAACTCCATAAGGTTTCCATTTCAGAAACGGTTCAAGGTGAATGCCTTTAAAAAAGCGGAATTGCTTGCAAGCGATGAACGTACATTCCTTTTCTATGTACCTGGACTAAAAGAGCAGAGATTTCATCAACTGGTAAACTTTAAACCAAGATTTCTTCAAGTCTGAGCAAGTTAGAAATAACAAGATAAAACGACAGACTGTCTCATGGTGGTCCTTCAATTGATGAACAAAAAGTGAAAGTTATGAAGAAAAATAAAGCATGGAAGGGCAGCAAGATCGCTGAATGGATGTAATTAATTTTGTTAACTAGTAAGGTTTAGTGGGCAGATGGTATGCTGGACAACACCTCTGCCTCTGGATCAGTAGATTCTGGAATTGACTTCTGGCTAACTCAACCTAACTCTTGGAAGCCCAGTGGCTTAGTGGTGCCTCCTAATTCTTGGAGGATGCCTCCTAATTCTTCTGGGTTCTCTGGTTTCTTCCCACAGTCCAAAGACATGCATTGTATGTGCAATTTCTAATTGGTACCGTGTGTGTTTATGCGATGTATGGCATCTCATCCATGGTTAGCATTCAGATTAAGGTTCAATTATTTGTCACATGTATCTTACACCACATATTACATATCCCAGTTATGAAGTTGAGGTCAGAGGACAGGGTGAGGCAGGATACAGTGCCACCGGAATTAACGGCTCAACAGTGGCACCTTGGTGGTGCTGGGGATTGAACGCAGAAACTTCAGATCAGTAATTCTGAGCCTTAACCATTTGAGCTATCCCTATCCCTGGTGCCTTGTGCAGAGCTCCCTGCTCCAGGAATGGTGGGTCTATTATTTTAGTCAATAGCATCAATTTGACCCCACAATTGACCACAAATTAAAAAACAGAATACATTTAATTTAAGCTGCATATTAATTACACATCAGCTCTCCGAATAGATGTGTGTTAACCAGGACAAACGAGTAAAGATGTCATCTGAGAGAAGGAGAATCCCATTTTACCAGTGCCAAAGGAAATTCTTGATCATGTGCTAAGTAGGAAACCAAACGCCCCAGACAGCGGCAGCTTGACTTTCCCACAACTGGCTTGGACAGACACCGCTTCCTGTGCCAGACAGGAACGAAACCGGCACCGGGGTTTCATAGCACCTCCGGCGTATCGTATAAACACCGCACGAAACACACTCCTAATTTTAGCTCGTCGAGAGAGGTGCTTCCACTAACGGCCTCATAAATAAGCTGATACGCCAGCTCAGTGAGTGAAGGTGGCCACAGAGGGGGGCATGACAGGAAGAGAGAACGGTGTGGCATCCATTGAATGCACTGGAACTCGAGCCTCGAATCTGATGAGTTATTCCACCATGGCTCAAAAGGATAGGTCAAGAGTGGGTGAGGAGATCAACGAGGCAAGGCTTCAGACAAAAAGCGGCGGATGTTTTCCAGTGTGCACTTTAAAATGTTTAAACTCCCCCCTGTATATCTTGTAAAAGTATTTGTTGGGGAAGGAAGGAACAACGATAAGTGGTTTGTTCCTCACTTCAGTTTTATAGTGTGGGTAAAGTTAAACTACTGGATAAAGTTAAACCATGGCAAGTCAAAAATGTCTAAATTGCATATAACGGTGACCTGATGTCCATTTCCCTAGAAAAATGCATTTTTTTATTATTATTAAATAGTTATTATTATATAGTAATGATGATACTAAAATAAACAGGTAATAGATATTCGTCTGATGTAATTAAATCTAATTCAGGCTAAAAAGAAACTATATGTCAAGGAAGTTGCAAATATTTAGACTTCAAAACACTATGAATGACTTAAACCCCTCAGCAGATATTCTGACTTCTGGTTTGCTGTTACTATAAACCTGCCAACACAATATGAATTACTTTCAAACATTACTTTATATGTACGTGTAACCGTACACTCATCAATAGTGTCTTAAAACAAGAGCATCTTTTAAACAAAATATTCTCTTTGGCTTGCCTGTTTTTTTAAAATAAAAATAATTAAACAAAAATTAAATAAAAAAAAAAAAAATACTATTTGTCTCACGCACGCGCACACACACGCTCCGCGACAGGCACTAGGACCCGGAAGTAATGCGGGCGCGAATAAGAGGAGTAAACAAGCCATCGCATACAGCTTAGTCACTGAGGTAGCCATGTCGGTTCAGATTGTTTACTTTCTGATTCGAGTGTGTGTTTATAGGACGCGGGTTAAATGTGTGAATTTTCCGTTGCTCCCCTTCTGTGAGAATCCTTAAACTAATTCGCGTGGTTATCCTGCCTACACGCTTGCTTCCGCGTTTGGCTTTACCGTCCACGCTACAAAAGGCTAACGGCTAATCGCCAAGTCTTCTGATCATCCGGGCTTAGTTCGCGACAGAATGAAGTATAAAGATATAAATAATCTGATTGGTCAAATTTGGACACACAAATGCTTGGCAAATAAAGTATTTATCGCAACTCTTTGCGATATGGTTATCGCGCATGCCATTATCGCGATAACGATATTATTTCTATATATCGTGCAGCCCTAATCACAATATTTACTTAGTCATACTGTACATTTTATATCGTAAATCAGGCATCTTATTTTGGCATCCATATAACATATACAACTATTACTCAAAAAGTGAACATTGAGGTGGGCGGAGCGATACAACACGTATATCCGAATGCATAATTCTCACAAGAATTTCAACTTAACATTTAATGTTAAACCTCTTGATGCCATTTCAGAAAATAAATATTATAGACATGATAATTACAAAACTTCATTTACCTTTCAATTTAAGAAAGAATTATATATAAATTTACATTTTACGAATCATAGTCTCGCCAATAATGTCTTCACAATGTACCATGATCAGATTACTCATGCAGCCCGAGTTTTAAAGTCCAAACATATACAGTCAGTCAAAAGTTTGGACACACCTTCAAGACCCATGATATTTCCTATTTTTATTTCTTTCTACACTGTAAAACAATGCTAAAGGCGTTTATCCAAATTATATACAATAATCTCCTTTGAACAGTTGATATTGAGATGTATACCTGCTTCTTCTGCTCTGTAAAGCTTCATAACGGCTCAAACCTGAGGTGCTGTTTGTTAACTGGTGATTTCTGAGGCTGGAACCTCTAAATAAACAACTTCTCTGCAGCAGAGGTCAGTTGCTCTTGCTTTCCTGGGAAGGTTTCAGTGACCCAGTCTCACCGATATCATTACACAAGTAATTTATTGTATGTCGTTTTATGTCTTCACAACGTACAATGATCAGCGCAGTCATGCACCCTGAGCTCTCCAAACATAAGTCCAAACATATCTGCAATTGTCTTCAGTAAGAACTTCTATGGAGGTCACTGAAGCTTTCCTGTTTTGCTAAGGAGTGTTACAAGCCAGTGGGAGGGTAGAACACAAACTTTAATGATGATCACCTAAAGGATTGAAACAATGGGTCTCCTTAAGAAAGACAGAAGAGTAGAACAATGCGAACAATGGAGAGCCTCCCGTGTCCGGAGCGAGCCGCCTTATAAAAGACTCGTTTCGAATTCAAAGCATCGTATTCAGCCCTTCACATCCGACTCACAGGTGGCTCCGAGAGTTTGTGTGTGGGGGAGGGGGGGGATTGGGGGTTCAGAACGACCCAGGAGGTGATGACCCTGTCGTAACCCTCGCCCTGGTTAAACCACATCATGCTTCCTCTACGACACCTGTTAAATCGTAAACTGACTTTGCTCTTAGGGTCAGGGAGAGGTCCTGCTGCTGGGTTTTTATTTTGTGTGCTGACAATCTTGCTGTAAATTATATAGTATATAAAACTATATAGTACCAGGCATTTGAAAAATAATGCTGCAGAACAGATCAATGGACCTCAATTTGGATAGTTATGTGAAGCATAAGTGGGTAAAGAACACATAACCTCGTCAAATCAGGGCATTTATAACATTGAGGCATTCGAATCAAACTGGAACTTGTGATGAAATTTTTGGTGAACGAAGGTGTTAAAGCGATTGACATTTACAGAAGACTTCCAGGACAGTACGGTGATGAAACCATTATCCATAGTAAAACATTTGAACGGTGCAAACATTTTAAAGAGGGCTATGTGTCCGTGAACGACGATCCCAGCCAAGGTGATCCTTGAAATCTACAGATAATTTCCGGAAGAAAGAGACGCATCTCCCTGTGGGAACTATACACACAATCATTCACCAACTGCACTTACAGGAACCGCTGTCCAACGCTCACCAGCCGGTGTCTGAATGCCAGCGGGGCACTGCCCACCAGAGCTGCACGTGCACAACCTTCCTTCCCTACCTTTTCATCCTCCCTCCTTTAATCCTTTTCTTCCCCATTTACCTAAAGACCTCACCTCGTGTCCGTGCTTTGTGGTGCCGCCCGTGCAACATGGGTCGAACCCATTACACCCCTGTACAGTCCTGGCCTCGCTCCAAGCCATTGTCGCAGGTTTGGACCATTGAAGGAGTTCCTGGGAGGCCAGCGTTTTAGACGTGAATCAGACAGATCAGTGAAGCAGTCTGATCACGGCTTGGGCGTACTGAAAAAGCTTTCTTCTTTGATGGTATCCAAGCACTAGTGAAACACTGGGATAAGTGCATTAGGATAGCAGGGGATTATTTAGATAAATAAAGGGAGTTTTTACTCTCAGAACTGTGTTCTGTTATTCTGTGCAATCAGAAGTCCAGCTTTGACCTGACCACTCCTAGTAATTAATGACCAAACACTGTTGTCAGCATATAGTAATCTACACTCTGGGCTTACAAGCTAGTAATTTTAGTTTTAGTTGAATAGCACGTGTGTCGATCTCGCTGTGTGGGTGAAGAAATGTAATGTTCTCCTCTGGATCTTCCACAACATCCAGTTCCTAATGCCATCTGTATGAGCAGTGTGGTACAACTCAACCCTCTATTATGCGTTTTAAACACAAGTGGAGCACAAACCAACCTTACCCTGCACTTAAAATGTCACACAGTCAGACAAACCCCTGCCATCTGACCCCACATTACCACTCGCAACAGGAACTCTCGCACTTCTGCTTCATTAACGTGTGTTAGCTTCGCACAAGAAATTAGAAAGCCTACACTTTTTTTTTCCCCCAAGGACGAAAAAAAAAAAAAAAATAAGCAGCAAAAGATTACTAGGAAATAGTGCGCATAAAGATTCTAAGTAATCTGTGAAAAGTTAAGGATGTTACTCAAGAGCTGGATGAGTGTGTTTCCTGAATGATCATCACATGAGATGGTCTATAAATAACACAGACCGAGAATGAGCAAGTGAGAGAGAGAGAGAGAGAGAGAGAAAAAAAGGGGGAGAACAAATGGAGGAGTAGTGCAGAAGAGCAAGTCAACGTTTCCTTTTCAATGACAAGGCTTTGAAGTACAAAACCTATTAAGATGAAAGAGCTTCCAGAAAAAATAGAACAAAAACAGGAGCGAGATCAATAATTTTTTTTTCTTTTTTCCTTTTTTTTTTGTTAACTGCAATGTCTTATGCAGTAGATTACGCTGTGAAGGCAGCACATGTTCGTGAATAATTCTGGTGACACAAATATCCATTATGGATCAGAATGAAGGAATGAACGCTTCCTAATACGTCTTGACAGAGATTCTGTATTTCCTTGCAAACCATGAAGTCAGAGTGACGGCTATGCTTATTTACTGTAAGATATCATCATCATCATCATCACACCCTGTCGCTGAATCTAAACAAAACCACTTGTATGAACTTGCTAAAGGCCTACTTATGACTAAAAAAAATATATAATCACAGAAATAAATAATGAGAACAATAGCGTGCCAGGAAATCATGTTTACTGTTAACAACCTTCTCCGTTAGCACAAGATAGCAAAGGTTGGGACCATACACAAATTCAAAACTAGTAAACAAGCACGCATTTGAAATTCCCCAAACATCATCATAAGCTTGGAGACTGCGTCGTTGTGCGGCTTCAGAGCCACTCGCGCTCACGTGTGGTGATGAACGGCCAGGCACATGAAGAGCATTGTGAGAAATCTAGGAAACTGCCGAGCAAAGCAGACCAACATGGCGGTGAAAGACGACTCAGATAGAGACGACACTGGAGGAGGATAAGGAAGATGTTGGGAACAAACACTGGGCATCTCAGGGGTAGGATGGCGTTTATAGTAGTGAAGTTAAACACAAAGATAACCAGTCAGACAAGATGTCCAATAAATCAACATCAACTGTTTTAATTAACACCAGGAGAACTCCAGGAACTGTAGCATGCTTTAAAATATGCTTCGTTGTTCAGCTCGGTTCTGAGGGTAATAGGTCTGAGGTGCGATTCTGACCTTGTGTTCCTGTGAACTCTCTCTCACACACACACGCATGATTCTTCACAAGGAAAGAAAAATGTCACCGGCGTGAATGAAAACAAGCTTGAAACCCATCCGTCGGCGGTTCTGTTCAGCGCTTGGGATGTAGCACGAGTGTGTTAATGAGACACTTTCTGCTTCCTGGCTGAGACACAGAGTACTTGGCGGGGACGACTGACCCGGGTTCACTTCTCAGGCTCCAGACGTTTCTCTCGGCTCTGTGCTAATGATGGACGGGCTGCGTCCTGACAGGAGAGGAGCTTTAGATCAGACGGACGAACAGCACATACTGTCCTCGCGCTACTGACACTGACGCATTCACACTGTAGCTGCAAGACACTAGCTGTTTTATTTAAAAAAAAAAAAAAAAAAAAATTATAAATACTACCTTTACGGCAGAGTCGCCACATAAGCAACAAAACAAGACTGTGTAATCATTGATTTCCTGGAAGTTGACATTTATTATGCACTTTTAAAAGGACAAGTCTGCGGTAAAGCTGGATGGTTTCAGGATTCTTGCTGACAAAAAATTATTGGAAGGGAAGAGAGACTGGTGAGTACTACCGTACATAGCTGCTATACGCAAAAACAGGAGCAGATTCTCATCCGTAGTACTCTAGTATAATACCAATAAAGATATTCCTTTTATTCTTCTCTAAAAGTATACACCAATAATTGAATTTATCACTGTGACCACCTGGTAAAATATAAATCGAATTGGCACTGAGGTATCGTGATATTGCGATTCTGTAAGCGTCACGTTTTTATAAATATCCTGGTTCGTTATCATGGTTTTTCAATTTCGTTACAATTTTAAAACCTTTAAAATACTCCTAAGTTTTATACCTTAGTTTAATTCGGCATAAGTTGAAGGTTAGTAATTAAATGTAGCCGTTCCTTATTACACTAGTTTTCTCACTTAAAAACCAATTGTAGCGTTTAAACATTACAAACTTCAAAGGAAAGTTGATTCGCTGTGGCGACCCCTGAAAGGGAACAGCCGAAAGACAAAGAAGAAGAAACTTCAAAGGCAAGTGTTTAACTTCAAATTAAATAAAACATAAAACGACGTTCTTACTGATCAGCATGCATCTCTGTTACATCATCCGTCAGTTATTATTCCTAAAAAAAATAATAAAAACTCAGCAACTAATTCTCTTCAGCCACACAAGAGGAGGCCGATGTATATCCCTAAACCTAACCCATAGTTTAGAGTGCACCCCCTGTAGGATTATAAAGAAAAGGTGACGTTTTACTGCCCTGAATCAGTTATGAACGGTTGTGGGCAGACAGGCAGGTGTTTTTTCGAGGCTAATTTGCGCTCATAAGTGTGTATTGGTGTAACGCGATAAAAATTTCTTTTCCGTCATGCCACTCGGACACTTCCGCTGCTCGCCGAGGCTAATCGGTCATCTCTGATCAAGATGTAAACCAGCCATTGCGGCTGATCTTTGAAAAAATTTTATAAATAAGTAAATAATAATACTAATACTACTACTAATAATAACAATAATATTATTAAGGGTGTCACAAAAAAAAAAAAAAAAAATTTCGTAGTCTAACAAAATCCCCATGGTACAGTTGAGCATGCGATGTAGCGATGAATAGAACCAGAAGTAAACGTGTTGGACTATCGACTTGACGTCTGTCGTGTCACCGGCGGGTGCGCATAGTGAACATTTGTGAAATCGAAAATAAAATCTGTTTGAATATGTTGTTGAATTTTTTTTATATTTTATTTATGAACCCTAATTAATTTTGTTTGCCTAAGACATGTAGTTATTTACATATTCATATTTCAAGTGAAGTCAAATGTTTGGGACACCCATATACAGCATACTGGAGTCAATGTGGTGATGCATGAAGCACAACCCATAACTGATGATGACATTTTGTGCTGCTTCACCTGCTGTGGTAATAAAAGGGATAAAATGTTTATAGTAAAGTATGTTTTAGTAAACTATTTGACTTCTAGGTGGTGAATATAAAATGTAACTCCACTTCAACATTACATTCCTTCTCCAAACACCACGTTATTTATTCCTATTAAAACAAAGCACTGTACGCACCCACGGCTAAGCAGCGCTGTTACCTGTTGCCCGCGACAACAAAGAAGAACCTTTGCAACAGGTTACATTTCAAACTAATATGAAAGAGTTTTAATATAACCTGGATTTCATATAAAATAAACATTTAATAGTGATGGTGCGCATACGTTTAATCTCAGCCAATCACGTTCTACTTTAGAAATTTGCTTACCTTTGAACATGGACAACAAATGAAACGAGCTCGATTCCCAGGAGAAGCTTGTGAAAGCCCCGAACAATGGTGAATTCACAAACAGAAGGAAACAAGAGGGTCAGTGTATGGGGTTTAACTTAAGCTAAACTCCATCGCTGCACAAATACAAGATAATCTGCTTTTGAACTTGAGATAATGCCAGACCGAATGCGAAGTAGCTGTGGGAACGGAACCTGGAGTGCGCGAGCCGCTAACCACTAATTGCTCGACAGTCAGACAATAAGAATGCTAATGCTAATGCCTAACCCCACTCAAGGCCTGCGTTCCCAGCAACCCTTAACCGGATTCCCACCCACTGTAACTAGCAACGACTTGCGCCCATACAACCGAATCACAATAGCAACGACTGGAAATCCGGACGCCCAATCCTGGAACGTTCGCTCGCTCTTAAGCCTTTCATTCACTCGAAAGGGATTTGTGCATCGAAATATGAAAGGAAATACAACTGCGGAGTTAAACATCAACTCGGCGCAGCACCATGACCTTTTTTGATCACTCAAGGGCTTCCGGTGATGGTGGTAGTGAAGGTGTTTTCCCCCCCCGTAGTGGGCCAGACATGGGCGCGTGCAGCATGGATGGCCGCACATAAGAAGCGAGGCATGGCGAGATGAGGCAGACAGGCCCGTGAGGAATGTTGAGCCTGATGTTTAAGTGCTCTTTAACCAAGCTTCGTTCCCCCCTCCTCCGCGTGACCTTCAACTTAAAGTCTTAACCTCGTCTTCAAGGTAAGGTTAATACACGTCCCGGAGGCGGGGAAGAATGCCAGGGTTAAGCCTGCGAGGCCTGGACGAGTCGGCATGGAGGCGCCGCACGGACATCGCCATGGTTGTTGGGAGAAGGAGGGGGAGGAGGAATGGGACAGGGTTGGGACTGCTGAGGGATGTGGAAGCTATGGAGGTTCAAAGGGTCATGGGCATTCCTGACATACTTCTCCATGAGCCCATGAGCCCAAAACCAAAGAGTAGGACATGCTAGTGGGATTTAGAACATGATGTCAAAGGGAAAAACGGTAACATGAGGTGCGCACGAAGAACAGGGATGGTACAGGGATTTTGAAACGCCCAGGAAATCGTTTGAGTTGGAAGTACCGGAGAGACCAGAATGGAAGCCTGATTTATTTGGAAAATGTGAATCTCATGAAATTTAAATGGTGAAGATGGATGTTGGAAAAAGAACGTGTGTGTGTGTGTGTGTTGGGGTGGTAGGGAGAGTTTGGCATGAGGTTGCGATAGGAATAGAAATGAATGACTTCCTAACAGGTGGGCTCGGGATGCAGCTTACCTCCCGACTCCAGTCGGGTATTAGGTTTCTGAGGCACCTCCGGAACCGGTGACCCTCTTTGCCCCCCATCCCCGCCTTACAGGAAGCAGATTTGTTTTACGACCCTTTTCCTTGTAGAGCCTCCGCACTTTCCTCACCGGAGGGGCAAAAACAAAACCTGATGCATTCCTGTCTCTTGCCTTTAGTCAAAATCCAGACCTACATACCAGCTGTGTTCCTTAAAGCCCTTCGCTGGTACTGCATCTCTCAACGAAGAAAATTTTTATATATTTTTTTTTAAATGTGTCGAAAATCAATTTAAATGGAGTTAAAAAAAAAAAAAAAGAAAGAAATGTTTTTGCTGGAATGTGAACATTTTGCGAGCTGTGTGGGAAGAGCTTAAGAGCCGGCTTCTAAAGCGCATTCGTGCTAAGCTAAAATTAGATCCCACAGGTGAGAAGATTAAAGAGGGAGGAAGAAGGAAAAGCAGCCACTAAATCACAAAGTGGTACATTGTGGCTGAGCGGCGAGGTCGTATAGGGATGACCCGGTGTTATTCAAAGCGTCGCTGCCATTCTGAAGAGAATTCTTACCTGTGTCAGAGAGCATGCACGCACACGCACACACACACACACCAAGCTGCTTCACTGTACTCAAACACACACAAGCAAAGAGCTGAATGCATCATCCATTTCAAGCTTTAATTAGCTTTACTGTGTTCATTCTTCAACAGCGGTAATGTGAGATATAAACATTATGGGATGTTGTATAGAGATCAGTGCGAATGTTTACACACCCCCACAGCACTCATTTTTTTGTTTCTCATTCATCTTCTACAGTGCTTAATCCTATAACACAGGGTCGAAGGGGGCCTGGAGCCAAT
The DNA here is from genome assembly GCA_030522415.1 of Channallabes apus. Classification (NCBI taxonomy): domain Eukaryota; kingdom Metazoa; phylum Chordata; class Actinopteri; order Siluriformes; family Clariidae; genus Channallabes; species Channallabes apus. The sequence goes on from CM060113.1 coordinate 40,799,446, forward strand.
CCCATGAGACTTGGGGCATGGGCAGGGTACAGGTTACCCTGGACGAGGTACCAATCCACCACAGGACACACACACACACTTATTAGAAACAATCTTATATTTGGTTTGTTCTAATCGTTTGTTAAGAAAGTCTAAATAAATGTAACGATATAGATAAAAAAATACAAAATAAACACTGCAAAAAATTTTATCTTAGCAAATGAAAATATTTGTAATATTAGAGTGAGCACAGTTTAAAAGAGGTATAAAATCTCCAAAGGCTACCAAGAAGGCTGGACAAAGTTATAGGAGCCAAGCGTGGACCCAACTTCTATAAATATATTTTTCCTTTGTAAGATTTTGTACTCGACCGTACAAACGTAGCGGCTTTTTCCGGGGAACATTTTCCTGTACTGAAACTTAACTTTAAAATTTGTTCTCGCTGTCACCTTACACTCTTCTAATTATCACGAATCCACTTTGCGCCTTTTGTTCTCCTCCACACGCTCTCGTCCTTTCTTCTCCGCGCTCAATTATCGCTCCTTTGGAATATTAAAGATGTCACTCAGAAGATTGGTCCATAGCCTTGGCATTAATGAACGCCTTGTGACATTGTCTCGGTGCAGCATTTGTTAGCTATTAATAGATTATTGTATTAAAATAAAAAGTCAAGCTTCAGCAGCTGGGTGTTTTCAAGCATCTTCAGGGCTGAAGCGAGGCTTTCTATCATTTTAACTTTATCTTTCTTTATTTGTACAAAAGGATAAAGAAAACAGATGTTGAAAAGTAGGAGGTCGAACTGGGAACTCGTTATTCGCCTCCGCGTTGTCCTTGTTACCTGCAATACGACCGTGAAGCTATTTTTAGAGTCTGTGTCAATGGACTGTCAGTGTATTTTCAGCTGTTTAAATGGAGAAGGCTCTCTATCGCTCTCTCCCTCTCTCTTTCCCACTGAGATTCTATAACCTTTAAAAGAACTAAAAGCACGGCACGACACATTAGTTACACAAAACACACACATTTCAGGTTTCGGGTCTATTTCTGTCTTCAGCTTTGAGTAGCATGCAACTGTAAAGCTGAAAGCTCTCTCTTAGTGTGTTATTGTGTAATAACCAAAAGACACATCGAGTAAAAGCAAGAGGTGTGAAAATACTCAGCGTCATCAGTCGCGTAAACCACTCGGAGTTGTTAGAGTCATGATGGATGAATTTTCTCTAACCGCTCTGAGTTGAGCCTCGTTTGTGTTTCTGCGTCATATCTACGCAAGTGTGAGCGTTTGTACGCTGGCGAGTTTGTGTCATGCTGCAATTACACCAGCCAACCACTAGTTGGCGGTGATGTTTCTATGCCACAGTGCTAAACCTTTTCGCCACGCTCTAGCGAGTATTTGGCGTACTACAAACAATGCAAGCTAAATAATATTAAGTAACAGTCCAGTTCCTTTAGTGAAGTAAGTGGCTTCTTCGATACGTTTGCTCGAATTTCTAAACCGTAAGCGTAGAGGAAGAAGCCGTAGATCCGATGTGAAAAACTTCTCAATGGAGACCGTTTAAACTGAGAACCCCAACAATTGACAAATCACCACTTCCTTACATTTTAATTGAGGTAATTAACAGGGAGTTTCGCTACTGAGCGATCTGATTGGATAAGAAGTGGTGATAATAAACAGTAACAGCACTGAGATGTTTAACTATATGCATGACTGGTGGTGTCCCAGATGTTGTACAGTGATTACACTAATTGTGGGGTCTGTGTGGATGAGAGTAGGTCTGTACGGTCCGCAGTACTGAGGAGAGAGCACTTTGCTGGACTTAAGAACAAATCAGACTTACGAACATGCTCCCGTCCGTAAATCGGGGACTACTTGCAATAGGATTTCCTTCAGATCTAGCAACACATATACATGTTAGTTGAACCTTTAACTCTGAAGGTACATAAAGGCTAAATATAAAAGGGGTGGTGATGGTTCTTGAGCGAGGCCCTTAACCCTGTCTGCTCCAAGGGCAGCGTATAATGTCTCACACTGCACTTTGACCTCAGCCTTCTAACAAAAAGCTGGGACATGCAAAGAATAAAGAAATTTCATTGTCAGTAATGTATATGTGACGAATAAAGCCTGAAAACCTAAATATACATGGAGTCAAGGTTCCGCTTGCTCCAAGTCACTCATGTTACCGCAGTTGGATAGCGAGTTGCTAGTTTATCAGTCAACAAAAGCCTAGCTTATATGGAGAAATTAATCTCTGTTCAAAGTGACATAATTCCAAGCTCCTACTTCCCACTTTACACATTTGGAACCTGGATGTGTGAAAGTCTCCAAGTGCTGCAGTAATGTCCTGGGATGCGAGTGTGAAAAAAAGGACTAAAGAGAAAGAAAAAAAAAAAACGAGCCATTGGCACGAAGAACAAACCAATTCTTGTGTTGTGTCCAAAAGGTTCTATGGAGAATCTCGGTTCACGTTCCACACATTTTCGATGTTAAATAAATAAAGCAAAATTTTAACACCGATGCACAAAGCAGATTTTAACTGGCTCAGCACTGAATCTTCACAAGTTTAGTGTGCGAGATGCTCACGTTGCCTCACATAAATAAAGCACTATTTCTCTACTTTTTAAATTACATTATAGTTGCGCTTTTTTTTTTTTTTTTTTCAGCTCAACCAATTAAAACTCACCAATCTTCATGCACGCTCAAGCAAGTTCAGGAGTCTGAATGGATTCTTTATGAAGGTCTAAATGCAGAGTTAATATTAATAAAACCCTTCCTTCCTTCCTTCCAAACATGAACCATATGATCAGCTGAAGATGATTCGGTGTTACAGAACGGTGACACGCTGTTGCAGCAGTTCCCCTTTATGGTAAAAATAGCATTTTGAGGCACTGCTGTCTGAAAGCAGACTCGCTCGGAGGCTCGGTGACACCAGAGGCTGAAATGTTCTCGCGGTGCGTGTAGGAGGTGTAACCGACCGTGCTCGGTGCGCCGTGTTCTGGGAACTAGAATTAGAATTCAGGGGGAAAGGGATTAGCATCAACTATCATTAACCATTACTGTGCAGTCTATGAGCGCGGAAATGCACGATTATATCTTTCAGTCACAAGGAGTTTACCAAAGTCGGGCTGTGAACTGCAATGCGGCTCAGAATGTTCTGGGAAGGTTCTAGATTGGTTGGGGTGGACGGTTACATCATGATGTAAAACAATATGACGCATTGCATTATAGGCACAACGCAGGAAACATCTCGATCTACGTGAACTGCGGCGTTAAAATATACAAAAACCAAGCTGGTCATGTGACCATGTTTTCTCATAGTGAACTTTCAGGCTGCAACATGTGCTTAGAGGCTGTATTATTAAACTATGAGCTTTTTAGCAGCTAACAGTCCTGTAGGTTAAAACTATGGCTGTCAATTGATTGTAAAAAATTTTAATCTAATTAATCTGTGTCATACTCACGATTAATCACGACTTCAAAATACTCAGATTTACTTGTATAATAAGTTGGAATAACCAAATGCATGAAACAGATTATGCAGTTTTATAATAATATCTCAAACGTTAAATGTTAACAAGTTTTTATTATTATTATAATTTTGGGGGATTTTTTCCCCCGATTTTCTCCCTAATTTAGTCATGTCCAATTCCTCCCAGTCACTAGGGGGCTCCACATTAAGGCTACTGCTACCACTCAGTCAGGAGGGCCGAAGACATTTACGTTTCCTCTGGACCACGCGACGCCAGCCGACCGCATCTTTTCGAACTGCTCGCTCACGCTCCGTTGGGGGCGGCGTAACGCACTCGGAGGACAGCGCTATCCGCTCCTTCCGCTTGCGTGAGATCACAGACGCCCATGATTGGCTGTAGAGACGTGATTAACGTGGGAGCACTAAGTACCTCTCATCTCTCACCTCTGAGAGAGCTCGGCCAATAAGCTCCATATAGACCTCCGGCTGCAAGAGGTTACCGATCCAGCGATCTCTGGATGATCGGACGAGCACTTTACCACTGCGCCACTCGGAGGCCCAACATTAAACAAGTTTTTAATTAAAATCTCTCGATTGCTGCATGCAGTGGCTGCGTACTACGAGGCGTGGCAACCCCTTGAAGGCAGGGCACGAAACCGGATCCTAAGATCCAAACAACAGTCTAGAGCCTTAGCCGTCTGAGCCACCGCCCCCACATCTTGCGTTTAATTTATCTTTGTAAAAATAGTTCCTCTTGAAGGTTTGGTTTTATCCAAACTTTCATCTAGTAGCATTTTATAATCTGAATTTGCCGTTCAGACTATGCGAAGCCATTAGTGTCAAATTTGGTCATCTGATTAATTTGCACAAAAACTTTATTTTTTTAATTAAACCTTAAAAAAGGGACTCTTTCAGTCACTGACCTTATATTCAATTTGTTTGCAAAATATCATGCAAATCTAAACAAATCAACATCAATATGATTGAAGTGCGTCATCAAACCCTTATCATCAGTGTCAGTATTGAAGCATTTTGTTTTGAATTATTTTTGAAATGTATCGATGATACAATCTAAACATTCACATACTGTACAGCTATATATAGCAGGCATACCGAGTTTTGTATGTTTCATAAACACTTACAGATGGAGATACAATCTCTCAATAAAAATCTCTCATTTTACGGGAAACGGCACGAAAAACCAGGCCCTCCAGCTCAGGTCATCAGAGCGCTGGTCCAGCTTCCACCCACGGCCAGAACAAAAGCTCTCAGCACCAGGCGGGCTGCGAGAACATGGCGGAAACAGAGCTGTGAACCAGCGTTACATAACTGTAACACATTCATAACACTTAAAACACCTACAGCTTCCTAGAAATCACACAGGAACACACACATACTTCACAACGCGCAGCACAAACCAAAACACCACGCCGAGATATCATTAGTCCCTTTCTCTCACTGTTGAACAGATTTTTGCTCCAGATTTCAACCATAGTCTCAGGATTATACGCCTGATACAGCACTGTGCAAAAGTTTTAGCTCCCTTCATTTGTCATTATTCGAGGGATTCATGATCCTGATTCGAATCGGTCGGATTCGTTTCCTAAAACAGCGTGATAAAAGAAGAGCGTATAGTAATGCTCTAATACAGTATCGTTTCCATAGTAACAGCACAGACGAGGATTTGTATGTTGTGTCTGTAGTTTGAACAAAATATATTTGTATAAATGTGACAAATACCTCAAAATAAACGCATAAAAATTAGATATAGTTTATATACACACTTGTACGACCCGATACAAGCACGGTACCTCTGTGCTGATTCAATTTGTACTGAAATACTATCATGATTTTATAATTTTATATGAAATTATATGATTTTCTTTAAGGGTTTTTTTTATTCAGATTTTCTTAGTTATTAGCAAACTTAGCAAATAAATTGCACGTACCAATTAGGATGCTGTGTTAACAGCCAATGTGTGAATAGCTTAAAAAAAAAAAAAAAAAAAAAAAAAAAAAAAACACCACCTGCAGGATTATGGAGAAACTGCAATATTTTTCCACCTCAAACGCAAACATATATGAATAAAAATGTACAGTGGAACCTTGGATTATGAGCAAAATTTGTTCCGGAAGCGGGCTCGTATTTCAAAACACTCGTAAACCAAATAAATTTTAGGAATAATGGAAACTTAAATGATTCGATCCACAGCCGAAAAAAAGAAATACTTAAAAATAACTAATACAAAATATAAAGTAAAAATAAAACAAATTAACTTGAACTTTACCTTAAAAAAGTAAAAATTACAGTTACCCTTCCTCCACTCTTTTCACACACACAACGGAAACATTTTTAGCAAACAAATAAATAAGAAATCTCTCTAACGACACTTGATTGAGTGACACACTAACGAAATGACTGCTGTAAAGTAAAAATAAAACAAATTAACCTGCACTTTACCTTTGAAAAATCTCGTAACCGAGCAGTGATTCTGTGTAGAGCAGAGAGAAAGAATGTGTGCGCGTGTCTGTAAAGGCGAAAGTAGGATGGGTCTGTGTACATGTGTGTGAGATACGGTGTCCATTGGCGCGCACATGCACAGACACACAGAGCAGGCTGAGCCTTGAGCAGAGAGAGAAAGTGGATCTTTAACCTCTCTAATGAGACTTGCTTTTGCTTTACATGTGCGCTGTACAAACACGCATAATAAAAAAGACACAAAATAAAATATGTTTTACACAGTAAAAGTGGTACAAAAGTGGTCAAGTGTTATAGTAAACAGTACACATGTGCACGGATGTTGATTATACCAGTAAGAGACGAGCACTAAGACCCAGCAGGGGAGACGATTTTCCCACAATTCCGCAGCGCAAGAGAGAGAAAAACCGTCGGCTCAGTCGTGATCATGTGACGCTTGGTGTCAAAACAAGAAGTGCATGCGTGATACATGATACTCGGTGCTCGTAAACCAAGACAACGCTCGTTTTCCAAAACAAAATTTATTTAAAATCTTTGCTCGTCTTGTGAAACACTTGCAAACCGCGGTACTCGTAATCCGAGGTTCCACTGTATATATGTTTTACAATGTCTGTTTTAGAGTCAAAAAATGAAAATCACAATACATCACTGAATCGATTTTCCCCTTATCTCTAATACTTAGTCACATGACTAGGGCTCTGTGTAATTTGGGAAAAAAAAAAAAAAAAAAAAAAAAAAACCCTGTCTGGGTGGGGGGGGGGATGGAGATGCAAATAAGAGATGTAAAGTGTGACTGAAGAATGTTTAATTAAAAAGTAGAGTTCACACAGGAGAGCAGTTTGGAAGATGAAACACCACTTCATAAATTTGTATAAATTAATCTTCGGCTGTACTTCCAGTTTCGTGCAAATCCCACAAGGCGTGTACGTTTTGAAACAAAACCTCTACAGTCCCAAAAAGCATGTTACGTCTCCAATTTCGTGTAATCGCCAAAAACATAGAGGATCAATACATTTCTATACGATAAGCTGAAACCAACTGGAACATTTTGCGCTTTTAACATTTTTGGAAGGAGTCTCCGGTGTTCCATTCAACAAGCGCGTTGAGAAAATCAACGAGTACAGCGGCTCGAACTAAGAGAGAAAATGAACTGAAGTTGTTTCACTGATGTTCTGTGTTTCGTTTACATTCGGTAGGAGAAAAGAAAAAACAGACAGGATTGTATACAGATAAAGGAGAAGAAAATAGAGCCAAGGTTCCTGAAAACACATAAATAGATGAATGGATAGAAGTGCTGCACAATTAGTCAAATTAATTAAATATATTTTTCTTTAAAAAAAAATCAAAAAAACATTTTTTGCATATAATATAGGCATAGTCTGGAATTTCCCTAGATTTTCTTAATTTTTTATTTTTACTTCTAAGGTGATAGACATGGGCAAACTTTCTCTAAACGTGATAATTTAAGACGTTATTAAGTGTGATCCTCCATAAATACAATCTGAATAAGAATTAAATTGACCATTTTACTGTATAAACACTGCAGTTTAAAATTACAATGTGTTAAAATGATTGCAATGTGATTTTTTAAATAGACAGTTTGTTTACAGTTTGAAGTTGGCATACGAGCATAAACTAGTGGATCAGAAATTAGTGGAAAAAGGTAATTTAATTTACATACCAATTAGAAAATTTTAATTCATTTAATAAATTAAAAGAAATGTAATTCTGAAAGTTGAAATTTAACTATACAAAAAATGAATTCTTTAAGATTTATACAGACAGATGGCTCGTGATTGTGATACTCGTTAGGAACAAACTAATAATAAAAACTAGAAATTCAGCCATTTTTTTATTTTGTACTTTCACATTACTCCAATTTATAACCAGAACCTTTAGTTTTTAATAACATCAAACTAAATTGAATTGACCGTATTTTTTTTTCCAAAGAAAAGCTTGAAGGTTTATAAGCGGTTTATAAAGTGTGTATTGAAACACTCCATGTTTACTTCGTCATATCCCGGTTTAAAATCAATAAAAAAATATTGCTGAAAAAGCAAATACAGAAGTGAAAAGACTCTCTCATGTCTCCTTCGTCTTTTTCCTTTGATGATTAGACCTGAATGAAACCCCGAGAGGAGCGGACGCTGTACGGCGAGACGCTCGCGGCCGCTCAGGTTGCTTCCTCGCTCTCCTGTACTGTACACACGTGTTCGGTTTCTCTCACGCTTCCTCTGCAAATCAATAACTTCCGGCTGGCGTCCGAGTCTCGCGTCTCTCCTGTCCCTGTAAGGTTATCTCACTCCGTCACCCCACGAGGGTCGGCTCTATCTTTAGCAGCTTCCGTCTGTCACTCACGTCTGGTCACCGGAGCTGCGAGCTGAGATCACGGCCACCAGATCCCTCGCCGCCTACGCCACAGGAAGAGCCCGAGCGCTCGCGTCAGGGCACGCAACCTTTGGGCAACACGATACCCAGCGACTCACACACACACACACACACACACACACACACACACGTAAGTTTCTCAGGAGGATCGGCTTCAGCTCCAGGTTGAAGTGTGTGTCTCTGAGACGGAGCAGCAGTGACGTCCAGAATAAATACATTATCTCATCTACACTCAGGATATCTCAACTCATCTGGATTAAACCAGAACACGCCGGGTTTTATCAATGAGTATCTGTGTGTGTGTGTGTGTGTGTGTGAGCTCTCATTCAGAAATACCGTGGCCTACCTATTAATGCTGCCTGTGCACCGGGGAGAGAGACAGGAAGGAGGCCAAAGAGTGTGTCAGTGCGCGCACACACACACACACACACACACACACACAGAGGGGAACTGAAAGGACAGTCCTGAGGAAGTTATGGCAGGAAGAGTCATATATAAAGGAGTCACGGTCAGACTTCATGCTGCCGCCTGCTTCCGCACGCACACACACACACACACACACACACACGCTGCTCAGTGAGGGAACACTGACCAAGAAAAAAAAAAATAATAATAATAATAATAAAATAACAGAGACAAAGAGAGGAAAAACAGAAAGACTGGGGGGAGAAAAAGAGAGAGAAGACAAGACACAATGAGAGAGACAGACATGAAAAAGAAAGGAGTTTCTTTCAGAGCTAAATAGAGACAGAAGAAAGAGAGACAGAAAGACAACATAGACAGAAAGGGAGAGACAGACAGAAAGAGACAAAGACACAATGAGAAACAAAAAGACAAAAATAAAGAATGAGAGGGGGGACAGAAAGAGAAAGACAGAGAGAGAAAGGCAGAAAGACAGACAGACGTGGACAAAAAAAAGGACAGACAAAAAAAAGGGGGGGAGAAAAAAAAAAGATAGAAAGACAGACAGAAAGAGAGACAGATAAAGTGAGAGATAGAGACAGAAATACAATAGAGAGAGAGGGGGGACAGAAAGAGACAAGTAGAAACAGGGAAAGAGTGGGACAGAGAGACAAATAGAGAGACACAGAGGCAGAAAGCTGGACAAAGACAAGTAGACAGAAAGAGACAAATAGATGGACAGATAGAAAGAGAGAGACAGACTGTGTCCCCTACTAGAGGCAGTAGTTACTCTGCCTTCCACCGTGTGTGTGTGTGTTTCTGTTACCCCATGCTGCTTTCACACTTGACCTATGCCAATACACACACACACACACACACTGAACAAGACTGACAGAAAGTGTGAGTGTGTGAGACACCGAGTCAGTGAGCGAACGTTTGGAAAGGGCACTAGATGAAGTGCGCCCTCTGTAGGTGGCGTGTGGTTAGAACTCTCACCTCTTTCTGAAAGACTTTTCAAGCGTTTTACGAAGCGCTGCTGGGACGAGGCGCTGAGGGGGACAGCGCTGTTCACCTGAGCTCAGAGACGCCCCTGACTGCGGCTCTACTTACAGAAACTCAGCCACTCGGAGCTCTGATCAAATATTCACATCTAATAATAAAATCTGATTTAAAAAAAATTAGGACATCCGGACAACTGTACAGTATATAAACCTAGATATGACATTAAATGACCACCAGATGGCAGCACTGAGAAGGACGGGATCTGCACAGGAGAGTTTATACAGCGTTTGTCGCCCCCTGGTGGACGCGCTCATAGGCGAGTTCATAAGAAATTCGCATGGAGTCGAAGTGAGTTTGGTTCGATCGAACGGATCGGACAGGAGGGACGTCGAACTCACCGGAGTGTAGAACGGATCCTCTCCCACCTCCAGCACCTGAGGATGAGCCGTGTGGACGTCTGCGACCACGGGGTTGATCTGACACGACACAGGGACAAACACTCGTTACACACTCAGAGACGTGAAGAAAGCTCAGGAAACGATGTCTCGTGTCTGAGTTAAAGTACAATGATGATAATATTAACATTAATAATCATTTTCACAAGCTGAAGTTGAGAGAGAAAAAGAAAGACTCGGAAAAAGAAAGAAAGACATGGAGGGAGAAAGAAAGACAAAGGAAGAGCAAGAGAGATGCGGGGTGAAAGGTGGGAGGGACAGACAGAGGGGGAGAATGAGAGGAAGATGATGAGAGAGAGAGAGAGAGAGAGAGAGAGAGAGAGAGAGAGAGAGAGAGAGGGGATGATGAGACAGGGTGCGGAAGAAAATAAAAGAGAGAGAGAAGACAAAGTAAGAGAGACAAAAGGGTAAGAAGGACAGAAAGGGATAGAAAGATGGACAAGGCATAAAGGGAAGCAGAGAAAGAGATAGAACGAGCATGAGAGAGAGAGACAAAGAAAAATAGAGGCAAAGAGAGACGACACCAAAAAGGGCAAAACAGAAAGCAAGAAAGAAAAAGATTTAAAGTAGAAAGAGTAGTAAAACTATACTTATACACACACACACACATATATACAAATATATATATATATATATATATATATTTCAAATTAAAATTTTATTAGTCACATACACAATCATACACAGTATAATATGCAGTGAAATGCTTTATACGACCGCCAGTGACCTTAAAAAAAGAAAATAAAAGCTTGTACGTAAAATAATCAATAAAAAGGAAATACTAAAATAATTTTAACTAGTAAAATTAACTGTACAATAAGGGCATAATAAAATATTGCAAAAATATAGAAATATAGGGTAGAGTATATATGTATATAGGATTAAAGTGACAGTGGTTGTGCAAATATGCATGGAGGTGACATGTGCAATTGTCCAGATGTATGAGTATTTAGTGCAAGTGTGTATGAATGTGTCCATGATTGTCCAGTCAGTGTTGTGAGCTTAAAAGATGTTATTAGTCCTGTGTGGTGTAGTGATGATTGAGAGACCTTATCGCCTGCGGGAAGAAGCTCCTCCTCAGTCTCTCTGTGTTGGTCTTTAGGGAGCGGAATCTCTTCCCAGACCGCAACAAAGAGAACAGTCCATTACTGGGGTGACTGAGGTCCTTCATGATCTTCCTGGCCTTAGTCCAGCACCTCCTGCTGTAGATCTCGTCTGTCCTGCATGGTGCTGTTCCCGAACCAGGTCGTGATGTTTCCCGTCAGGATGCTCTCTATGGTGCAGGAGTAGAAGTTCCTGAGCACCTTGGAGGGCAGTCTAAAGTCTCTCAAGCGTCTGAGGTGGTAGAGACGCTGCCGGGCTTTTTTCCCCACGGTGTTGATGTGACAGGACCATGACAGGTCCTGCGTGATGTGAACACCGAGGTATCTGAAGCTGTCCACTCTCTCCACTGGGCTCCTGTTGATGACGGGGGTCTGGTAGTTCCTCTCCTGCTTTGTACTAAAGTCCACTATCAGCTCCTTTGTCTTACTGACGTTCAGGAGGAGATTGTTCCTCTGGCACCAGTTCTCCAGATTTCCAATCTCCTCTAGGTAGTCCGACTCATCATTGTTGGTGATCAGTCCGACCACGACGGTGTCGTCAGCAAACTTGATGGTGGAGTTGGTAGTGGCCACGCAGTCGTGGGTGTACAAAGAGTACAGCAGGGGGCTGAGAACACAACCCTGGGGGGCTCCAGTGCTGAGAGTGAGTGTGGCTGAGACATGTCCGCCCATCCTTACTGCCTGTGGTCTGCCAGTCAGAAAATTGGAGATCCACTGACATATAGATGAGCTCAGTCCCAGGTGCTCCAGCTTGGTGGTGAGTGTGGAGGGAATTATTGTGTTAAAAGCAGAGCTGTAGTCGATGAAGAGCATTTTAACATAATTCCCTTTCCTAGTGTCCAGGTGAGTGAGTGATGTGTGGAGGAGATGAGAGATTGCATCGTCTGTGGAGCGGTTCTGACGGTATGCAAACTGTAGTGGGTCCAGTGTGTCGGGTAGTGAAGAAATGATGAAGTCTCTGATAAGGCGTTCAAAGCACTTCATCACTACTGAGGTGAGGGCTACAGGGCGATAGTCATTGAGAGAAGCAGGGTGTGGTTTCTTTAGAACAGGAACAATGATGGACTCTTTGAAGCATGTGGGGATCACCGACTGAGATAAAGAGATGTTGAATATCTCAGTGAACACAGGTGCGAGCTGGTCTGCGCAGGCTCTGAGAATACGACCTGAGATGCCGTCTGGTCCTGCTGCTTTCCTGGTGTTCACTCTCTTGAAGGCTCTCCTCACGTCGTGCTCGGAGATGATGAGCGTGTTCCCGGTGCTGGCTGTGTGTTCCTGTCTGCAGCCGTTAGCGCCGCTAGCATTAGCGCCGTTAGCATTAGCATCGCTAGCGTCTTTAGCTGCAGCCTCGAAGCGAGCGTAAAATGTGTTGAGCTCGTCTGCCAGAGTCGCGTCCGCGTTCGTCATACCGGATGTTGGTGCTTTATAGTCCGTTATTGTTCTCAGTCCCTGCCACAGGCTCCTAGAGTCACTCTGTTGAAGCTGTGACTCTAGTTTTCTCCCGTAGTGCTGCTTCGCCTCTTTCACCGCCTTCTGGACGTTATATGACGCAGCCTTGTACGGTTCCATGTCCCCCGACGCAAGTCCCGTGTTGTAGGCAGCTGTGCGAGCTCTCAGAGCGTCGCAGATGGTTTTATCCACTCACGGCTTCTGGTTGGGAAACGTTCTGATAGTCTTTTTCTCTACCGTATCGTCTGCCAGCTTTTCAATAAATCCCACAACCGCTTCCGTAAACACGCTGACGTCATCATCGGAGCTGTTTCTGAACATGTCCCAGTCTGCGTCATCGAGTGCGTCCTGTAACGCGGCCACCGATTGGTCCGTCCAGCGCGCGACCTCCCTCAGGACCGGAACTTCCTGTTTCAGCCTTTGTTTATATTTTGGCATGAGGAAGATGGCGGCGTGGTCGGATTTACCAAACGCTGGACGAGATTGCGCCTTGTAACCGTCTTTGACCGTGGTATAACAGTGGTCCAGTGTCCTTTCGCCCCTGGTGGGGCAGGTGATGTGCTGATAAAAGTTCGGCGCTGCGCGTTTGAGGTTGGCACTATTAAAATCCCCCGCCACAATGAGCGCAGCGTCCCGGTGTTGTGTCTGGTGCTGTGTGAGCGCCTCATGCAGCTCGCATAAGGCAGTTTCAGTGTCCGCTTGTGGAGGAATGTAAACGGCGCTGATTATGACCGATGTGAACTCCCGTGGAAGATAAAATGGACGACACATGATGGACAGTAGTTCCAGGTTTGGTGTGCAGGAGCGTGTAAGAGGAACAACACTCGCACTGTTGCACCAGCTGTTGTTCACCATTAAGCACACGCCGCCTCCCCTTGACTTCCCCGAGTCCCGCGTCCTGTCCATGCGGTGAACCGAGAAGAACTCGGCCGGCTGTATGGCGTGGTCTGGCACCGCTGGGTTCAGCCATGTCTCGGTGAAGCAGAGGAGATTGCAGTCCCGAATGTCTCTCTGGAACTTTATCCTGGCCCTGAGGTCGTCGAGTTTGTTCTCCAGTGACTGGACGTTGGCGAGCAGGATACTAGGCAGAGGTGTGCGGTGTGCACGGGTTCTCAGCCGGTTCCTCACGCCAGCTCGTCTCCCTCGAGGCCTCCGCTTCGCGTCGCGTCCATTGTTCTCCCTCAGGATCTCACTCGGCCAGCTCGGATCCGGAGTTAAAAACGTTGAATTGTGAGTACATTTTATGCCAATAGAAACAAGAGTGTCTCTATCATACCTAATGTACTCAATGGTGGTGATTTTGCCGATTTTAAAAAACTGAAAACTAACTTAAAGAACAAAAATAAAGAAAAGGTGGTCGGAGCAGTCGTGACGGCAGCCGACCTCACCGGCGCCATCTTGAATTATATCTATATATATATATATATATCTATATATATATATATATATCTATATATATCTATATATATCTATATATATATATATATATATATATATATATATATATATATATATATATCTATATATATATATATATATATATATATATATATATATATATATATATATAAAAACGAGTGAAGAAATAAAGAGAAAATATAGAGATATAAAAAGATGGAGAGAAAGTGATGTGATGGTGGGGAAGCAAGAAAGAGGAACAGGAAGTGGGCAAGAAGAAAAGGAGTTGTGTCCTTTACACACACACACACAATATGAATATACCAGTGTTTATCTAATCTAGATTAAATAATAATAATAAATCATCATTATTATTGTGATCTGTAATTTATGCCCTAAGTTTTAAGTGAACCTCTGCTCGCTATCTCTTATCTACTCTGTACACTGAGAGGTGGAGACTCGGCGAGGGGCCCGACCTCCACGGCGGCGAGGTGCCCATGGTGCAGGTGTGGCGAGCGGGGGAAGATGTCGGTCAGGTGAGGGGGAGGATCCGGTGTCACGCGCTTCCTGTGTCGGCTCATCGTCTCTCTGTAGTCCAGAGTGTCGAAGTTCGTCTTCCACATCAGCACCTGGAGATCAGAGGAGATACGGAGATGCTGCAGTCAGCGCGGGGGGAGAGGAAACACACACACACACACACACACACACACTCATATCATCACTCTCGCTCCGTACCTGAGAGTCACAGCCACCTGATGCAAAGAGGTCTCCTTCACGAGAGAACGCCACCGTCAGGACCGGGCCCTGAGAGACAGAACACCAAAAGCAGAGAGAAAGATGAACAGAAAAGGCAGAGAAAGAGTTAGAAAGAACATGAGAGAGATAGAAAAAGTGAAAGAAAGACAAACAATGGCAGAAAGTTGCAGAGAGAGAGAGAGAGAGAGAGAAAGCAAGAGGATAAAAGGGGACAGGAAGAGAGAGAGAGGGAGAGAGAGAGAGAGAGAGACCAGAAGACTGAAAGCAGGTAGAGACAAAGTTGATGAAAGAAAGAAAGTCTACATCTGTATACACAGAATACTATTAGCAGCGGTTAAGATGTGTGTAAGATTAATTGTGCAGTGTGTGTGCGCGTGTGTGTGTGTGGTTCTCCACCTTGTGGCCGTGGAGTGTGTAGATGAGTCGTCCCTCCAGCAGGTCGACGATCTTGACGGTGCTGTCGCTGGAGCCGCTGATCAGGTAACTCCCCGAGGGGTGGAAGGAGAAGCTGTTGACTGCAGCACTGTGGACTGACACACACACACACACACACACACACACACACACACACACACACACACACACACACACACACACACACACACACACACAGGAACTCTGTCAGGAACTCAGAGCATCAGGAACCGTACAGTACGGATTTGCAGAGCTCCTCTAAACACCCGGAGCTTCTCCTGGTCACAGCAGAAGTGACATCATGAACTCATCTCACCTCTCGACCAATCAGAATGCAGGTTAGAAGGTCAGCGAGAGAGAGAGAGAGAGAGAGAGAGAGAGAGATAGAATAGTGCTGGTGGAATGTGAGGATTGTACTGGATTTTTTTTTGGTTCTGTGTTCTGAATGTTGAGAGAAAAGTCTGGGTTTATTTTTAGAAAACTCGACATGTTAAAAAGGTTGTAGCTGAAATCGGTACCTTGGTAGTGCTGGATGAGTTTGTTGGTCCGGATGTCCCAGATCTTCAGCGTGTTGTCCGCTCCCGAGGAGGCGATGCACGTCCCGCTGCTGTCGAAGTCCACAAACGTTGCTGGTCTAGAAGATGAAAAGATCAGGGGTTAATCTCACACAGAGAGAGAGAGAGAGAGAGAGAGAGAGAGAGAGAGAGAGAGAGAGAGAGGAATCTCACCCGCCGTAATCAGTGAAAGTGTTGACGCAGAGACGAGTGGACGTGTCCCAGAGACGAACCGTCCTGTCGTCACCGCACGACGCCACCAACCTCCCATCTGGAGAAAACCTGAACACAAATGTCTTTAAACTTTTTATACGTCATAACTGTCACATGGTCCAGAATTCATCACCGATTTTTAAAAAAGAAAGAAGCCACTTGGACATGGAGTGAAATGTTTCAAACTTGAACAGTCATGAGGAACCACCGTGGCTACCTCGCCTGGGCTACCTCGCCTGGGCTACCTCGCCTGGGCTACCTCGCCTGGGCGACTGAGAAGCTTCAGCAACATAATTTACCTCAGGAAAAGTCTGATAAATAATCTTGTTCAGGTCTGTTAAGTAAAGTCTGCATCTGACGTCTATCCAAGAAAACAAAAAGCTTTTAAAGGCAACATTTCCTGTTGGTCTTGATTTCCTGAGAAGGTCTTCATGAGAGACAGTTTCATCATGGAGCTTGATGGGTTTTACAAACACACTCGACACAATACTGTTCTTGCAGGAACTGTTCCAGAACAGCCGACCTTCATGTCTAAAAATACCAACTGACTGACACTTCACATGAACGAGGCTCTTCTGGACGTTTCACTGCTTCTTTTACTGATAAAACATTAATGAAGTAAAAGCAATGGGGCGGGGTTTACGGGGTGTCATTTAATATCAGAGCATGTTGCTTTGCGACAATGACAATTGTTAAAAGCGCTATACGAATAAAATTGAATTTAAAAAAATAAATAAATAAAAATTGATGCCACCGTCAATCGTTCTGGTTCGATATTCTCTATTAAAGCTCCTTCACAGTTCTCGTTGTACTCTAGGTGTATCTAATAATCTGGACAGACCGCATACCTGGCACAGCGCACCCAGTTGGTGTGTTGGTTGAGGGAGTAGATGAATTTCTGCCGATGCACACTCCAGACTTTGACGGACTTGTCGTCCGAGGCAGTGACCAGTCTCTGGCCGTCAGCCGAGAAGCTCACGCTGCGCACGCTGGCCGTGTGTGCTTTAAACACCGTCGACTCTCCTTTGCTGAGAAATGACGACACGGATCAGGTTTTGGACACGCCCGGGTTGGGGACAGAAATCTGGCGTGCGGCACTTACATACTGGGTGTCCATAATCTCACGGTCCGGTCCCTCGACCCAGAAGCCAGCAGCTCTCCAGACGGGGAGAAGTGTACCGCGGTGACGACGTCCTGATGGCCGATGAACCTGAACGCTCTGGATTTGGGGTTGAGGTTCCATATCATGACAGTCTTGTCATTCGATCCAGTAGCTGTCGAGACAATAAAATAAAAGAGTAAATTATAGGATGAACACCTGATGTTGTAGATATGAGTCACATCTCTCTACCGTACATACCCAGCTGCTTGTTGTTGGGACTGAAATCCGCACACGTAACAGCATCTTTATGGCCTTTAAAATGCCTCAAAAGTGTCGGGTCCTCCTAAACAAGAATATATCTGTGAGCCGAAACCTCACGTGCACTGAAAACCTGTTTCACGCCAAGCAGAAGTGGAATACTAATAACTGAATCAACTTCTATCAAGCAGCTTGTGGATGGATGAACTAGTCTGAAATAGCTCTATACTCCATTCTCTTATAAAATACTCAATTCCTTTGGATTTGGACTCGAACCTGCTGCTGTTGAACATCGCAAACTCCTCAAAAAACTGTGTTAAACTGCCTTTAGAATGAGAAACATGTCTCGCTTAAGTGAGTCGGTTCAATAAATCAGCTCATCAAGGAGTCGAATCTTTTGTGTTCTTAATATTTCTTTACAGTTTAAACGCTGGACACAGGTTTCCATTGATACATTTTAATTACATTTGATGTTGGCATGACAACAATATAGTATAAACGTTTCATCATTTTTATATCTACGAAAATAAGGCAGAATATGCTCCGTGCTAGTGAATCGACTCCCACCATTCGGTTCACTTCAAGGAGTCGACTTACCTAGTTCACTCACAAACGACACAGGGTTTTAAACAGTTAAAGAATATGAGCTAAATCCCATCAGAGCTTAAAACTAGTTATCTAGCACAAATGTCTAGTGCTTTAAGCGAAACAACCATACATTTTACGAGTTAAAACTGAAAATCGCGGACTGAATCGTTTGCAACGTTTAAAGAAACCACGAAAAAAACAATCAGGAAAGAAAGATAAATGCATGCTTACCAAAACAGACGCCATTTTGTATCTCTATCGATTTAAAAACATACTTCAAAACTCATATAACTACTGAAAAAAACATATGTGTGTCATTTGAAACATCTACTTCCGGTTTGTCAAACAAGGCGCCGTTTTTACGCTGATACAAGACAGAACTACACGAACACAGAACAATAGATTCATAATCGTAATAATTTCAAAAAATATATAGATTTTTTTGCCATGTTACTTAACTACCTCGCCTTTGATACGAATAAAATACCCTGTACATTTATGATTTATAATATATATTACTCACAAGTCCAGGACAATTCAACGCTGGGTTTCCGTTATGCGTTACTGCGCCAGGCATGATCAATCAATCCAGATCGATAAATAAATAGCCAGTTTAGACAGCGGAGTAAGAAAAGTGGCTCGATAAATTAGTTTTACTTTCAACAATGCTCATTTAAAAAACAAAAACTGTTTAATTCCACGCTGTTCTAGTTCGCGTTTAAAAAGAGTATATTGATTATTATTATTCATTTGTAAACGAGGCAGCCGTAAGAGGCTAATCCGTAAAGTTAAATTAACTGTTGGGTTGCCAGGTATTTATCTAAAACCCCACAAAGACAAAGAAAATCACAAATTATCCTCATCTACTGTAGCTGAAGTTCCCTGAAGAGTTTGTAGAATTAGTTAAAAGGATAAATATAAAAATGAGATAATTAGCTTTAATGTTATCAGTAATATTATTATTATTATTATTTCAGGTTTATTATTCCACGTACATGTCTGTCCTTCTGTACAGCACAACTCAGAACTCTCTGTCCAACTTATTAATAGACAGAAATGACATTCTGTAAGGTTGAGTATCTGACGCCTTGTTTACACTAAGTTGTCTTTCTTTCATCGTCAGCCAAAAAACAGCTTGTTTGGTAATCAGAGAGAGAATCACATTGTACATTTAGTTAAAAAAAATTGAAATTTAGTGTAAATAAAGAAAAAATGAAGTAAAAATGACTGGGGTGTGCAAACATGCATAAAAAGTGTCTTAGTAAAGTGTCTTATTAAAGTGTCTTGTGCAAATATGAACTAATCCCAGTAAAAGTATTTAGTTTAGTTATAAGTATCTTATTAGTAGCTTATTTTAATGCAGATTATTACATCTGGCACATAACTGTTCATCACATTTACTCAACATTTTGATTTCACTTATGGTGCAGGTTAAACGTGGCCACAGTTTGACACATGTGCTGTCAAAACTTCTGGTTTATTATCTGGCACAAAATTGTTCATGACTTCAGTCTTCTTTCCTTTGATGTTTAACCACATGCACACCTTGATGAGAAAAAGCACTAGATTCATTGCACATTTGCACTTTTACACAGATTATGGACATTTATGGACCATGGACACACATCTACACACCCATGCATATTTGCACTCTTCCTGGTCATTTCGAATTATTTCCATTTAAATTCATTTTTATATCGTTCTCTCATTGTATAGATAAGTTCTTATATGTCTTAGATATATTTTTAAGTTTTTGTAGAATTTGTTCTATTTATTTCTTGTTGTTTTTACATTGTTAAGGTCACTCGTACTGTGTATGACCATGTATGTGACAAATACAATTTGAATTTAGATTATGGGTATATTAATTATTCTCAGAAATATAAGGGGCTGGATAAAACTGTCACTCAGTCTGGATTCGGGCTGCGGTCCACCATTTAGTGTTGCCTGCTCGAGATCCTCTCACATTATTAAAATGTATTAAAGACTAACACGATGAATGAATGCATGACTCATAAAATGTATTCTAATATATAAAGAAACATGATGTGACAGACAGATATGCAAAAAGGATTTAAAAGTATGTTCCTTAATCGTATTAGTACTGAATTTGAGTATTTGCTAAGACAAATTTAAAAGCTAATTTCCTTGTTATTAAACAAACATTAACACTGTTATAAATTTTATAGTGTGCGAAACAGAGGGCGAAAAAAAAAGTCCTTAAATTATATTATGATGACCTGGCAACCTAACATGGCAGTGATCTCCGTGGGAGGCTCGTGTTGCACGCTCTTTTAGTGGCGTTGTCGTTTCTAGGCAACCGTCGCTTGGCAACTGCAGCAAACGTTAGCTGCAGCGGAGGTCAAATAACGGCGTCGTACCAACGGCGTCGCTGATTGGTCAGCACCGAGAGCGCGGACCAATGACGAGCGGCGTTGTTTCAGCCAGACGCTGTGGTCCTGTTTGAGTTTGTAAGCTAGCTCGGCCGGCTAAGATACGCCGCGTCCGCTGTAAAGATGTCGGCGAAGCGGAGTTTGGGCGACGCAGAGGTTGGATTTGTTATTAATGTTGTTGTTGTTGTTGTCGTTGTTGTTCCGTGTCGAAGACATTAAATCCCGAGCTAATCAGGCCGGTGTTGTTTGAGACCTGGATCAGTTTCCTGAACCAGGTTTACTGGGATTAGAGGAAATATCCACAAGTAATTAGACATAACCCATAATGCACCGCGCATGCTGTACATAACTCTAATAACACCACAGAGGAAGAGTCAGGATCCGGCCCTGTGCCAAATCGCACCCTGTTCACTAGATAGTGCACTATGATGGAGGTCACGTGCAGGGAGGCTCTGAAATCTCACCCTGTTCCTCCTGCAGCCTGAACAGTGATGAGACACTAAACAATGCTTTATTAGAACATTATCATACTTGATTTCAGATTATCACCACACATGTGTCTTTGCACCTCCAGGGTCCGGGTTCGATTCCCGCCTTGGGGTCTGTGTGTGTGCGTGGAGTTTGCATGTTCTAATGTTGCTTGCTGGGTTTCCTCTGGGTTCCTCCTACAGCCTAAAGACATGTAGAGTAGAAGGTTAATTGGCGTTCCCAAATCAACTGTAGTGTGTGTGTGTGTGTGTGTGTGTGTGTGTGTGTGTGTGTGTGTGTGAGACCTGGGATGGATCTGTACAGTAGGGAGTCACCTCCTGATATGATATTATCACGATAACTCGGTGCTGATTTGATTAAAATTGTGATTATCTAAGTATCACGGTTTTATAAATATCCTGATTCAATATTATATTCGCCCACGATTTTGTTCCAGTTTTAAACCTTTTAAAAAATTTAATGAGTAATTAAATGTAGCCCGTTCCTTATAACATTATTTTCTCCAATAATGTTACAAACCAAGTGCAGCATTTAAACACTACAAAATAACTTCAAATACAAAAGTTTAATTTAACATTTAATTTCAAAATTATTTAAGCAAAAAGCTACATTGTTACTGAGCAGCGCGTCTCCCTGTCATCCATCATAGTTATTATTTCTAAACAAAGTTGGCAAATAATTCACTCCTATCGCACGGAATGAAAATGTGTAAATAGTTCAGAGTGCGCCAGCTGTTCATCTCTATTATCAACGTAAACATGTATATTTTTGAATCAATTTTGGAGTCCGTGTGGTGATCCGTGAATCATCACACAAAAAGACTGAATCGAGTTTTTTCCTCGATCTCTACTGTCCAGGGTGGACTCTAGCTTGTGCCCCAAGTTTCCTCTAGGCTTCATGGAACATTTTACAGGATAAGCAGTATAAAAGATGAATTACTTAATATTATTATCTTTTTTCCCTTCAAAGAGTTGAAGCATGTAGTATATGTCATGTTTTAAATTGGACCTGTTGAGCAAAATGTACTTTTTGGTTGTGTTTAGACATTCAGATGGGTCTCCAGTGTGTGTGGGTGTGAGTGTGTGTGTACAAACAAATGAAAAACATGACCAAAAAAAATATTCCCAGCTTTTTGTCCTTTAAAAAAAAAATTGTTTTAGCTGTTTTACCCTAATGTGACCTCATATAAGAAGAGCCCCTGTCCCACTTCATTGGTCACGCCTGCTGTTCTCTGGATGGGCGTGGCTCAGGGGTAGCTCATTTACATAGACACTGTAATTTGGAATAGGAGTAAAAATAAATGAAGTTTAAATGGACTTTCTTTAAAACGTTTTACAAAATACAAAACTAGAAACACAAACTAATTTGCTCCTTCCACACAGGATTCTGTTCTGCCTGGCAGTGGGTGAATACTTAAGAGCGCACCACCTACAGGATTATAGGGGAACTTCTTCTTTGTCTTTCGGCTGTTCCCTTTCAGGGGTCGCCACAGCGAATCATCTGCCTCCATCTAACCCTATCCTCTGCATTCTCTTCTCGCACACCAACTAACTTCATGTCCTCTCTCACTGCATCCATAAATCTCCTCTTTGGTCTTCCTCTAGACCTCCTGCCTGGTAGTTCCAACCTCAACATCCTTCTACCGATATATTCACCATCTCTCCTCTGAACATGTCCAAACCACCTCAATCTGGCCTCTCTGACTTTATCTCCAAAACATCTCACATGAGTTGTCCCTCTGATGAACTGATTCTTGATCCGATCCATCCTTGTCACTCCCAAAGAGAACCTCAACATCTTCAGCTCTGCTACCTCTAGCTCTGCCTCCTGTCTTTTCTTCAGTGCCGCTGTCTCTAAGCCGTAGAGCATTGCTGGTCTCACCACTGTCCTGTACACCTTTCCTTTCATTCTCGCTGATACTCTTTTATCGCACAACACACCTGACACTTTTCTCCACCCATTCCAACCTGCCTGTACTCGTCTCTTCACCTCCCTTGAACACTCTCCGTTGCTCTCGACTGTTGACCCTAAGTACTTAAAATCCTGCACCTTCTTTACCTCTGCTCCCTGTAGCCTCACTGTTCCTCTTGGGTCCCTCTCATTCACACACATGTATTCCGTCTTGCTGCGGCTAACCTTCGTTCCTCTGCTTTCCAGAGCGTACCTCCACCTCTCCAAATTTTCCTCCACCTGTTCCCTGCTCTCGCTACAGAGCACAATGTCATCTGCAAACATCATAGACCATGGAGACTCCTGTCTAACTTCATCTGTCATCCTGTCCATCACTAGAGCAAACAAAAAGGGGCTTAGAGCCGATCCTTGATGCAGACCCACCTCCACCTTGAACTCTTCTGTCACGCCTGCAGCACATCTCACCACTGTCTTACAACTCTCATACATGTCCTGCACCACTCTAACATACTTCTCTGCCACTCCAGACTTCCTCATACAACACCACAGCTCCTCTCTTGGCACCCTATCGTACGCTTTCTCTAAATCTACAAAGACACAATGCAACTCTTTATTACCTTCTCTGTACTTCTCCATCAGCATCCTCAAAGCAAATACTGCATCTGATGTACTCTTTCTAGGCATAAAACCATATAGCTGCTCACAAATTCTCACCTCTGCCCTTAACCTAGCTTCCACTACTCTTTCCCACAGCTTCATTGTATGGCTCATTAGCTTTATGCCTCTGTAATTGCCACAGCTTTGCACATCTCCCTTGTTCTTAAAAATCAGCACCAATACACTTCTCCTCCATTCCTCTGGAATCCTCTCACTCTCCAAGATCTCGTTAAACAAACTAGTCAGAAACTCTACTGCCACCTCTCCTAAGCACTTCCATACCTCCACAGGTATGTCATCAGGACCAACAGCCTTTCCACTCTTCATCCTCTTCAACGCCCTTCTCACCTCACTTTTACTAATATTTGCTACTTCCTGCTCCACAACAGTCTCCTCTTCTACTCTTTGTTCTCTTTCGTTTTCCTCATTCATCAACTCCTCAAAGTACTCCTTCCATCTTCCCATCACCCTCCTGGCATCTGTCAGTACATTTCCATCTCTATCTTTAATCACTCTAACCTGCTGCACATCCTTCCCATCTCTATCTCTTTGCCTCGTCAACCTGTACAGATCCACCTCACCCTCCTTACTGTCCAGTCTAGCATACAAGTCCTCATATGCTCTTTGTTTGGCCTTTGCCACTTCTACCTACACCTTACGCTGCATCTCCCTGTACTCCTGTCTACTCTCTTCAGTCCTCTCAGAGTCTCAGTTCTTCTTAGCTAGCCTCTTTCCCTGTATACACTCCTGGACTTCCTCATTCCACCACCAAGTCTCCTTGTCCCCTTTTCCCTTACCTGATGATACACCAAGTACCCTCCTACCTGTCTCCCTGATCACATTGGCTGTAGTTGTCCAGTCAACTGAAAGCACCTCCTGACCACCCATAGCTTGTCTCAACTCCTCCCTAAAGACTACACAACATTCTTCCTTTCTCAGCTTCCACCACTTTGTCCTCTGCTCTGCCTTCGTCCTCTTCACCTTCCTCACCACCAGGGTTATTTTACACACCACCATTCTGTGTTGTCTGGCTACACTCTCCCCTACCAACACTTTGCAGTCACTGATCTCTTTCAGATTACAACGTCGACACAAGATGTAGTCCACCTGAGTGCTTCTGCCTCCTCTCTTATATGTCACCCTATGTTCCTGCCTCTTCTGGAAGAAAGTATTTACTACTGCCATTTCCATCCTCTTTGCAAAGTCCACCACCATCTGTCCTTCTACATTCCTGTCCTGAAGACCAAACCTGCCCATCACATTTTCATCACCTCTGTTCCCTTCCCCAACAGGATTATAGGGGAACTGCGACTTTCTTTTAAAACCTTAAATGCAAACACAAAAAAAATAAAAAGTTACACATTCTATGATTTCATTCAGTCACTCATCAGGTCACATGACCTTTTTCTATCGCTCTAAAGTCCAGTCTTTATGATCAATAACAAACCGAAGCCTTTTCTCTGATGAGTCTCAATAACAAGCGGTTTTCTTATGGACACACAGCTGTTTAGTCCCGATCCTGTGAGTTCTCATTACATTGTGTGTGTGTGTGTGTGGACGGGGTGTGGGGGTGGGGGGGGTCATCATTATGATTCATTCAGATTTTCTCACATTTCTATCATCTTCTGTTGAGTCTGTAAAGATGCGTTATGTCAGTTACCTTGTTAAATGCGCTACACAAATAAAATCGAATTAATATAGAATTGAACATTTAAGAGCCACAGTGGGTTGTGTAGAGTCGTTTCACTCGCCTGTGTTGTTAATGTTCGTTCTTTC
This sequence comes from Channallabes apus, assembly GCA_030522415.1. Taxonomy (NCBI): domain Eukaryota; kingdom Metazoa; phylum Chordata; class Actinopteri; order Siluriformes; family Clariidae; genus Channallabes; species Channallabes apus. The sequence goes on from CM060113.1 coordinate 40,824,673, forward strand.
TGCTGTTTATTTCAGTACCTGAAGAAGAGAATCCCCTCGAACCCCAAATACCAACATGTTAAAACAAGACTCGATACAGGTAACGTCTGTTTGTTTCTGAAAGAGGGAAAGGTTTGTTTGTTTCTTTCAGAGGGAAAGGGATTTGATCAAACGTTGTGCGTGTTAAAAATGTTTTGAGGAAAACCATGATGTGTGTTTTACAGGTTTGAGCCTGACAAAGTACATGGAACGTCTGGAGGAGATCAGGAGAAGTAAGTTTGTGTTAAAGACACAGACATAAAATGAAACAGTGCTAATGACTCTAAAGTACAGTGGAACCTTTAATTGTGAGTAAGTCTGTGAGTGTTTTGCAAGACGAGCAAAGCATGTGAAAAATTTTTTAACTTGATAAACGATTGAGGTCTTGATATACGAGTACTGTAGTATGTACACGCTTTGTCTTTGTATTTTTATATGAATATTTTTGGGTTTCCATCTGAGTTTCCATTATTTCTTATGAGAAAGGTTGCTTTGATATACAAGTGCTTTGAATTAGAAGCATTCTTCCAGAGCAAATTATGCTCACCAGAGTCGACAGGGAATCCATCCTCATCTGGGTGATAGCAGGGATTGATCTGCACTCATACTGTGTGTTAGTGGGCTGGAAGTTCAGTATAACAGGAGATGTCTAAGTTAACAATTGTATAACAAGTTGTTATACAACTATAAATAAGAACTGGTTTGCTCGAGCATGTGATCTTTTTGTTGTCGAGTTTGTTTAAAATTTGCCAAAAAAGTGCAGCTTTAATGCAGCAAAACTGCAGTGATGTCATATGTGCGAAAACTAAATGTACATGGATGGGTCGATTAATAGTTAGCAGCATTTGTAGCGCTGTAGCTCCACCGCATAACTAAAACACATAAGACGTTCTTTACATTTATAGGGTTTTCTTCCGGTTATCAGGTTGTTCACGTTTCTTTTCTCTCTCTCTCTCTCTCTCTCTCTCCACCTTTTAAGCCATGCTAATGAGAGAAACTCTGCCCCGGTGATATTTCCCGTCCAGATAACCCGAGTCTTCCTGACAGAATGGACGCTTTGTCTGAAACATTGTCTTTTATTTCCTCTCGGATTTCTCCCACATAAGCGACTCCCCAGTTTAACCCAGTAAAGGAGCAGAAGCGACCAATTGTCCTGTAGATTACAGTAATCCCTCTGTCTGGGGTTTTAGCGAGTGTATCCGGGCGTGACGGTGTCACTCGTGTGTGTGTGTGTGTGTGTGTTCAGCTCAGGAGACGATGAGGTCGAACTTGTCAGTATTAAAAGGCGGCGGATTGACGGCGGAGGTTTAGTGAGGTGGAGTGAAGCGGGTGCGGTATGGAGACGGGGTTTAATCTGTGCGACGTGTTCAGTGATGAGGATGAGGCGAAAAACGGAGATGGTCAGGATCCGGGTGCGAACTGAAGTTAAAATCAAAATAGATATTTAATAATAACAATAATAATAATAATAATAATAATAATAATTCAGTTCTTTAATGTTGAATGTGTTGTGTTTCAGATTACAGATATAAAAAAGACGAGGTTTTTAAGAGACTCAAAGTCTCGACGTTCGCTCAGATGGTGAGTTTTATTGAATACGCAGTGTTTTGTGTGATTATTTTCTCGGTTACGTCACAGATTGAGGATTGTTCTCTCGCCCCAGGTGCTCCAAGTGGCCTCGGTGTCGGACCTGAACGAGAGCATGATGGACGACGTGCCTCCCCTCGAAGGTAGTCTGTTATTACTTAATGGTTATTACGCAGCGCTGCTGGATCCTGGATTCTGATTGGTCAGGAGGGAGCGCAGCTTCACATCACAGGACTTATACTGTATTAATGCAAACATCTCGTTCAAACGGGACGTAATTGAGGGAATGAAGTTTTTTTCAGTGTTTTGGAAATAAGTGTCCTGGTACCTTTGGGATCTGTAAAGCATCCATTTATCCATCCATTAACCTACATACACATCTTCCAATCATGCTCATCATTTATGACCTCATCATGCAATTAAAGTTTTCCTTTTATCTACAAGACTCTTTCATCTCCTCTTTTTGATCTTCCTAATTCTTTTTTGGTTTTTTTTTTTTTCCGTGTTCATGTGTTTTAAGATGTTTCCGAGTCAGCAGGAGGAGGTCGTCTGCCAGACCGCACCGACGGTTCGAGCCGCTCCAGCCCTCGAGCTCCCGCGCTGGCTGACGGCAACGAGCCGAGCGACGCGGCGTTTTCCCCCAGATCCACACTTCAGAGGTAACGCGAAAGTATTTCTCATGATGTTTAAACACAACACCACGAGAACTCACACAGCGTATCATATTGTTATTGTTTTTACAAAATTGTAATGGTTGTTTTGGTCTAAAGAATAGAAAAAAGACACTTAAACAGCCTGCACACACACACACACACACACACACACACACACACACACCGAGTGTAATGTTATCCCCAGCCTCCTTTGTACATCCATACGGAGCCCCCTGAGATACAGCGCTGTTCCCAGGACCCCTCAGTTCTGCTCCACCTGACCCCAGTGTAATTAGACCCCCCCCCCCCTCCACCTCCCCCCACCTCCCCCGGTCCCTGAGTGTGTGTGTTTGTGCCCTCAGTGTGATCAGTGGTGTAGGAGAGCTGGATCTGGATAAGGAGGTGGTGAGGAGCGTGACCCCGCCCCCTCGGAGCGTCCCGTGTGCTGCCCGGCGCCCGTACCCAGACTGTCCCTACCTGCTGCTGGACGTGCGAGACCGAGAGCTGTACGAGCAGTGCCACATCATCAGCGGTGAGCACACGCTGCACCTCTCTCTCTCTCTCTCTCTCTCTCTCTCTTGTTAATTATTTATTGATGGTCATCTTTTGTTCTTCTGCTCTTTCTGTGTGTTCACTCCTCCATCTTTATTTCTTTCTTTGTGTCTTTCTGTTTTTGTTTCTTTTTTTTTTCTATTACCCTTGCTATTTCTTAGTTTTTTTCTTTCTTTTGTTGTTTTTTGTATTTATACCTCTTTATTTTGCTCCTTCGTCTCTTTTCCTGTAGTCCTTTCTTCCTGTCTCTCATTCTTTCTGTATTCGTCCTTGTCTTTTATTTTCCCTCTTCTTTCCTGATCACTCTCAATCTTTTATTCTTCCTCGCTTTCTGTGTATTCTTTCTTTCTTCTTCCTTTCTTTTTTTCCTTTCTTTTCTTGTTTTCTCTCTCTCATCTATCTCTTATCTGTTCTGCTTCACTTTCCCCTGCGGCATGGTTTTCGCTAAGCCTCTGCAACGTCACTACATTCATTTCTCTCCGTGATCTTGTACCGATGATGCGAGAGATCCGACCGTTGCGTAAAGTCTTCTCCAGCACATCACAAGGTTCCTCAGTGAGGTTAAGGTCTGGACTCCATGTGCTGGACGATCTCGTCGCCTTGTGAGTGTAGAAACGCTCTTACGTTCACTATTAACCCGAAGCATGTTGTTGAAGATGGCGGGTCAGCGCGATCCGTCCAGGTTTTAATAATGAGTTTTTTTCGGTTCTTAATACAACGTCAGTAGTTTTACAGGATTCTTAGTCGTTTTCTTTGCTCCATGCATCTCGTAACCCTTCTGAAACTTAATATATTAATATCTTTGCCACGCCTACAGGATGAGTCTTGTCTGTAAGGAATGAGAAGCTCCTGGATCAGTAAGACTTAAATAATTTATTGCAGCTTAACTGTATTAATCACTGCAGTAATTATTATGGAGGAATCGTAAATCTTATCCTTTTAATTCAGGTGGTGACTTTTTTTCTTTTTTCGGCCAGTCAGTGTATATTGTGGACAAACATGGCCAGTCCCAGTCGATGTCCTCGTTTCTGAAATGAACATGCTGGTCTCTCTCTCTCTCTCTCTCTCTCCACATCCACAGCACACAGTTATCCCATCGCGACGCTCTCCAGGACGATGAATCCTTACACCAAGGACGTCCTCGAATACGTATCCTTCACCCTCAGCCTGGTCTCAAGTCCAGCACCAGTTTATATTCCCACTGCTAGTTAACTAGCAGAAACAGTCAAAAGGTTACAGCTAATAATAATCTGCTGATCTTTAATGTAATCATTCATTCATTTTCTATACCGCTTAATCCTGTGTTCAGGGTCGCGGGGGACCTGGAGCCTATCCCAGGAGACTTCGGGCACTAGGCGGGGTACACCCTGGACAGGGTGCCAATCCATCGCAGGGCACACACACATACACACACTCACACACCCAATCACACACTACGGGCAATTTAGGAACGCCAATTAGCCTAACCTGCATATCTTTGGACTGTGGGAGGAAACCGGAGTACCCGGAGGAAACCCACCAAGCACGGGGAGAACATGCAAACTCCATGCACACAGAGACGGGAATCGAGCCTGGCCGGGGAATCGAACCCAGACCCTGGAGGTGCAAGGCGACAGTGCTAACCACTACACCACCGCGCCGCCCTTAATGTAATCAGTGATATTATTATTATTATTATTATTATTAGAGGTTGAAGTCCACGTACGTGTACGTGTGTGTTTCTGTACAGCAGAACTCTCTGTCTAACTTATTAATAGACAGAAATGACATTCTGTAAGGTTGAGTATCTGATGCCTTGTTTACACTAAGTTGTCCTTCTTTGGTGCTCAGACAAATACACTCCCTGTTCGGTAATCGGAGAGAGAATCACAGATGAGAAATGGAAAAAGTCGATCAGATAAAGATGAAGTTTTGTCTTAAAACGACTCCAGCGTGTTAAAATTCACTTATACCACTTCAGCGCTGTTATTTCAGACAAAGTGAAAATATGAACTAATCCCAGTCAAAATATTCACTTTATCTTTTGGTGCAGGTGTTTGTTTACATTGAGACAGTAGCGCATTAGTAGATTATTATACAGTAGATTATTAAATCCAACACATAACTGTTCATAACATTGATATTTTTGAATTTTTACTCAACATTATACTCATCACTTATGGTGCAGGTTAAACTTCCGGCTGATATCTAAGTGCCTAGTACAAAGGTTTCACTAAATTCTGTCCAGTGGTTGATTTAAGACGCGGCCACAGTTTGACTAATGCACAGTGTCAAACCTTATGGTTTATAATCCGAAACTGCTCTTAACTTGACTTCTACTCAACATTTTGATTTAATTCATGGCGCAGGTTAAACTGGAGACAAATATCTCTGGACTGCAAAAAGTTGAATTACATTCTGTCCAGTTTTGTGTGATGCTGTGACAGACAGACAGACAGACAGACAGACAGACTTTATATTTTAAAGTTCTTGAACCGCTCGATCAGAGAAACGTTCAGGGGAAGATCATCATCCTGTACGACGAGGACGAGAGGATAGCGAGCCAGGCGGCCACGACCATGTGCGAGAGGGGCTTTGAGAATCTCTTCATGCTCTCCGGAGGTGAGTCCTTGTGTGTGTGTATAGATAGTCTGAAGCACAGATAAAGAACGTGTATTTTATCTCCTCCTCATCTCAAAGGCTTGAAGGTGATCGCGCAGAAGTTCCCAGAAGGAATGACCACCGGCTCTTTTCCCCCCGCTTGTCTCACGTCTCCGACGGGACCCTCGGGTCGGAAGCTCGCCGCGCTCCATCGGACGCCGCAGCCAGCGGAAAACAAATGGCGTTTCGCCTTCGAGGACCTCAACAAGATCCAGCACTACCTGGACGAGGTCCTGATTCCCTCTAGTGAGACCAGCAGTGAGTCGTCCAGTTCAGAATTTTACCAAAAAATAAATAAAAAATCCAAAAGCACTTGCTGATTAACATTTACATTTAGCCAATTAACACCATGTGTGTGTGTGTATGTGTGTGTGTGTGTGTGTGTGTCCTGTCTCGCTCTAGGTCGTCTGAGCAGCAGGATGTCCACCAGCAGCGTTAACTCCAAAGTCTCCAGCGCCCGGAGCAGCCGACTCGGCTCGGGTAGCGCCCGGTCACAGAGCAGTCGGCCCTGGAAATAATATCATCATCATCATCATCATCAATATCATGTACACGATGCTGGCCTTAACGTAGCCTAGCAGTAGACACACAGTGTCCGTCATCACACAGTCAGACCGTCACAGCTCGGGAGATATACAGTGACACTACGTTATACTTCGATATGTTTTAAATGCGTAAAGGATTTCTTAGGGTTGTCTGAATGCACAAATCTGACCCGATCAGAGTCGCTTTCATATGTGGTCCTAGATTTCACCAACCACTTTATTATATGTTCGGAAGGGACGACACTATAGAAATGAACATGGGATCTACTTTAGAGACGTCAGTGTGCAGCTCGTACAGCAGTACAGATTTACTGTCCTCTAACAATAACTCAACTTTATCGTCTAAACAACTGGCAACGAAAATGAGTTACACCCTAAGTGAACATATCAAAACTGTGTCCAAAGTGTCAGTATTTAGTGTCAGCACCGTCGTGAGACATACTCAGCCACTGACAAACACATGGACATGATGAACCGGTCATGTGACTTTGCATGGTTAAAAGATGTACAGCTGTTATCACTTAGGGTGTACTAACTTTTGTTGCCAGTTATAATTTTGACAGTAATGTTTGTATGTTGTTATTTTCAGAAGACAGTAAATCTGTACTGTTATACAACATCACATCGACTACTTTCATTTCTATCGTATCGTCCTTTGAGAAGATGTGCTGAACTGTTTGCTGAAATTAGAGGGGTGTACTAACTTTTGTGAGTGGGTGAATATCCGATACACGCTCATTTGACTCGAATGAGAATCGGAACGTGTGTCAGTTTTTGCCTGTGTGTGTGTGTGTGTGTGTAGAGCTCTCACTGACCTCATCACGTGTCGTCACGACGCGCAAATCCGAATTAATAATCGTAATGTGAACGTAACCTTTATTCACACGAGTGAAATGAAACATTTTTTTTAGGCATTTTGGCAGATGCTCTTATCCAGAGCGACTTATATTTTTTTATCTCATTATACATCTGAGCAGTTGAGGGTTAAGGGCGTCGCTCAAGGGCCCAACAGTGGCAACTTGGTGGTTGCGGGGTTTAAACTTGGGATCCTCCGAACCATAGTCCAATGCCTTAACCACTGAGCTACACCTGGTAGTTAAATGAGTTTTCAGTATTTTTCCATCCACCCGCTCGCCACTGCATGGTGTATAGGTGTGTGTGAGTGTGTGTGAGACAGATTACCACGTCCATACGTCCACACGTTTTGCCGTACTGTCATTTTAGCGAGTCGAGTCGTTTGATTCAAGAGTCGACTCTTTTGTCTCACTGCTGGTTTTTCTTTTCAAAAAAGACTTTACAAGGGAATTCTCAACTCAATCACGACTCGATGAAAAGAGAAATCAACCATGTTGGGATTGCGAGACGCGCCCTGCTCCACACAGTTGTCGGTCTCTTCCTAAATGTTATTAAAAGTGTATATTATAACTGATATGTTGCTCTAATAAATGTTATAAGTTCAAAAGAAATAACTTTTCAGAGTTTTATCTAACTTTCCAACACGGAGGACGAACATTGTACCTTTGAAGCGTCTTAATGGTGCTTTTTTTTTTTTTCATGATGCTCCTTACTGTACCTTCTCACTAAAATGTGACTTATTTAAACAATTCTTCATGTGATGTATAAATCATGAGCATGGCACAAAAACATGGTGGTACACAATAAATCACTGTACATTGACTTATACCTCATACAGTACCTACAGCAGCATGATTTACAGGGCTGTACTGAATGTACCACAAAAGTGGGCATCACCATAAAACCCAACGTGCTGTTTGAGGAAGAAATGTGGAGGGAGTGATGGGAAATGTGTCATCACTTAAACACATTTTAATTACGCATAAGTGGTAAAAAAAAGAAAGAAAAAAAAAAAACACAACCAGTAGAACTCTCTGCTATGTTTAATAGTGAAAGTAAGAGTATTTATTTATATAAGCTCAGCACCGTCATGTGGCAATAAAATGAAGTCAGCTGACGACCTGTAATGTACTGAATTACCTTTTTTTTTTGTTCCATCAATGGATTTTTGTTCTTTGCTGATGACACGGCACATATTCCAAGATGACGAAGTGGTAATGTAAGCCCCTTGGATAGAATGATTGGATGTATAGCTTGTTAATAAATTATTTGATTACATTTGACGAGATGTACAGAGAAATTATTACTGTGCAGTTTATTTATTTATCTTTCTTTACAGATTACTAGCCTATATAATAATAAAGATTTATTGATTAAATGGATTTCTGATAATAAAATAACTTAAGATAAATCTGCCTTCGAGCTCCATATTTTTTCTCAATGACTGATGGGAAATTTTGCATATTCGATATAAACGTAGATCGATAGCGTATTTAGTAAAGCTCTCTAAAGTTATTAAACCATTTTGAAAGGCTAACATAAAGTGAACATAACATAAACATGTATTATAATATATAGGATATTGAGTTTCTCTAACTTATCAAGTATTTGACAGGCAGATACTAAAAGGTTATTTATAATAGTATTAGTATTGAACTAGAGGTTTACCCGCGTCTCTGGCTGGTCCTGACGCCTGTATGATACCATTACCTGTGAATGAGTCCAAGTAGGGACGGTGGAGGCCAGTGGCGAGCCCATTGTATTTATTCCCATTTTTACAACCATTGTAGGACCTCCAGTCAACATTCACATGTGCATTCACACACTCTGGGCAAACTCTGAACATCGCGGCAGCTCACGGAGATGAGTCAGGCCACACAGGTGAGAGAGGGGTATTAGGCACCGTGATCCGCCCAACGGTCCGCGAAGATCTGCAAGGTATGCAGGCTTCCGCATGTTAAACTTTTTTTTTTTTTTTTGCGTGGTAAAATGGAAACGTAACCATGGCACCAAAACTCGCGCTGAATCATGATGAACCGCACTTACGGCCCCTGCGCGAAACCACATAGGTGAGATAGGGGTATTAAACCTCCACTGTGTCATCTCATCGTATTCATTCCATAAGTGCGCTATACAACCCCAACAACTGACATGTTTCACATTGTTTCTGAAGATGGTGAAGTGTGTTGTCAGCTGTTTGTCCATCAACTATGATTGTATACCCGGTTCGTTTCACCACCACAGGTTACATGAAAATATTAGCGACAGTTTGGTGATTTAATTTATATATTTGTCTATTATGGCATGTTATTGTTAAGTTAACACATGTCGAAATAAACGCTATTAAAAGAATTTTGTGCAATGTTTAATTTGCATAGAAAGTGCCGTCTTTCTTAACGCTGTCATGCAAAAGGAGTCAAAAATCGATTCCTGAGCCACCGATGTCCGCTAATTCAGGACCTTCACTGTAGACAGCGCCGCGTAACGTCGGACGTAAGAGACAGCGACTTAAGAAGACTCCTAAGAGACAGTTCGAGAAATACACTTAGAAAAGTTATCACTTAACGTAAGATATATCTTAACTTCTTAGCGCGCGAATAGTGTGCGTTATCGAGAAACCGGGCCCATATCTTCTGTCCTCATCCTCCTGGACCTATCAGCTGCATTTGACACGGTGAACCACAAGATTCTATTATCTATTCTTTTTTTGTGGATTTGTGGAACAGCGTGGCAATGGTTTGCTTCCTATCTAGTAGATACTGTAGGTCATAGGAGGTAACATGGAGGGGATCTAAATCGGCCCCACGTAGACTCTCTACTGCTGTCCCGCAGGGCTCAGTACTTGGTCCTCTTCTGTTCTTCCTCTATACCCCATCTCTTGGTAAAGTCATATCATCGCAGGGATTTTCATAACATTGTTGTGCAGATGACACCCAACTTACTCTCTCCTTTCCTCCCTCTGTCACTCAGGTTTCCACCTGGATCTCAGCATGTCTGGCAGACATCTCATCCTGGATGGCAGCTCATCAGCTGAAGCTCAATCTGAGTAAAACCCAACTGTTGTTCATCCTTTGTGACTCATCCCCAGGACAAGAACTTGTGATATCTCTGGTCAACAACCAAATCACTCCTTCAACCATCGCCCGCAATCTTGGGGTAACCGTGGACAATCATCTGTCAATTTTCCCCCCACATCGCTAACCTTACTCGCACTTGTAGATTTCTTCTTTAGAACATCAGAAGAATCCGCCCATTTCTTTCTTCACAGGCTACTCAGGTGCTTGTTCAGTCCCTTGTTATTTCAAGACTGGACTACTGCAACTCACTCCTGGCAGGTCTGCCTCTGTCCACGATTCGTCCTCTGCAACTGATCCAGAATGCAGCAGCACGTCTCGTTTTTAACCTCCCCAAGTTCTCCCACACCACCCCACTCCTCCGCTCCCTGCACTGTCTTCCTGTAGCTGCCCGCATCAAATTCAAAACGCTGATGCTTGCCTACAAAACTAAAAATGGCCCAGCATCTACTTACCTCTCTGCTCTAATCACTCTAATCTGCACCACGTTCCCTCCGATCCTCCAGCACTGCTCGCCTCATCCCACCATCTCTCAGGAATCGAGGGCTGTTCTGGCAACTAGGTGGTGGAATGAACTTCCTCTAGATGTTCGTTCAGCAGAGTCTTTGATGATCTTTAAACGACGACTCAAGACGTATCTGTTTCTCCAGTACTTGGACTTGGGGGGGGTGCGCGTTCTGATCATAAAAATAGAGTAACGAAGCTATTTTTAAAATGTAAGGAGTAGAAAGTACAGATAATTGTGTGAAAATGTAAGGAGTAGAAGTAAAAAGTCGGCTGAAAAATAATTTTACTCCAGTAAAGTATAGATACCAAAAATTTCTACTTTAGTAAGGTATTTGTACTTCGTTACTTGACACCTCTGTGTATCAGTGATGTAAACTTTAAAGCACTTTTTGTAAGTCACACTGGATAAGAGCGTCTGCGAAATGCCTAAATGTAAATATTACATCAATTAAGATTCAAGATTGTTATTGTCTTTGTACTAATTAAATGAAATTCATACTTTGTTTACTCCTCTCGAGAATAATAGAGTGGAAGCTGGGAAAGGGCACAAGTTACATGTATGTACTGTACAGTAAATAAAAAAATATCAGCAATAGCACCTTAAAAAAGGAATGAGACATTGTCACCACTGACAGTATTCAGTTTATTCCATAAACTCTCTCTCTCTGTGTGTGTGTGTCTCTCTCTCTCTCTCTCTCTGTGTGTGTGTCTCTCTCTCTGTCTCTCTCTCTCTGTGTCTCTCTCTCTCTCTCTGTGTGTGTGTCTCTCTCTCTCTCTGTCTCTCTCTCTCTGTGTCTCTCTCTCTCTCTGTGTGTGTGGCTCTCTCTCTCTCTCTCTCTCTCTCTCTCTCCCCGTGTCTCTCTCTCTCTGTGTGTATGTGTGTGTCTGTCTCTCTCTCTCTCTCTCTCTGTGTCTCTCTCTCTCTCTCTGTGTGTGTGTCTCTCTCTCTCTCTGTCTCTCTCTCTCTGTGTCTCTCTCTCTCTCTGTGTGTGTGGCTCTCTCTCTCTCTCTCTCTCTCTCTCTCTCTCCCCGTGTCTCTCTCTCTCTGTGTGTATGTGTGTGTCTGTCTCTCTCTCTCTCTCTCTCTGTGTCTCTCTCTCTCTCTGTGTGTGTGTCTCTCTCTCTCTCTGTCTCTCTCTCTCTGTGTCTCTCTCTCTCTCTGTGTGTGTGGCTCTCTCTCTCTCTCTCTCTCTCTCTCTCTCTCTCTCTCCCCGTGTCTCTCTCTCTCTCTCTGTGTGTGTATGTGTGTGTCTGTCTCTCTCTCTCTCTCTCTCTCTCTCTCTGTGTCTCTCAGTTCAGTTCAGAAGAGCTTTATTGGCATGAATGTTAACAAAAGTAGTACATTGTTGCCAAAGCCATTAGAAAACATTAATTACATTAATCTGAATTTATAAACCAATGCAGTATAAACATATTAGATATGAAAGAATATCATATTAGGTAGAAATAAACAAAACAACCCCCCACCCCAAATAAATAAATAATAAATATACACATAAATAATAAAATAACAATAATAAAAAAATTAAATAACGTTTACATATAACAATAATAATATATAATCTTATTAATAAATAATATATAATCTCTGTCTCTCTCAGTCGCTCGATTTGATGCACCTTTTAGAAGAGGCGCGCGCGACTATAGACGCGGATGGCGTCGTCTGTGACGTCACTATCAGCGTTCCTTGTCTCGCGCCTTGCCTCGGCACCGCCCCCTTCTGCTCCGCGCGGGAAGAGTTTTCGGAGTGAGACGTAATAATTGTAGTAAAGATGTCGAAGTGGAGTGTCGGCGACGCCAAGGTCGGGATTATTATTGATTAATTCAGATTATTACTGTTTTATTCAGTTTGTGCTGAAATAATAAACTAATTAGGCTGTTGTTAATTGGAGAGGCTGTAACATGTGACTTCACACAGTGTGTTTTATTAATACTTATATTCCTCAAGTCATAAGTCTGTCTGGCTTTGCTGATCATATAAACGTAAATGCTTTATAATATTTAGTTTATTTATTGATAAACGCGTTATATTATCCTCTGGATCAGACATGCAGCACTTTCCTTAACTCTGGTTTACAGGAATTAGAATAAATACTTTATATAATTACAGCATGAAAGAAAGAACAACTTTGTTTAATAACTGACATTTTTAGGGTTACACCTTGTGGTAAAAAAAAAAAAAAAGACCTATGGAATATTACTGATTTTCAAATTTATCAAAAGCTTTAAAAAATTATCTAAAAATAATTGTAAATCATCATCGTAATGAATTAAGTAATTATAATCCAGTAAATCTATCACGTGTCACATGCTGTTAGATGTTATTATGTGTCCTTAAATAAATCCTGATTGTGTATCTGAAATAATTTGTTTTATACCAGTTTATAATCTATTAACATAAATTAGAGTTAAATTTTTATAATCATTATTAAGCAGGGTCTGGGACTGAAAATTATTTTTGGATCCCGAAGGTTGAGGGATTAAAATAATGACCCCCTTGCTTCATAGAAGCATTAGCAGATTAGCATACGGAGAAAACAACTTTATTGATATGCAGAACAGCACCTTTAATGCACTGCGCATTCTGTTCCTATCCCTAATAATATTACAGAGAAAGTGTCAGGGAGATCCAGTCCGGTTCACTAGATATGATATGATGGTGAGATTTACCTTTTATCATCCAAAATCTCACTCTCGTCCTCCTGCAGTCTGATCCTCATTGTTCACTTTCCTGAACTTTTCTTCATTAGGTGTCGAGGGAAAGAACTGAGATAAATACATCTGAACACTTATAAAACAGTAAATTATGCTTTATTAAAACACTAAAACATGCTTTACAAATTATTCAGTTTATATTTGATCTCAGATTATAGTAAATAGATTTTTTTTTCGGCTAAATGTTTATTTTATTATAAACATATTACAATTATTTTTAGTTAAATTATTAATCCCAAAAGGAAATTGTGATTTTTCATATACTGTATACCAGTTAGGAAGCTGGGGTCATAGCGCAGGGTCAGTTAGGATATAGCGCCCCCTGGAGCAGACAGGGTTATGGGCCTTGCTCAAGGGCTCAACGGTGACAACTTTATGATGCTGGACTTCTTACGATCAGAAACCCAGTAACCTACAGCCCTAACCTGTTTGAGCCACCACTGCCCCATTCGTATTTCGTATAACGTAAAAATTTATAAATACATCCGGAAAGTATTCACAGCGCATCACTTTTTTCACATTTTGTTATGTCACATCCTTATTATAAAATGGATTACAAATTTTTTTTTCCTCAGAATTCTACACATAACACCCCATAATGACAACATGAAAAAAGTTTACTTGAGATTACTTGAAAATGTATTAAATATTAATAAATCGAGAAAGCACATGTACATAAGTCTTCACAGCGTTTGCCATGAAGCCCAAAATTGAGCTCAGGCGCCTCCTGTTTCCCCTGATCATCCTGTTTCCCCTGATCATCCTGTTTCCCCTGATCATCCTGTGTCCCCTGATCATCCTGTTTCCCCTGATCATCCTGTGTCCCCTGATCATCCTGTTTCCCCTGATCATCCTGTGTCCCCTGATCATCCTTGAGATGTTTCTGCCGCTTAACTGGAGTCCACTTGTGGTAAATTCAGTTGATTGGACATGACACCTGTCTATATAAGGTCCCACAGTTGACAGTTCATGTCAGAGCACAAACCAAGCATGAAGTCAAAGGAATTGTCTGTAGACCTCCAAGACAGGATTGTCTCGAGGCACAAATCTGGGGAAGGTTACAGAAAGCATTCTGCTGCTTTGAAGGTCCCGATGAGCACAGTGGCCTCCATCATCCGTAAGTGGAAGAAGTTCGAAACCACCAGGACTCTTCCTAGAGCTGGCCGGCCATCTAAACTGAGGGAGGAGAGAGGACCTTAGTCAGGGAGGTGACCAAGAACCCGATGGGCACTCTGACAGAGGTTCTCAATGGAGAGAGGAGAAGCTTCCTGAAAGACAACCATCTCTGCAACAATCCACCAATCAGGCCTATATGGTCGAGCGGACAGATGGAAGCCACTCCTTAGTAAAAGGCACATGGCAGCCCATCTGGAATTTGCCAAAAGGCACCTGAAGGACTCTCAGACCATGAGAAACAAAATTCTCAGGTCTGATGAGACTCTCTGGCCGCTCTATCATATAGGCCTGATTGGTGGATTGCTGCAGAGATCCCCGATTGCTCAGTTTAGATGGCCGGTCAACTCCAGGAAGAGTCCCATATATAATATATGTATCAATTTATTTATTTTTAATAAATTGGCAAAAATCTCAAGTAAACATTTTTCATGGTGTCATTATGGGGTGAATACTTTCCGGATGTGCAAAAAGGCATACTTAGTAACAGGGACCAGGGCTGGTTATAATATTAGAGATATAATCATGATGGCAATACTCGGATTCTGCAAGACGAGCAAAGATTTGTAATCAATTTTGACTTGAAAAACAAGGTTTACGAGTACCGAGTATCATGTATCACGCATGCGCTTCATGTTTTGACGTCGAGCGTCACGTGATCAGAACTGAGCCAATGGTTTTTCTTTCTCTCTTGCGCTGCGGAATTGTGGGTAATCGTCTCCCCTGCTCGGTCTTAGTGTGCGTCTCCTACTGGTATAATCAACATCCGCGCGCGCGTGTGTGTACTGTTTACTATAACACTGTGGCCACGTGTGTGCGTGTAAAACATCTTTTATTTTGTGTTTGTATGCGTGTGTGTACAGCGCGCGTGTACTGTTTATTAGAACACACATGTGCGCGCGTTGTAAAGCAAAAGAATGTTGCATGTTGGTCAGGTTTGCTGATGTTCTCCGTAAGGGTTCAGTGGTAGCTCATTTACATAGATACTAAAATGGCGCATTCGGGCGAGGAGTGAAATAAAATACGTTTAAGGTATCTGAGGAGTATTTACACACACACACACACACACACATTTTGGGGGAGTTCTGAGCGATGTGTTAACTTCTTAAAGAAATAGTAAAATATGGGACCTTTAACAAGAGCGAAAAATTCCACCATGTAGAAAGGACTCGACACATCCTTGATCCGAAGAGTCGTTTCACTCGCCTGTGTTTTAATTGAATTCTTTATGTTCGTTCTTTCTGCTTTTTATTTCAGTACCCGAAGAAGAGAATCTCCTCAAACTCCAAATACCAACATGTTAAATCAAAAGTTGATACAGGTAAGGTCTGTTTGTTTCTTTGCTTGTTTGAACCCTCTGAAAGGGATTTGATCAAACATGGTGTGTGGTAAAGACGTTCTGAGGATAACCACGATGCGTGTTTTATAGGTTTGAGCCTGACAAAGTACATGGAACGTCTGGAGGAGATCAGGAGAAGTATGTTTGGGTTAAACACACATAAAAATGATAATAATGATAATAACCAAACCAAAAATCCAAACTACACCTTTTCCGCATGAACCGAACTCTGGAATGGAACAGGGACTACTGTACTTGTACAATGGTTCAACTGCAGCAAGTTATTTAACCATTACTGATGCAGTGAGGAGCTTCTCATATCTTAAACCACCATGCCATGTGGATCAAAATCATTGTCCTGCATCAAGCAAAGAAAACAACTAAGGAGATTTGAAATAACTAAAATTGAGCTAAGAACAATGTACTGTATATAGAAGAACTGAATTCATATTAAAGGGGGGGTTGTGTTATAAAGCGGTGTTTGAGTCGTACTGTCAGCAGGTGAGATGGTTAGGAATGATTATGGGAACTGAAGTTAAAATCAAAATAGATATTTAATAATAATAATAACAATAATAATTCAGTTCTTTAATGTTGAATGTGTTGTGTTTCAGATTACAGATATAAAAAAGACGAGGTCTTTAGGAGACTCAAAGTCTCGACGTTCGCTCAGATGGTGAGTTTTATTGAATACGCAGTGTTTTCTGTGATTATTTTCTCGGTTGCGTCACCGATTGAGGATTGTTCCCTCTCCTCAGGTGCTCCAAGTGGCCTCGGTGTCGGACCTGAACGAGAACTTCACAGACAATGTTCCTAGTCCTAAAGGTAATCTAATATTTCTTGATGGTTATTACGCACTGCTGCCGAATTCTGGATTCTGATTGGTCAGGAGGGGAGCGCAGGTTTGGATCACAGGACTACACTGTATTAATGCACCGGTTATCGTTTCCATAGTAACATCTCATTCAAAAGGGAAGTATATGGTGGATATTGCACAGGGACATTAGAAATAGTGTGTAATTGTTGATAATAGTTTTCTGTAAAGAGATGTTTATGGAACATGTATGGAAGGAGTCTCCAGTTTCAGAGTTTTTTTTTTGTTTTTTGTTTTTTAGCGTTGGGTCATAGAACTGTAATAGAATCAAAGTCTTTAGAAACACTGGAACACAAAATTTGGAACTGGTTACATCTCAGTGTTGATTGATTTCCTATAACATTACAACACAACATCTTCCACACCGATCATTCAGAAACAAGTCAGGACTGTGTGTTTCGTTTGTCTTTTTTGACACGTCATGAGTCACATCCGTTTGATATCGTTATGTATACGTGTAGATGTTTCCGAGTCAGCGTCTGGAGATTATCTGCCAGAGCACACAAACGGTTCGACCCACTCCAGCCCTCAACCCGTCACGCTGGCTGACGGCAAAGAGCCGAGCGACGCGGCATTTTCCCCCAGATCCACACTTCAGAGGTAGCGCAAAAGTATTCATCGTGATTGGTTTGTAATGAGATCCCTTTATTCCAGCCTGTACGTTACCTATTGTACATCTACATGGACCCCCCTGAGATACAGCACCTGACCCCAGTGTAACTAGACTCCTCCCCTGTCGCCCCGAGCCACCCCAACCCCCCATCCCTTAGTGTGTGTTTGTGCCCTCAGTGTGATCAGTGGTGTAGGAGAGCTGGATCTGGATAAGGAGGTGGTGAGGAGCGTGACCCCGCCCCCTCGGAGCGTCCCATGTGCTGCCCAGCGACCGTACCCAGACTGCCCCTACCTGCTGCTCGACGTGCGAGACCGAGAGCTGTACGAGCAGTGCCACATCATCAGCGGTGAGCACACGCAAGCACCTCTCTTCTTTTTCCATCCTATGTATTCTTTCTTTTGTATTCTTTTTGCATTTTTTAACTCTTCTTTCTCTTTCCTTTTTTTCATTTGTTTCCTTTTCTTTGTACTCTGTTGTTCGTTCGTTCTTTCTTACTAGCCTCCTTTTTTCTAATATCACGGCTTAGTAAGCAGAAAGCTGCAGTATAAAAGGAATACGAGAGGATATAAAAGTTTTTTGACATTCGCGCGCCACCGATCCGGTCACTCCCTCAGACGCTTTAATACCTGGCAGTAGAATTCGCTATCGGCGTTCTGGATCCTGAGATGAATTCTCAACGCAAAACGCCACGAATGTCGACGATGAGAATGCGCTTGGCCAAACTGCGGACCTGCCTCGCATTTTTAGCTCATGGAGATGACGGCTTCTTCCACTGTGAAGACTTCATCTCAGGGTCGTACCCATACCCCCTAGTTTCGTCACCGGTAATGATGCTCATGACGGACGAGTCATCCATGGCATGCAGAGGGAGTTCTTTGACATAATGCTCCTTCTGCTCCTGGGTAAGCAACCTGGGAACAAACCTGGACTCTTCTGTATGACACAACGACAATTCCAGCAATGATATGGATTGTAAACTAGATTGCCCTCTCAGATTCGGCCAGTTTTGCACAGAATTTCGTGCTCACTCTTTTCTTTCTAAATTGCTGTCCATGATGACGTATTGCACGTGGTCAGAATGGCAACAGTAGCACAGCTACTGATGTACACAGGACAGTGTCTTTTGGCACACTGACTTATGAAAGTCGGTGCTCCCTGTGACTGTGCTTGCAGCCTAGTGCTGCCATCAGTTCAAGTCTCGAAACTTCTTGATACCACCTCGTTAAACACTCCAACAGGTGGTGCTGGGGTTAACAGGAAGAACACCTCATCACACCAGCGTACTGTTGATTATTTTTTTGCCACCGCACTTCCTGAAGTCTTTTATTCCTCAATAACGCTAACATATATGTGTGAACAAACTTGGCTGCTCCCAGTCAGTGACACAGCGTCTTTGTTTTTTTTAAATAAATAAAAATCTAATTTTGTATAAACACTCTGATTTCTCTCTCTCTCTCTCTCTCTCTCTGTACAGCACACAGTTATCCGTACACAATGCTCTTAAGGACGATGAATCCTTACACCAAGGAAGTGCTTTCATATGTATCCTTCACCCTCAGCCTGGTCTCAAGTCCAGTGCTGGTTTATAGTCGTATAAGTTCACAAGAGTCACAGAGTTAATGAGCATTTTTATATTTTAAACTTCTTGAACTGCTCGATCAGAGAAACATTCAGGGGAAGATCATCATCCTGTACGACGAGGACGAGAGGATGGCGAGCCAGGCGGCCACGACCATGTGCAAGAGGGGCTTCGAGAATCTCTTCATGCTTTCCGGAGGTGAGTCCTTGTATATATACAGTATATATATATATGTGTATGTGTGTATATGTGTATACATGTATATCTCCTTAAATCTGAAGCACAAATCAAACACCTTGTATTTTATCTCCTCCTCATCTCAAAGGCTTGAAAGTGATCGCGCAGAAGTTCCCAGAAGGAATGACCACCGGCTCTTTTCCCACCACCTGTCTCATGTCTCTGACAGGACACTTGCGCCGGAAGCTCGACGCGCTCCATCGGACGCCGCAGCCAGCAGAAAACAAATGGCGTTTCACATCCGAGGACCTCAACAAGGTCCAGCACTACCTGGAAGAGGTCCTGATTCCTTCTAGTGAGACCAGCAGTGAGTCAAACAGTTCAGAGTTTTAACTGAGAAATTAAAGAAAAAAAAACTTTAATAAAGATGAATATTTTAGATATAGCCAATTAACCATGTGTGTGTCCTCTGTCTCACTCCAGGTCGTCTGAGCAGCAGGATGTCCACCAGCAGCTCTAACACGAAAGTCTCCAGTGCTCGGAGTAGTCGACACAACTCAGGGAGCGCCTACTCACAGAGCAGGCGGCCCTGGAGATAACCTAGCATCATCATCATCATCATCATCATCATTCATGTCGTGCAGAAGTTCCCAAATGGAAAGACCACCGGCTCTTTTCCCACCACCTGTCTCATGTCTCTGACAGGACACTTGCGCTGGAAGCTCGTCGCGCTCCATAGGATGATGATGATCATCATCATCATCATCATCATTACCTATCATGTACAGTAACACCCCCTTGATGTACTTGGCCTTGACGTAGCCTACAGTAGCTGTAGACCTGATTGCAGTCATCATACAGTGAAAGCTTTCAATCAGACCTTCATGGCTCATTAGATTTCAAACAAAGAGCTTTTAACATCGTTATATTTTGATATATAGTGGGTAGAAAAAACAACCCCCGTTCAAAATCACATTTTGCTTTTCAGTCTGAAATGAAGACACTTTTTTTGTTATATCCAGCTAAATTTACATTTAACACCAACATGCCAGGTATCTATTTTCACCCAGTCTTCTTTGCAGATCTGCTCAAGTGTAGTTAAATTTGATGGCTTGTAGACTGCAGACTTCATCACTCTCCACTCCATAGATTTTCAATTGGGTTTAGGTCTGGGCTCTGATAAGGCAATGCAAGGACATTGCCTTTTTTTTCTCCTTCAACCACTGTGGGGTCAGTTTTGCTGTGTGTGCTTTGGGTTATTGTCATGTTGGAAGGTAAACCTTCTTCCCATTGACAACTTTCCATTTTTCCTTCTATCCTTATTCAAGTGAACCAGAGAATCCCTATTGCACAGGATCACTATTTGTCATAGATTCCTGCAACTGCTTCAGAGTTGCTGTGGGCCTCTTGGTAGCCTCTCTGACTAGTTTCTTCCCGGCTCTTTCATCCAGTTTGGAGCGATGCCGTGATCCACGGGGGTCTGTATTTGTATCAAATACTTTCAACTTATTAATAATGCACTTTACTATGCTTCTAGGAAGTGATAAAGCTTTTTTTGCTGGAAAACTTTATCGCTGGAAAGCTTTTGATATGGCTTTGCCACCCATAGTTGATTGTTTGCTTCAGTTGGACTGAAATGCTGCAGCTTTTCATGCTGAACTAATCAAAATGATCACAGGTCAGATGGCTTTGTGTGCCACTGAGAAGGTGATTAGCTTCACCTGATTAAGTTTACAAGTCAATGTTAGGACGGGGTGAGCCTTTTCCCAATCAAAATCATTCTGTTTTTATTCTTTAAATTTTTCTTTCTGACATGTTGGTGTTATATCTTTCACTTGGAGTAAATACAGCTGGATAAAAAAGACCACCAGTATTCACTTGTAATTATTTTATTTTCTATACCCACTGTATTTTGAGGACAGAATCGGAACAGGTCTGCCACATTTTATTCAAACAAATGCAATCTAATGAGTTTTCAGTGTTTTCCCAAACGGAAAACGACTCTTTTAACGAGTCAAGTCAGTCTGACATACAGTGGCTTGCAAAAGTATTCGGCCCCCTTGAACTTTTCCACATTTTGTCACATTACAGCCACAAACATGAATCAATTTTATGGGAATTCCACGTGAAAGACCAATACAAAGTGGTGTACACGTGAGAAGTGGAACGAAAATCATACTTGATTCATGATCCAAACATTTTTTTTTTACAAATAAATAACTGCAAAGTGGGGTGTGCGTAATTATAAAGCCCCCTGAGTCAATACTTTGTAGAACCACCTTTTGCTGCAATTCCAGCTGCCAGTCTTTTAGGGTATGTCTCTACCAGCTTTGCACATCTAGAGACTGAAATCCTCGCCCATTCTTCTTTGTAAAACAGCTCCAGCTCAGTCAGATTAGATGGACAGCGTTTGTGAACAGCAGTTTTCAGATCTTGCCACAGATTCTCGATTGGATTTAGATCTGGACTTTGACTGGGCCATTCTAACACATGGATATGTTTTGTTTTAAACCATTCCATTGTTGCCCTGGCTTTATGTTTAGGGTCGTTGTCCTGCTGGAAGGTGAACCTCCGCCCCAGTCTCAAGTCTTTTGCAGACTCCAAGAGGTTTTCTTCCAAGATTGCCCTGTATTTGGCTCCATCCATCTTCCCATCAACTCTGACCAGCTTCCCTGTCCCTGCTGAAGAGAAGCACCCCAGAGCATGATGCTGCCACCACCATATTTGACAGTGGGGATGGTGTGTTCAGAGTGATGTGCACACACATAGCATTTAGCATTTTGGCCATTTTGGTCTCATCTGACCAGAGCACCTTCTTCCACATGTTTGCTGTGTCCCCCACATGGCTTGTGGCAAACTGCAAACGGGGCTTCTTATGGTTTTCTGTTAACAATGGCTTTCTTCTTGCCACTCTTCCATAAAGGCCAACTTTGTGCAGTGCACAACTAATAGTTGTCCTATGGACAGATTACCCCACCTGAGCTGTAGATCTCTGCAGCTCGTCCAGAGTCACCATGGGCCTCTTGGCTGCATTTCTGATCAGCGCTCTCCTTGTTCGGCCTGTGAGTTTAGGTGGACGGCCTTGTCTTGGTAGGTTTACAGTTGTGCCATACTCCTTCCATTTCTGAATGATCGCTTGAACAGTGGCTCCGTGAGATGTTCAAGGCTTTGGAAATCTTTTTGTAGCCTAAGCCTGCTTTAAATTTCTCAATAACTTTATCCCTGACCTGTCTGGTGTGTTCTTTGGACTTCATGGTGTTGTTGCTCCCAATATTCTCTTAGACAACCTCTGAGGCCGTCACAGAGCAGCTGTATTTGTACTGACATTAGATTACACACAGGTGCACTCTATTTAGTCATTAGCACTCATCAGGCAATGTCTATGGGCAACTGACTGCACTCAGACCAAAGGGGGCTGAATAATTACGCACACCCCACTTTGCAGTTATTTATTTGTAAAAAATGTTTGGAATCATGTATGATTTTCGTTCCACTTCTCACGTGTACACCACTTTGTATTGGTCTTTCACGTGGAATTCCAATAAAACTGATTCATGTTTGTGGCTGTAATGTGACAAAATGTGGAAAAGTTCAAGGGGGCCGAATACTTTTGCAAGCCACTGTATTGTGTCTTATAACATCAGGCATCCAATTAAGAGAAAACACTACTTTCTACTTACAATTTATGAAAGACTTCTTAAATCAAATGCGACTTAAAAAAAAGCGTAAGCATCACTGTGTCCATGTTTCCATCAACTGAAAGGCACATCCTGTATCCTGTATATGTAAAACGAAGGATGTCTTTTTACATGAGGAAGTAATGTAAAATAAAACCTAAAAACGTTTTCTAACTTTTTTACATGTTCACTAAATCGCTGTACAATACTTGTGCATTAATTAATACCTAATAAACACCTAGAGCAATACGACTTAAATATAGAACCGAATTTAAGGCTGAACCAAAAGTAACACAAACCTACAGTAGGCATTTTATTTTTATTAACTGATACTGTACACATGTTCTATTTAACACAACCTCCATCACATGTGGCAAACCATACAATGGGAGACCACCTTAAAAGAGGATTCGAGAGTTGGGTTCAGCAATGCATGATATGTGATAGATACTATGTGGTGTACCTTAACAAAAAAATTACACCCACTTTTGCATTACTTTTGGTACGGCCCTTATATACAACCGTTAATGTGTGCTGATATTCAGCCTTTTTTTTAACCCATCTTGATTAAATAAATATTCTAAATGAGTCACTTTGCATCACTGTAAGTTTCTGTTCTTGTTAGAAACGAAAATGAAATAAAGGAAGTTGAAGTGTTTTTACTGTAACAAAGCTGTGATAAAGTTATACTAACACTAACACACGTCTTCAGTAGAAGTCAGGTTCTCTTATTCACAAGTGTGAGATTGATAAACTGATTAGGTCTGCAGATGGGGTTAAGGGCCTTACTGAAGGGCACAACAGTGGCAACTTGGCGGTTCTGGGGCTTGAACCCCTGACCTTCCGATCAGTGCCACCACCCCAGATTTGCTGCTCCAGGGATATTATTTAAGGACCATCTTCTGCGAGAGATTTATCAAAGCTCTCATCACCGCTCGAGAGTTGCCTCAAAGTGCGTTACGTTTTGAGTGGTTATACACACTATTTATTTCTTCCTTGGTCCATTCTCCTTTGTCACACCACAGTTGTTGTAAATAATCATGGGCCAGGGGTAGCTCAGTGGTTAAGGCGTTGGACTACGGTTTGGAAGATCCCAGGTTCAAACCCCACAACCACCAAGTTGCCACTGTTGGGCCCTTGAGCAAGACCCTTAACCCTCAACTGCTCAGATGTATAATGAGATAAAAATGTAAGTCGCTCTGGATAAGAGCGTCTGCCAAATGCCTAAATGTAAATGTAATCACTCAGCATAGTGACCACTGCTGTTGCTACTTCAAAACCGTCAAAATATACGTCTACTGTTTTCCGTTTTTTCGACCCCCATGAAGATAACACCATGAAAAATCAAATTGCAGACGTTACGCTCTTTTCTATATTTTATCTCACACTCAGAAAAGCAGAAAGAAGATGGAGAAATGAAGAAAGGTGCAATATATGATGTATACGATGCTCCGTGTGGATGTAAGGGTTTCTTGCATGGCATGATCTTCTACAGTACTTCATAAATTCAGTGGTTTAGATAGTCTAGAAGCCTTATCGCCCCAACAGATCCACAGAGGATGCCATCTCCCACGTTCTGCACACCACTCTCAGCCACGTGGACAAGAAGCAAGGTAACTATGTGAGATTGCTGTTTATAGATTACAGCTCTGCTTTCAACACAATAGTGCCTCACAGACTGTTCACAAAGCTGAGAGATCTAGGACTCAACAAACGCTTGTGTGCCTGGGTGTTGGACTTCCTCTCGGACAGATCTCAAGCGGTGAGAGTGGGCAAGTGGCTCTCCAGCAGCATCACCATCAACACAGGTGTTCCACAGGGATGTGTTCTCTCTCCACTGCTATACTCTCTTTACACTTCAGACTGTGTGGCCATGTTCGACTCCAAGTTTGCTGACGATACGGTGGTGCTGGGCTTCATCTCCAACAACGATGAGTCGGCCTACATAGATGAAGTGGAGAACCTGGCACTATGGTGTGAAGAAAACTGCCTCTGACTGAACGTCAGTAAGACGAAGGAGCTGGTGGTGGACTTCAGAAGGAGACAACAGGACCACAAACCCCTCATCATCAATGGAGCTCCAGTGGAGAGAGTGAGCAGCTTCAAGTACTTGGGCGTCCACATCTCCGAGGATCTGACTTGGACTGAGCATATCTGTGCTCAGACGAAAAGGGCAAAGCAGCGTCTGTACCACCTGAGGCAGTTGAGGAAGTTTGGGGTTTCCCCTGCTGTCCTTAAGGCTTTCTACTCGGGTGCTGTTGAGAGCATCCTCACACAGAACATTTCATCCTGGTTTGGGAATAGCTGTGTACAGGACAGGAAAGCCCTCCAGAGAGTGATCCGGGCAGCTGAACGCTGCTGCAGGTTAACTCTCCCCTCCATGCAGGACATCTACACCAGGAGATGTAAAACCAGGGCAGCTCGTATCATTAAGGACTTGTCGCACCCCAATAACGGACTGTTCAAACTTCTGCATTCAGGCAGAAGGTTCCGGGTCATTATGGCCAAAACGGAGAGACTCAGGAGGAGTTTTTATCCACAGGCGATTAGACTCCTCAACCATGATGGGCCACTCTCCCGTTCATAGGACTGGTAACAGTTCACCCACACACTGCTGTGCTGACATTCCACACTGCACACTGCACTTTAGTCTGGACTGTAAGCATCACTTGCACTAACATTTTATCCTGCTCATATACACACTTTATTATTATGTTTACATTTGCACCCCTTTTTTTTTCCCAATTTCAATTTCTATTTATAGATTATTTCTTTTGTTTCTTGTTTTTTGCACAAAGTAGGAGCGGTTCAGGATACATTTCACTGCGTGTTGTACTTGTATAACTATGCATGTGACAAATAAAGAATCTTGAATCTTGAATCTTATCTGACTATTTACAGTAAGCTATTGTAAGCATTAAGATTGAAGACACCACAGTTGAATTCTCAATCCTGATTGGTCAGAAAGTGTTGATTAATCTCCTATAAGAAACTAATTTTATTATTGATCATAGTTCTCCCATTTCGTTGCATAAATGTTAATGGAAATCACAGCCAATTGAACAATCACCACTTTATTATTATTATTATTTTTAATGGCATGCAATTCCTCATGAGCTGAGTCGAGCTGCTGGTTTAGTACGGGTTGTTCTTGGCATGCTTCATGATGGTCATGAGAGCCAACCAGGTCTCCTGAGCAGTCGGGATGATCTGATTGGCTGGCAGGACGAATCCATAACGTCCAGTGTCTCTCAGCTCAAAGGTATAGGAATACTTGATGCCTTGCTCGTAGGTCCAGTCAACGGTGCCACCGCTCGCTTGGTCTGAAAGGAATCATTAGATGATTGAGTTAAAATGGCTGAGTTAAAAAAAAAAATA
Source organism: Channallabes apus (assembly GCA_030522415.1). NCBI lineage: Eukaryota > Metazoa > Chordata > Actinopteri > Siluriformes > Clariidae > Channallabes > Channallabes apus. Next base: position 40,850,629 of record CM060113.1, read on the forward strand.
AACTGATCGACAAATTCAGAATTGGGTCCAACATGAAGAAATCCATTTTTAACTACTTTGCTGGGTTGGAGACGCTAGTCCTAGCCAATAATCTGAGATATACAGAAAATGATCTCAAAGTAACATTTATAGTTACACAGCAGTGCAAAATATAGATAATTATCTGGACTACATACAGATGGTAGTGATGATGCTGCCATATCTGTACTGAGTGTTATACAGACTGCTCAGCTCTGTGATGGCCTTTCTTGCAAGCTCATGCTACATAAAAAGAAAAGAAAACATGATCACATTCGGAAAAAAAAGACTATTTATAGTATACAAGAGGAGGTTTGGAGGTTTGGAAGTCTCACCAACTCAGCCTGGTCCTTGCAGGGAGTTTTGGTGTAGCCGTACGGGTAGAGGAGCATCTGAGAGTAACTGTGGATGGACACAAAGGCTTTGATGTTGCCATGAGACTTAACAAAGTCTACGATGGCCTTGACCTCAGGCTCGGAGTTCGCACTCGGTCCACGATACGTCTCTGAGCAAGGGGTACTACTCGCACCAGGACCTGGAGAAACAAATGGATAGGAAGATACAGTTATTGCTGGAATCTTTCGCTCACACCTACAGTATGACACGGATATATACAGTATGTGTTTGCTCCGACTACCTCCAAATCCAGCATCCCAGTTCCTGTTGGGGTCGACTCCAACGCAGCTAGATCCAGGATTGGGCTTCCTTGTCTTGCGCCACATACGGTTCTGTACATACAATCAAAAAGATTTGTTATCTATATAATTTTTATCACTAGAAGCCATGATCTGTTGTACATTTCACAGGCAAAAGTTGCTTCGCTGGTTGCTTATACACAAACGAAGAATTTTATCCCTTGACCTTCACTCACACTCGTGTGGGTGAACTGGAATCCATCGGGATTGGTGACGATCTCCAGGAAAATGTCGTACTTGTTGAGGATGTCGGTCAGCTCTGCGTCTCGTCCGTAATCCGTTACGATCTAAAGTAAAAAAAAAAAAAAAAAAGATATTGCATATGATGTTAAATGCTAAACAGTTTCCATGCTAAGTGGTTTGAAATGCTAATAAAGGTGCGTTGGTTGATGGAGCAAGAAATGGTTAGAGCGGACCTTCTTGGAGAACCAGATTCCACTAGCTTGGGTCACCCATTCTCTGGAGTGGATTCCAGTGTCGATCCAGAGGCCAGGTCGGTTAGCACCAGTGCTAAACTGCAGAAGAAGAAAAATAATGTCTTTTATCGTAGCCCATCAGTGTTGGTGTGAATTCAGCTGAACAGTAACTGAATTTTACACCAACCAACGTGCAACTGAATTAAATGTGAAACCAGCAAATCCAAATAATCTTATTCCATTAGTTCAATATTGTCAGTGGACTCACTTTCAGGATGTTTAGCGGACGTCCCTCGTAACTCTGTCCGATCACGATCTTGCTAACGAAACCAGGGTTCTCCTGCACCAACTGGTCAATGAAGCTGTTGATCTGGAATAAAGTTGAGTTTACTGTTAACATAGTCAACTTGATTAGTTTCCAATAACAGCACAACCTAATGTGTTTTATTAAAACCAAATTAACTTCCCAACATTTACTTTAATAATTTTTTAAATTTTATTTTGTTAATATTTTAGTTTTATAGTTTAATAACCAATGAAACAACATGCCATCAATGTATAGCTACATTTAATGCAATTTGTAACACTTTACTTATAACTTCAATCCTAATACTGACACTGGAGACTCCTTCCTTCTCTATACTGCTCCCTATGAACAAATCATTACCATAGCAAATGTAGATTATTACAACAAGCACATGAATATAAACCTGTGATTGGCAGCCGCACTATCGACCCAGCTGGGGTACTGACCTCGTTAAACGTGTGGTAGCTGGCGTAGTTGTAATCATCAGTGCTTCTCGACTGGAGAGACTTCGCTCTCAACATCTCACGCTGCTCTTCATCGAGAACATCCTGAAGGAGCGAGAAGGTTTTACATTGGTTTACCAAAGCACAGAATCATGAAAAACACCGTAAAAGAAACCGCGACTCTACCTGAAGATCCTGGATCATGATATCATAGTAGATCTCATGGTACATCAGGAACGCCCTGATGTCCTGCAGGCTGTGGAAGGGAACACGGACATCGATAGGCAGCGACACGTCGGCGGGTTCCATCCAGAAATCCAGCTACACACACACACACACACACACACACACACACACACATACGAAGGCTTTGCAATCTTTGATATTAGACTAGTGTAAACTGTGAAGCTACAACATTCTAAATCTAGAGCTTCTAAATATTCTTTAAAACGTTCTCAGATGTTCTGAAAATTATTTAGGATTTTTACCTCAAGCTGCTCCTTCTCATAGAGTTCCTTCAGGAGATCGAGCTGGGCCTCATTTAAGGCAGTGATCCGAAGGACCTGGTGTCTATCAGAACATGAGTCTAATCAGTCACAGCTATTATCAGTGCATCTAGAAACTGTCCAGGAGATGTTTCTGCTCAAAGCTATCATCATGATACCTTTTCCTTTTTGATTTTACACATTATTAATTAGGGGCCGAAATCACCAGGGATCACCCGATACGATATGATCATAAGTAAGTTATCGGTAATTTCAATTTGTATTGTGATTCTGTTAGCATTAGTTTTTTTATATCCCAATTATTATTATTATTATTACCCCAGTATAATTATTATTATTATTTATATGATTAATTTTATTATTATTTATATTATGATTATTATTTATATTATTATTATTATTATTATTATTATTATTATTATTTAGGATTTGTTACAATTGGAAAAGGGTGCTGTGCTGAATGTCAATGTGTGAATAGTTTACAACACAACCTAAAGGATTATAGAGGAATGACAATTTCCCCCCCAAAAAGACAAAATATAATGTACAAATAAATAAATAAATAAATAGGTTTAGGCGTCATACACGAATTGCCACACAAATGGATCACGATAAGTATTGAATTCTAACTGAAGTAAGTTTATTATTAATAGCACTAAATATTTTCAGATGATTTAGACATGTATTAATACTATAAACACTATATAAACAAACAAAAAAAACTTTCCTTCTACTTATTATTATAGATATGTCATTAGTGACCATTATTAAATACAAAATTACCCCTCGAAGGTCTCCTTGCCAAAAACGGCCACAAACAGAGCCAGCAGAACCCCAAATCCTCTCATTTTCCTTGCTGAAGTGCGACGTCCCAGCACGAGTGTCCTTTTATATTCCTACACCATGACCTTGAGACTCGGACGGCACATCGGACACGCTGCTCTGTTTCCCACACCTCCAGCCAAAAAGTGACTGTGAGCTACACCGCAGACTCAGGATCAGGTTCCTGTTGATTTTTGTGGTTAAATAGAACAGAAGAAAACGGTCCTGGATCAGCTGATCATCATTTCTGTTTCACTGGAAAATTTACTCCTGTACTGAGAAGACAGCAGATGCACTTCATTATGGACTTCACTTCTTTACAAGTCTGATGCAATCGTAACCTCAGTTTAACACTGTTTTTGGTGTTGTTACGTTAAAAACAGACATTAATTATTTACCATAAATTTCGCTTAAAGTGCTGGAACTTATCATATTTATGCAATAAATAAATAAATACAATTTCAGAGCTATAAATATTATATAAGGAAACATAAAAATTCCAGCAGATGAAGCCTTTTCCCAAAGCTGCCACACACACAAACACAATGCTTACTGTGTGTGTGTGTGTGTGTGGTCAAACATTTTGTCAATCCAGGACTTTTGACTGTTCAGAATAACAGAACTCAGTTCTGAGATTAAGAACTCCTTTTATTTCTCTATATGATCCCCTGATCCACTAATGCACTTATGGCAGTGTTTCACTAGTGTTCGGACACCATCAGCGTACTGTACAGAGTTTTCTCAGTACACCAGAGTCATGATTGGACTGACGGCTTCACAGAGGGGATACACAGGGGGCACAGAGGGGGTACAGAGGGGGGTACACAGGGGGCACAGAGGGGATACACAGGGGGCACAGATGGGGCACAGAGGGGGGTACACAGGGGGCACAGAGGGGGGTACACAGGGGGCACAGAGGGGGGTACACAGGGGGCACAGAGGGGGCACAGAGGGGGGTACACAGGGGGCACAGAGGGGGGTACACAGGGGGCACAGAGGGGGGTACACAGGGGGCACAGAGGGGGCACAGAGGGGGGTACACAGGGGGCACAGAGGGGATACACAGGGGGCACAGAGGGGGGTACACAGGGGGCACAGAGGGGGTACACAGGGGGCACAGAGGGGGTACACAGGGGGCACAGAGGGGCTACACTGTGGGACAGACCGCAGCAATCAGCAATACGTTTTTTTCTACCTGAATTATATTTGATACTTATATAAAAATCTTATATTTGATATAAGATTTTCAAAACCTCTATTTAGAGTGCTGTTGTGTGTAACGTCACCTTGTGTGCCGATGATGTCCTGTCTGTGTGTAGCCTCCTTGATTTGACGTCAGCTTTATATATGAGGAAACTTCGTAAACTAGTGACCGTGTTAACGCTGCTTACTGGACTTTTCACATGCGTGTACATACAGTGGTGTGAAAAACTATTTGCCCCCTTCCTGATTTCTTATTCTTTTGCATGTTTGTCACACTTAAATGTTTCTGCTCATCAAAAACCGTTAACTATTAGTCAAAGATAACATAATTGAACACAAAATGCAGTTTTTAAATGAAGGTTTACGTTTTTAAGGGAGAAAAAAAACTCCAAATCTACATGGCCCTGTGTGAAAAAGTGATTGCCCCCCTTGTTAAAAAATAACTTAACTGTGGTTTATCACACCTGAGTTCAATTTCTGTAGTCACCCCCAGGCCTGATTACTGCCACACCTGTTTCAATCAAGAAATCACTTAAATAGGAGCTACCTGACACAGAGAAGTAGACCAAAAGCACCTCAAAAGCTAGACATCATGCCAAGATCCAAAGAAATTCAGGAACAAATGAGAACAAAAGTAATTGAGATCTATCAGTCTGGTAAAGGTTATAAAGCCATTTCTAAAGCTTTGGGACTCCAGCGAACCACAGTGAGAGCCATTATCCACAAATGGCAAAAACATGGAACAGTGGTGAACCTTCCCAGGAGTGGCCGGCCGACCAAAATTACCCCAAGAGCGCAGAGACGACTCATCCGAGAGGCCACAAAAGACCCCAGGACAACATCTAAAGAACTGCAGGCCTCACTTGCCTCAATTAAGGTCAGTGTTCACGACTCCACCATAAGAAAGAGACTGGGCAAAAACGGCCTGCATGGCAGATTTCCAAGGCGCAAACCACTTTTAAGCAAAAAGAACATTAAGGCTCGTCTCAATTTTGCTAAAAAACATCTCAATGATTGCCAAGACTTTTGGGAAAATACCTTGTGGACCGACGAGACAAAAGTTGAACTTTTTGGAAGGTGCGTGTCCCGTTACATCTGGCGTAAAAGTAACACAGCATTTCAGAAAAAGAACATCATACCAACAGTAAAATATGGTGGTGGTAGTGTGATGGTCTGGGGTTGTTTTGCTGCTTCAGGACCTGGAAGGCTTGCTGTGATAGATGGAACCATGAATTCTACTGTCTACCAAAAAATCCTGAAGGAGAATGTCCGGCCATCTGTTCATCAACTCAAGCTGAAGCGATCTTGGGTGCTGCAGCAGGACAATGACCCAAAACACACCAGCAAATCCACCTCTGAATGGCTGAAGAAAAACAAAATGAAGACTTTGGAGTGGCCTAGTCAAAGTCCTGACCTGAATCCTATTGAGATGTTGTGGCATGAACTTAAAAAGGCTGTTCATGCTAGAAAACCCTCAAATAAAGCTGAATTACAACAATTCTGCAAAGATGAGTGAGCCAAAATTCCTCCAGAGCGCTGTAAAAGACTCGTTGCAAGTTATCGCAAACGCTTGATTGCAGTTATTGCTGCTAAGGGTGGCCCAACCAGTTATTAGGTTCAGGGGGCAATTACTTTTTCACACAGGGCCATGTAGGTTTGGATTTTTTTTCTCCCTAAATAATAAAACCCCTCATTTAAAAACTGCATTTTGTGTTTACTTGTGCTATCTTTGACTAATAGTTAAATGTGTTTGATGATCAGAAACATTTTGTGTGACAAACATGCAAAAGAATAAGAAATCAGGAGGGGGGCAAATAGTTTTTCACACCACTGTACATGCGCAGTTACTCGCATACTATGTCAATCAACAGAGGTGCCTGAATATACTACTGGTCATGGCATGTTGCTTTGGCTTCTGATTGGCCCCCTGTTTATTAGGGATGATATGTGACAACAGTGTTCAGCTCCTGCAGCCGTGGCTTGAGTCGGTTAATTTACGCAGAAAAATTTCCCATAAGTCAATGCATCTCGCTGGAGCGTGAAAAAAATGGAGCTCGAAAAGGGATTTATACTGTAGATCATTATTTTATAATATGATCGTTATGATAGAGGATGATGTCATTTTAAAAGGACACAATAATTAAAATCAAGAAATCTTTAGTAGTATGTAGGCTAGTAATCTGTAAAAAAAATCTTTAAACAATTATTAATATTATTATAAATCAATAATTTATTTACAGTACAAGCTGTGCACGTTTCAGTAGTAGGTCAGTGGTTAAGGCATTGGACTACGGTTCGGAAGATCCCAGGTTCAAATCCCACAACCACCAAGTTGCCACTGTTGGGCCCTTGAGCAAGGCCCTTAACCCTCAACTGCTCAGATGTGTAATGAGATGTAAGAAAAAAATGTAGGTCGCTCTGAATAAGAGCGTCTGCCAAATGCCTAAATGTAGTATCAGTTTTTGTTTCAATAAGTAATCAATATTTAAAGAAATGTCCACAGCAGCAGCAACAGGTATCTGAAGGGCTTATGTTACCATGGTAACGCACAGAGGAAGTGACTCAGTAGGGGGTTCCGAATGGTTCCGAATCCATTGCTTTTCCTGTGATATGCCGGATGTGAAGACCTGATTTTTTTTTTTTATACCTGAACACTTTTAACACAATAAGGTCAGTATTTTTGCATTGAATTTTAAATGCTTGAATTACATTCTGATTTAAAATACACAACCGCAATAAATTGCAGTGGGTATTTCAGATTAAGTTGTTGTAAAGTTTTCCTGCTAAAATATGATTTTTCTTTTTTCATTTGAGCTTCTTTTATGTCACAGTACAGCAACAAATCTTTGCACAAATTACATTTTCATTAATTACTATTTGAAAAGCAGGTCTGTTGGAAAGACAGTATGAACTATATCTGTTTAAAATGGTCTTCAATTTATTTCTAAACAAATTCTCAGGAAATTATGCTTAACGGATGCAGAGATTCTCATATTTAGATTATTACTTAAAAATAACGCAGTGTGTTAATAATCTCGCTGTGATGGAGAGGTGAAACAGGTTTGCTGGTGACAGCAGAGTAATGGTGACCTTTTTCAGTGTTGATGCTGGAACGTGTCCGAGAAACACTCACTCATTCTAACCTACCTGAACACGTGTCCCTCATTCAGTCCTGCGTGATTTAACTACGGGCTCGTGCCAAAAATAATTTGGGTTCGCTTTTTCTTTCTAAATGCACTTATTTGAGAGTTTCTTAACATTTTCCATATTATATAATAAATAAAATAGTACAGTTTTATTGTAAATGACTCTTTATTGGTTTTTCATATGGGATGTGTGCAGGTGGGAATCCCAGCAGTCACACATTACACCCTGCATCAGAGCGTCTGATCCGAGCTGCAGGTTTAGTACGGGTTGTTCTTCGTGTGCTCCATGATGACCATGAGAGCCAGCCATGTCTCCTCAGCAGTCGGTACGATCTGATCTGCAGGAAGGACGAATCCATAATGCCCGTCGTCTCGCAGCTCAAAGGTGTAGGAGTACTTGACGCCCTCATCGTAGGCCCAGTCTGTGGTCACTCCACTTGCCTGATCTGAAAATAATAATGCGCAGTTTGGTAAATGTGGAATACTGATCTACCGCACTGAGCACTAATCCACCATACTGAGTATTAATCACCTTACAGTACTAAACCCCTTCACTGTATCTTAATTAACATGGATTGTTCACTGTGTAAGCAAATCCCTGACAGAGTATTTTTCATGGTGGAAAGCTAATCTCTAACAATGAGTATTAGTCAAGTATTAATACTGTAGGCCGAGTATTAGTCACAGTCAAGTATTAATACCGTAGGCCGAGTATTAGTCACAGTCAAGTATTAATACCGTAGGCCGAGTATTAGTCACAGTCAAGTATTAATACCGTAGGCCGAGTATTAGTCACAGTGAAGTATTAATACCGTGCGCCGAGTATTAGTCACAGTGAAGTATTAATACCGTCCGCCGAGTATTAGTCACAGTCAAGTATTAATACCGTACGCCGTGTATTAGTCACAGTGAAGTATTAATACCGTACGCCGTGTATTAGTCACAGTGAAGTATTAATACCGTGCGCCGAGTATTAGTCACAGTGAAGTATTAATACCGTACGCCGAGTAGTAGTCACAGTGAAATATTAATACCATGCGCCGAGTATTAGCCACAGTGAAGTATTAATACCGTACGCCGAGTAGTAGTCACAGTGAAATATTAATACCATGCGCCGAGTATTAGTCACAGTGAAGTATTAATACCGTACGCCGTGTATTAGTCACAGTGAAGTATTAATACCGTACGCCGAGTAGTAGTCACAGTGAAATATTAATACCATGCGCCGAGTATTAGCCACAGTGAAGTATTAATACCGTGCGCCAAGTATTAGCCACAGTGAAGTATTAATACCGTGCGCCGAGTATTAGTCACAGTGAAGTATTAATACCGTACGCCGAGTAGTAGTCACAGTGAAGTATTAATACCGTGCGCCAAGTATTAGCCACAGTGAAGTATTAATACCGTACGCCGAGTATTAGTCACAGTGAAATATTAATACCATGCGCCGAGTATTAGTCACAGTGAAGTATTAATACCGTGCGCCGAGTATTAGTCACAGTGAAATATTAATACCGTGCGCCGAGTATTAGTCACAGTGAAATATTAATACCGTACGCCGAGTAGTAGTCACAGTGAAATATTAATACCATGCGCCGAGTATTAGCCACAGTGAAGTATTAATACCGTGCGCCAAGTATTAGCCACAGTGAAGTATTAATACCGTGCGCCGAGTATTAGTCACAGTGAAGTATTAATACCGTGCGCCGAGTATTAGTCACAGTGAAGTATTAATACCGTACGCCGAGTAGTAGTCACAGTGAAGTATTAATACCGTGCGCCAAGTATTAGCCACAGTGAAGTATTAATACCGTACGCCGAGTATTAGTCACAGTGAAATATTAATACCATGCGCCGAGTATTAGTCACAGTGAAATATTAATACCGTGCGCCGAGTATTAGTCACAGTGAAATATTAATACCGTACGCCGAGTATTAGTCACAGTGAAGTATTAATACCGTGCGCCGAGTATTAGTCACAGGGAAGTATTAATACCGTGCGCCGAGCATTAGTCACAGTGAAGTATTAATACAGTGCGCCGAGCATTAGTCACAGGGAAGTATTAATACCGTGCGCCGAGCATTAGTCACAGTGAAGTATTAATACCGTGCGCCGAGTATTAGTCACAGTGAAGTATTAATACCGTGCGCCGAGCATTAGTCACAGTGAAGTATTAATACCGTGCGCCGAGTATTAGTCACAGTGAAGTATTAATACCGTGCGCCGAGTATTAGTCACAGTGAAGTATTAATACCGTACGCCGTGTATTAGTCACAGTGAAGTATTAATACCGTGCGCCGAGTATTAGTCACAGTGAAGTATTAATACCGTACGCCGAGTATTAGTCACAGTGAAGTATTAATACCGTACGCCGTGTATTAGTCACAGTGAAGTATTAATACCGTACGCCGAGTAGTAGTCACAGTGAAATATTAATACCATGCGCCGAGTATTAGCCACAGTGAAGTATTAATACCGTGCGCCAAGTATTAGCCACAGTGAAGTATTAATACCGTGCGCCGAGTATTAGTCACAGTGAAGTATTAATACCGTACGCCGAGTAGTAGTCACAGTGAAGTATTAATACCGTGCGCCAAGTATTAGCCACAGTGAAGTATTAATACCGTACGCCGAGTATTAGTCACAGTGAAATATTAATACCATGCGCCGAGTATTAGTCACAGTGAAATATTAATACCGTGCGCCGAGTATTAGTCACAGTGAAATATTAATACCGTACGCCGAGTAGTAGTCACAGTGAAATATTAATACCATGCGCCGAGTATTAGCCACAGTGAAGTATTAATACCGTGCGCCAAGTATTAGCCACAGTGAAGTATTAATACCGTGCGCCGAGTATTAGTCACAGTGAAGTATTAATACCGTGCGCCGAGTATTAGTTACAGTGAAGTATTAATACCGTACGCCGAGTAGTAGTCACAGTGAAGTATTAATACCGTGCGCCAAGTATTAGCCACAGTGAAGTATTAATACCGTACGCCGAGTATTAGTCACAGTGAAATATTAATACCATGCGCCGAGTATTAGTCACAGTGAAATATTAATACCGTGCGCCGAGTATTAGTCACAGTGAAATATTAATACCGTACGCCGAGTATTAGTCACAGTGAAGTATTAATACCGTGCGCCGAGTATTAGTCACAGGGAAGTATTAATACCGTGCGCCGAGCATTAGTCACAGTGAAGTATTAATACAGTGCGCCGAGCATTAGTCACAGGGAAGTATTAATACCGTGCGCCGAGCATTAGTCACAGTGAAGTATTAATACCGTGCGCCGAGTATTAGTCACAGTGAAGTATTAATACCGTGCGCCGAGCATTAGTCACAGTGAAGTATTAATACCGTGCGCCGAGTATTAGTCACAGTGAAGTATTAATACCGTGCGCCGAGTATTAGTCACAGTGAAGTATTAATACCGTGCGCCCAGTATTAGCCACAGTGAAGTACTAATACCGTACGCCGAGTATTAGTCACAGTGAAGTATTAATACCGTACGCCAAGTATTAGTCACAGTGAACAATTAATACCGTGCGCCGAGTATTAGCCACAGTGAAGTATTAATACCGTGCGCCGAGTATTAGCCACAGTGAAGTATTAATACCGTGCGCCGAGTATTAGTCACAGTGAAGTATTAATACCGTGCGCCGAGTATTAGCCACAGTGAAGTATTAATACCGTACGCCGAGTATTAGTCACAGTGAAGTATTAATACCGTACTCCGAGTATTAGTCACAGTGAAGAATTAATACTGTGCGCCGAGTATTAGTCACAGTGAAGTATTAATACCGTATGCCGAGTATTAGCCACAGTGAAGTATTAATACCGTACGCCGAGTATTAGCCACAGTGAAGTATTACTACCGTACGCCGAGTATTAGTCACAGTGAAGTATTAATACCGTACGCCGAGTATTAGCCACAGTCAAGTATTAATACCGTACGCCGAGTATTAGTCACAGTGAAGTATTAATACCGTACGCCGAGTATTAGTCACAGTGAAGAATTAATACTGTGCGCCGAGTATTAGCCACAGTGAAGTATTAAACCTTTATCGATTGAGTATTACTCACCAAGGAGTACTAATCTCTTAAGATAAATATTAGTCACCAAGAAGTACTAATCCCTTACACAGAGTATAATTTACTGTGGAGAACTAATCTATAACACTGAGTATTGGTCATTGTAAACTATTAATCCCTTACACTGATTTTTTTTTATTCATATGAAAATACTAACACTGAGTATTACACAGCAAGAAGTACTAATCTCTTACAATACACTGAGTATTAGTGACTAGAGAACACTAATCTATTGCACTGAGTGTTGTCACTAATGTGTACTAATCCCTTAAATGGAGTATTTGTTACTAAAGAGAACTACTCTCTTACACTGAGTATTACTCACCAAGGAGCACTAATCCCTTACCCAAGGGATCAATGTGTATTAATCTCGTGGGTATTCATCACCAAGGAGTTCTAATCACCAACACTATTAGTCTCCAAGAAGAATAAATCCCTTGCAATGAGTATTTGTTATCGAGGAGAACTACTATAACTCTTACTAAGATGAGTACTAGTCACCAAGAATGTCTTACACCGAGTTTTACTCTTTAGGGTGTACAAATCCCTTATGCTACTTCATGATTACCCAATGAGTATTAATCCCTTACACTGGGTAATAGGTTCTAAGGAGCATTTATCTCCTCTCTAACATAGCCTTTAATGAGTTCTAATCCCCTGAGTGTTTGTCACCTTGGAGCATTAATCGTCTACGCTTCCTATAACAGTGTTTTATTACTTACCTTAGACACCAGTATTTCACATGTTTTGTTATACATTAGTAAAATCTCAGCCACATCATTGGATCTGATTTATTGATTGATTTTACTGTACTTACAGATGGTGTTAAATGTGCTCCCATAGGTATATTTAGTGCCATACAGACTTTCCAAGGCGGTGGAGGCTTTAAATGCAAGTTCATCCTGTGAATCCAGAGCAGACTAGGATTTTAATCCTCTGAACATCTAAATACCATCCTTTAGACCTTATTATCTAAAATCTCACCAGCTCTGCTTCATCCACACAAGGCACATGGGTGTCACCATAGGGGTAGAGCATCATCTGAGAGTAGCTATGGATGGTCAAGAAGGCCTTGAGATTGCCGTGAGACTTGGTGAAATCCACAATCGCCTTGACCTCAGGCTCCGAGTAGGCACCCGGTCCACGGTACGTCTCAGAGCAAGGGTTACTACTGGAACCAGCACCTAAAAAGTCAAAACAATGATCTCAGCCATGATGATCAGGTTACGTTGTGCAGATTACATGAACCTGTACTGTATATGCCGTACCTCCATATCCTGTACCCCAGTTCCTGTTCGGGTCCACACCGAGACACGAGGAACCAGAGTTTATCCTCCTAGTCTTGCGCCACATGCGGTTCTGAACACATATGTTGGGTTTGAAAGGTCGTGATTAGGTTTCAGTTTCAATTAGATCTCATTACAGTGGTCTGTGATTTTACCTTCATTTACGAGATCAGAGTTTTCAACCCTGGAGGTACGAGGTGACCGCGCTAACCACTCGCTAGTCCGCATTAGTGTTAACAAATAGGTTTAAGCAACATGGTGCATGTTTCGACTAATCAGTTTGATCAAATTGAAGGTAAATTCCACATTTGCCAGATTTTAAAGATTTAAATTCACTTAACTAATGATTTTCACACATCTAGCATCGAGCCTAATTATACCCTGGACTAGTTAGCTAGCTAACCTCCTCCCCAAGCTAGCAACATTTACACATCATGTAGTAAGCAAATTGGGACACAATGAGGACAATGATGTAATTTAAAGTTAAGTATAACATGATTCAAAGTGCTTTATGTTAGTGTTGCATTAAAAAAAAGTAATGAAAAAGGTATTTATATGAGCATCTTGAAAAAAAACGATCTATACTTGTTGTAGGTTAAATGTTTATTTCATTTGGCTAATAGGAATCTCTCGCAGCACAGCTTGTAAGGATGTCGTGTGACGTGTCACGTGGGAAAAAGTGCCTGGGTTTGTAATATGAGCTAACGGGCGGCTCAAACAAGGTGGCACAGAACGATATTCGCTGTGCATGCGCTAAACAAGTAGGTTTTATACTGGGACATTTGCTGCACATCTGAAATCTCGTAAGAAGTAAACACATCTTCTTCATCTTCTATACCGCTTTATCCTGTGTTTAGGGTCGCTGGGGACCTGGAGCCTATCTCAGGAGACTCAGGGCACAAGGCAGGGTACACCCTGGACAGCGTGCCAATCCATCGCAGAGCACACACACACACACTCATTCACACTCATTCACACACTATGGTCAATTTGGGAACGCCAATTAGCCTAACCTGCATGTCTTTGGACTGTGGGAGGAAACCGGAGTACCCGGAGGAAACCCACCAAGCACGGGGAGAACATGCAAACTCCATGCACACAGAGACGGGAATCGAGCCTGGCCGGGGAATCGAACCTGGCCGGGGAATCGAACCCAGATGGCTGCTACTGTATTTCACATCGAACATGATTGGCTCTTAATTTCTCTCTTTAACATTACTGGACGTTACTGCAGGGTGAGTTCACATTAGGTTCATGTTAACCAGAGCGAGTTCTCCATCTCTGGCTCACGTGAACTGCATAGTGAATACATTTTATTACTCACACTAGAGTGTGTATATTCATATCCGTCAGGGTTGGTGACCAGCTCCAGGAAAATGTCAAACTTGTCAAGGATGGCGGTAAGAGCAGGATCATGTCCGTATTCTGTTACAATCTGCACAAAGAGACATTTATTGTTTTTTCCACTGGTGCAAAAAAAAAAAAAGAAAAAAAAAAAGTCTTTCTCAGGGATTCATTAAGTGAAAGGAAAGAAATGAACGGTTTCTACCTTCTTGGCGAACCAGGTTCCGCTCGCCGGTGTGATCCACTCTCTGGCATGGATTCCAGTGTCGATCCAGATCCCTGGCCGCTTCGAACCACCGGTGCTGAACTACAGTATGTGTGAGGGAAAAAAGCTAATCATGGGTTTACAGTGGTGTGAAAAACTATTTGCCCCCTTCCTGATTTCTTATTCTTTTGCATGTTTGTCACACTTAAATGTTTCTGCTCATCAAAAACCGTTAACTATTAGTCAAGGATAACATAATTGAACACAAAATGCAGTTTTTAAATGAAGTTATTAAGTCACGTTATTAAGGGAGAAAAAAAAACTCCAAATCTATATGGCCCTGTGTGAAAAAGTGATTGCCCCCCTTGTTAAAAAATAACTTAACTGTGGTTTATCACACCTGAGTTCAATTTCTGTAGTCACCCCCAGGCCTGATTACTGCCACACCTGTTTCAATCAAGAAATCACTTAAATAGGAGCTACCTGACACAGAGACGTAGACCAAATGCACCTCAAAAGCTAGACATCATGCCAAGATCCAAAGAAATTCAGGAACAAATGAGAACAAAAGTAATTGAGATCTATCAGTCTGGTAAAGGTTATGAAGCCATTTCTAAAGCTTTGGGACTCCAGCGAACCACAGTGAGAGCCATTATCCACAAATGGCAAAAACATGGAACAGTGGTGAACCTTCCCAGGAGTGGCCGGCCGACCAAAATTACCCCAAGAGCGCAGAGACAACTCATCCGAGAGGCCACAAAAGACCCCAGGACAACATCTAAAGAACTGCAGGCCTCACTTGCCTCAATTAAGGTCAGTGTTCATGACTCCACCATAAGAAAGAGACTGGGCAAAAACGGCCTGCATGGCAGATTTCCAAGGCGCAAACCACTTTTAAGCAAAAAGAACATTAAGGCTCGTCTCAATATTGCTAAAAAAACATCTCAATGATTGCCAAGACTTTTGGGAAAATACCTTGTGGACCGACGAGACAAAAGTTGAACTTTTTGGAAGGTGCGTGTCCCGTTACATCTGGCGTAAAAGTAACACAGCATTTCAGAAAAAGAACATCATACCAACAGTAAAATATGGTGGTGGTAGTGTGATGGTCTGGGGTTGTTTTGCTGCTTCAGGACCTGGAAGGCTTGCTGTGATAGATGGAACCATGAATTCTACTGTCTACCAAAAAATCCTGAAGGAGAATGTCCGGCCATCTGTTCGTCAACTCAAGCTGAAGCGATCTTGGGTGCTGCAGCAGGACAATGACCCAAAACACACCAGCAAATCCACCTCTGAATGGCTGAAGAAAAACAAAATGAAGACTTTGGAGTGGCCTAGTCAAAGTCCTGACCTGAATCCTATTGAGATGTTGTGGCATGACCTTAAAAAGGCGGTTCATGCTAGAAAACCCTCAAATAAAGCTGAATTACAACAATTCTGCAAAGATGAGTGGGCCAAAATTCCTCCAGAGCGCTGTAAAAGACTCGTTGCAAGTTATCGCAAACGCTTGATTGCAGTTATTGCTGCTAAGGGTGGCCCAAGCAGTTATTAGGTTCAGGGGGCAATTACTTTTTCACACAGAGCCATGTAGGTTTGGATTTCTTTTCTCCCTAAATAATAAAATCCCTCATTTAAAAACTGCATTTTGTGTTTACTTGTGTTATCTTTGACTAATAGTTAAATGTGTTTGATGATCAGAAACATTTTGTGTGACAAACATGCAAAAGAATAAGAAATCAGGAGGGGGGCAAATAGTTTTTCACACCACTGTATATATAATTATATATAAACCCATGATTAGCTTTAAAATATAACAAATGCATTAATAGAAAATGTATAGAAAAATTTAATAAAAAAGTCTATATAGAGTAGAAATAATCAAAGCAAAGTAAAAAAAAAAAAGATTGCTGTGGAATCAGAGCAGCAATAAGACACATTGTGATGTGCTGACACACGGAATTAATTACTCCCAGCGTGATATTTCCTATAATCTTTAACATTTAGTCATATAATGGATGTGACCAACCTTCAGGACATTTAATGCTCGTCCCTCGTAGCTCTGTCCAATCATTAGCTTGCTAACCAGTTTAGGGTTCTCCTGCACCAACATCTCCATGAAGCTGTTAATCTGGGAAAAGTGGCGCAGTGAACATTCACGATTATTATCACCATTATTAGTTGACTTGAAATGTTTTTTGCCATTGTAATGGATAAAACTTGAACCTCGCTCAGAGTGTGGTAGTTCTCATAGTCATAATCATCAGTGCTCCTGGGCTGAAGAGCCCGAGCTCTCCTCATCACACGCTCCTCCTTGTCCAGAAGATCCTGGAGATCAAAACAAAACATAACATTTTAGAGAAATGGTAATGAGATTTTTAGGTTAAGTCATACTTATGGTAGGTCTACCTGGAGATCCTGGATCATGATCTCGTAGTGGATCTCATGGTACCCCAGGAACGCCCTGACGCCCTGCAGGCTGCGGAAAGGAACTCGGATATCGACAGGCAGCGACTGGTCGACGGGATCCATCCAGAAATCCAGCTACACACACACACACACACACACACACACACACACACACAAAGATGAGAACAAATACCTACCCATCATCGACTAAATCACTTCCTGATGATGAATCAATGAAAATAAATAAATAAATAAATCACCCCAAGATCTTCCTGCTTAGAGAGCTCCTTCAGGAGGCCGATCTCCACATCATTCTTTGCAGTGATCCGAAGGACCTGGTGTCTGTTAAAAGTACAAGTTATTATATTCACATATGAGTTACTAGTAATTATACCTTATACAATCAATGTGATGATCAATTAAAATACAACCATAATTCTCGGTTTATAATTGGTCATGTGATTGTTAGAAAATCTTTTCCTGTCTTTCTGTTTGTCCATCATGTTTCTGTCTCTGTCTACTTTACTGTCTATCAGATAAACATCCGTCTGTCTGGTCAGACATCTTTCTCTCTGTTTGGGGCCCTTTTTTTTCTACAGTAGATCTGGCTGAGGTTTTCATCATGTTGGCTGATGATCATGCCTCAGAGCTCGTCTTTACATTAACATGTTAGATAGATAGATAGATAGATAGATAGATAGATAGATAGATAGATAGATAGATAGATAGATATTAAAAAAGAATGAAGAAAAAGATAGAAAAATGATCAAATTTAAATGTTTGTGATTTTTTTTATGAATAAAAGGATGGATAAATAAATGTATAAACAAACAAGCAAGCAAAATTTAAAATGCTAACATAAAGCGATTAGATTGTAATGTATTTAATGTCTTAATGTTGCTTTATATTAAATAAACAACAAACAAATAAATAAATAAATAATTAGTTTAGTAAGTAACTAAATAATAGCTAAATAAATAAGTGTAAAGTTATTTAATATTTAATTTCATATATTTTAATATTTCTTAATGGTGTTTTATGATGAAAAAAACGAATGAATAAATGACAGAATAAGTTATTTTAAGGGATATATTTTAATTAACTTATAATTATTTATTTTAACATTTCATAATGCTGCTTTATCCTGAATTAATAAACAAACAATTTTAATTTAATATGTTTAATATTTCTTAATTATATTTTATGCTAAACAAACAAACAACAAACAAACAAACGAATAACTAAATGAATGGCAAATAAATAAATAAAAAATACTTTAATAATATATTTAAATTAAATAATGTATTCAATTATAATTATTTATTTTAAATATGTAATATTTCTTAACAGCGTTTTAGGTTGAAGAAACAAACAAACAAAAATAGATAAATAAATAATGGACTCTCGTTATACGTTTATTTATAAACATGAAAGAAAGAAAACAAACAAACAGGACACTTGTTCTAGTCTCAGGGGCCTAAACTTACCCCTCGAACGTCTCCTTGCAGAAAACCGCCACGAGCAGCGGAGCCAAGACTAAAAGTCCCCTCATGTTGCTTGTTGAACAGTTTTAAAGCTGCGCTGGTTATTTATATTTCCGCTTTAGGATCGTGACCTCGGGTCTGAGCTGCCAGACGGCCCTCCTGCGTGTTTTCCCACATCGTCCTGCGTAACGCTGAAGAGCCAGATGTTCTGTTCGACTGTTAACTTTCATTCACCATCTCACTCACTCACCATCTCACTCACTCACCCACTCACCATCTCACTCACTCACCCACTCACCATCTCACTCACTCACCCACTCACCATCTCACTCACTCACCCACTCACCATCTCACTCACTCACTCACCATCTCACCCACTCACCATCTCACTCACTCACCATCTCACTCACTCACCCACTCACCGTCTCACTCACTCACCCACTCACCATCTCACTCACTCACCATCTCACTCACTCACCCACTCACCGTCTCACTCACTCACCCACTCACCAT
This sequence comes from Channallabes apus, assembly GCA_030522415.1. Taxonomy (NCBI): domain Eukaryota; kingdom Metazoa; phylum Chordata; class Actinopteri; order Siluriformes; family Clariidae; genus Channallabes; species Channallabes apus. The sequence continues at coordinate 40,869,523 of CM060113.1, forward strand.
CTCACTCACTCACCATCTCACTCACTCACCATCTCACTCACTCACCCACTCACCATCTCACTCACTCACCCACTCACCATCTCACTCACTCACCCACTCACCATCTCACTCACTCACTCACTCACCATCTCACTCACCATCTCACCCACTCACCATCTCACTCACTCACCATCTCACTCACTCACCCACTCACCATCTCACTCACTCACCCACTCACCATCTCACTCACTCACCATCTCACTCACTCACCCACTCACCATCTTACTCACTCACCCACTCACCATCTCACTCACTCACCATCTCACTCACTCACCCACTCACCATCTTACTCACTCACCCACTCACCATCTCACTCACTCACCATCTCACTCACTCACCCACTCACCATCTCACTCACTCACCCACTCACCATCTCACTCACTCACTCACTCACTCACCATCTCACCCACTCACCATCTCACTCACTCACCCACTCACCGTCTCACTCACTCACTCACTCACTATCTCACTCACTCACCATCTCACTCACTCACCCACTCACCATCTCACTCACTCACCATCTCACTCACCCTCTCACTCACTCACCCACCCACCATCTCACTCACTCACCCACTCACCGTCTCACTCTCTCACCCACTCACTGTCTCACTCACTCACCCACTCACCATCTCACTCACTCACCATCTCACTCACTCACCCACTCACCATCTCACTCACCCACTCACCATCTCACTCACTCACCATCTCACTCACTCACTCACCCACTCACTATCTCACTCACCCACTCACCGTCTCACTCACCCACTCACCATCTCACCCACTCACCGTCTTACTCACTCACTCACTCACCGTCTCACTCACTCACCATCTCACTCACTCACCGTCTCACTCACTCACCATCTCACTCACTCACTCACCCACTCACCGTGTCACCCACTCACCATCTCACTCACTCACTCACCCACTCACCGTGTCACTCACTCACCATCTCACTCACTCACCATCTCACTCACTCACCCACTCACCGTCTCACTCACTCACCCACTCACCATCTCACTCACTCACCGTCTCACTCACTCACCATCTCACTCACTCACCGTCTCACTCACTCACCATCTCACTCACTCACCCACTCACCATCTCACTCACTCACCATCTCACTCACTCACCCACTCACCGTCTCACTCACTCACCCACTCACCATCTCACTCACTCACCGTCTCACTCACTCACCATCTCACTCACTCACCGTCTCACCCACTCACCATCTCACTCACTCATTCACCATCTCACTCACTCACTCACCGTCTCACTCACTCACCATCTCATTCACTCACCGTCTCACTCACTCACTCACTCACCATCTCACTCACTCATTCACCATCTCACTCACCCACTCACCCTCTCACTCACTCACCCACCCACCATCTCACTCACTCACTGTCTCACTCACTCACCCATTCACCATCTCACTCACTCACCCACTCACCATCTCACTCACTCACTCACTCACCATCTCACTCACCATCTCACTCACTCACCCACTCACTATCTCACTCACCCACTCACCATCTCACTCACTCACTCACTCACCCATTCACCGTCTCACTCACTCACTGTCTCACTCACTCACCCATTCACCATATCACTCACTCACCCACTCACCGTCTCACTCACTCACCCACTCACCGTCTCACTCACTCACTCACCCACTCACCGTGTCACTCACTCACCATCTCACCCACTCACCGTCTTACTCACTCACTCACTCACTCACCGTCTCACTCACTCACCATCTCACTCACTCACCGTGCCATCACAGGGCACACACACATACACACACTCACACACTCATTCTCACACTACAGGCAATTTGGGAACGCCAATTAGCCTAACCTGCATATCTTTGGACTGTGGGAGGAAACCGGAGTACCCGGAGGAAACCCACCAAGCACGGGGAGAACATGCAAACTCCATGCACACAGAGATTGGAATCGAGCCTGGCCGGGAATCAAACCCAGACCCTCGAGGTGCAAGGCGAAAGTGCTAACCACTACACCACCGCGCCGCCCAACAAGAATACATCATTTTAATATTATTTTACCTTATTATTTATTTCCATGCAATATTTCATTTAAACGTTTTATTTTCATCTTTGAATCTGTGTGTGTGTGTGTGTGTGTGTGTGTGTGTGTGTGTGTGTGTATGTGTGCGTGTGTTTGCTTTTTTTTTGCCCCTCACTTTTTCCTCTTTCTTTAGGGAAAATATGGCTAAATATAGTGTGTTTTATTGATTTATTTGTTTTATGTTTTATTGATTTAGTCAGCAAGGGATCAGGACACACACTGATAAGGCTGGGAAACACACCCAGTGGTTAAAGCACCTTTATTTGACCTTGTATGACTCACAGATATGTGTACAAAGTTCACACACAACACTATGAAACGTGTATATCCACCACTGCAGACTCATTTCATTATACCCGAAAAATACCGACATTAGTAAACTGATTATTGGCTGTAATCAGATTAAAAACTAATCAGGTTAGTTTTGTTGTTTTTTAACATCTGGAGTAAACAGATGAGTGCAGAAAGTGATGATGTTGTACAGATACAGCTCTTCTGTTTCTCTGTACACACACTGTTGAGCAACGTAACACACTCCACACCCACTGACTGAACCACAGTTTCCTGCGATAAGTGCGGAAGTGTAAAAATAAAGCGGATGAATTTCATGTACTGTGTAAGTGTACTGTATGTGAGTGCTGATGTAACACTTTGTTGAGTTTCACTGCTCTGACCTTAACACACAACTCGCTGTGTGCTCAGAGGGGCGTGGTCCAGCTGGAGAGAGGGGCAGTAATGCTGAAGCATACAGTACAAAGACATTCTATACAATTATAAGCTTACAACTTTGTGGCGACTGTTTGAATAAGCAGCGCATACAGTATGGGTGTAATGATCAGGGGTGCACATACTTTTCAGGGGTGCAAGATTTTTCAAAAAGCCTCGGGCTGTATTCAGTGTCCTGAATGTGATGGTTTGGTTTTTGCAAACAGCAATTGTACTGCACGTAATGTGCAGGATATGTGTTATGTGATATAATTTTTTAATTATAGACACTACTGTGCAAAAGTTTTGACCCCCCCCCCATATTTCTTCATATTTTGCTTCCAAAGCTCCAGACTGTCCTGTATTTTTAATGTTTCCTCGAGGAATAGTTCTCCAGGCTTCCTGAAGGCTCTCATTTTCAGTCCAGTCCAACAACCTCAGCTGCAACCTCATTTCCCCTCTCGTCCATTCCAACCACTCCGACCTTCATAAGTCAGTGTGCCAAAAGACACTGTCCTGTGTATCGGAAGCAGTGGAACCGGTGCTATTCTGACGATGCGTGTTACCACGTCTGCTAAATTCTGTGTGAAACTGGGAAAAGCTGCCACAGAGATGCAGGACGTAATTTGTCAAGTTTATGGCAATGCTGCAGTAAGTCGTTCGAGCTCTTTTGAGTGGCATACGCGCTTCAAGAGTGGAAGGACATTCGATGAGCTCAAACCCATGAAAATGTTTGAAACCATTCGGCAACATTTGTGCACGATGATCATCTGAGAACAATCCACAACATTGCTGTTATTGTCATTGTGTCATATGGAACAGTCGAGGCAATCCTCACGTGTGATTTTTTTAAACATGTGTCGTTTTGCTGCCAAGTTCATCCCCAGGCTGCTGATCCAGGACCAAAAGGAACATCATGTTGAAGTCTGTCAAGAACTCCGTCAGCGTGCCGTGGATGACCCGTCCTTCATATCGAGGATCAAGAACAGTCTACATAGTGGAAGAACCCGTCATCTCCACGAGCGGAAAAGGCGAGGAAGGTCTGCAGCTCGGCCAAGTGCATGCTTATCGTCTTTTTCAACATTTGCAGCATTGCGCGTCAAGAATTAATCTTGATCTTTTCATCAGAGTTTCCGGGTCAAATTAATTTTGTAGCACTTTGAGATTTGCTTCAAATATAAAGTGCATTATAAATAAAATGTATTATCTCTCGGGGCCAGATCATCAATAGTGAATTCTACCGTCATGTTTTAAGGCGTCTGAGGGAGAACGTTTGATGGGAAAATAGAGCTTGTAAACAGGGCTAAACACTTTGATACCCTCTTGTATTTTCACTGGGAGAAAGAAAGAAAGAAAAAAGAGTTTTAAAAGATAGTTTTTTCAAACACAGTACTTTGTGCAGAATTAAATTAAATTAAATGTCTAATCGAATGTTTTTGCTGAATGGATAAATGACTTTTAAATCTGAATATAAAGTTGTTTAGATTAATGTATTTAATGTCAATGTCCTAGTTGAATTTTATGCTGAATAAACAAACAAACAAACAAGCAAAAATAAATAATTGACTAAATAAATAAATAAATAAATAAATAAGAGCTTTGCAAATTTAAAAATGTGTAGTTTGCATGGTGGTGGTATTTTCTGCAGAAAGAAAAAGATAGATTGATAGATGCTTGTCTAGAAAAGTGAAATAATTCACAATCAAAGCCATGACACAAACACACACACACACATACACACACATATATATATATATATATATATATATATATATATATATATATATATATATACAGTACACAGTACACACACACACTACGGTTCAAAAGTTTTACAAAAACTGATTTTTATTTCTTTTCTACATTGTAAAGGAATGCTTATATATGGATATCATTGATTTAATTAAAACCTTTACAAGTCAGTAATGAACCCCAGTGATGATGAATTCTGCAGCCTGTGAGTCTCTGCACCCAAGAACAATAGTTCTGCACTCCACACAGAAGGCCCCGCCTCTTCCCTCCCCCGCACTTATTCTCGGTTCTGATTGGTGGCTCGAATCCGACGGCGCGTCCCTATTGGCTGAAAGCGGTGCATAGAGAAATCCCGGAAGTGTCTTTTGTTAGCAATGAGATGAGCCGCAGAGGTGCAGCGGAGACACACGGGGCAAAAAGTCAAAGTTCTGCCCCAAGCCGACACCCGACATTTCACTGAACCGCCCCTCCACCGCACAGGATTACTGTACTGTACTTTATTATTTTTTTTAGGGAACAACGTACTGTAGTTTGTAAGCCGGCGTGCTGTGACTTTAGCTTGAGCATGGAGATCGAGAAAGAAGTTAAAAAGGTGAGTTTGTTTATCTTTAACGGCTGTAGGTTGGGTCACGTGATACTGCACCGCGCGCGCGCGTTACACGAGCTTAAAGATTAAAGTGTTAAAGTGGAGTTTTGTTGCTTTGTGAAGAGGCAACGCCCTAAAGGCGGCACGTTTGATCTGAGGCACAAAGCACAAGGCAGACTTTAATTCATTCATTCCTGCACAAAAAAATTAAAATTAATCAAAAGTCATACTTTATGGTTATCATTTACTTTGAGTTTATTATGGACTGGAATGCACTCCTCAGAGTTTATTGTTTAATTATATTGTTTAACATCAACAGCCTTTAGATGATGTTTTGTTTTTTGTCATGTCATACCAAAATATTTTCTTAAAAAATAAACAACACAATTTTTAGCATTGATTAAACAAACAATATAAAAAATATAATACTACAATAATAATTCAGCAATTCATTTATAATCATTCACTAATGGACACCTGGGGGGACTTTATTACAGAACGTCGCCTCCCGATTCGATATTATCGCGATATCTTGTATCCCAATTTGCTAATAAAATTTTCCTTGTTTTTTTTCCTCCTAAAATTTCAAACCTTTAAAAAAAACTTTAATGAGTAATTAAATAAAAAGCGCGTTCCTTAAAACATTAGTTTTCTCACTCAATACCCGAGTGCAGCATTTCAACACTACGAACTAACTTCAAATACAAGAGTTTAACATTTCAGGTCTTGTTCACACGGGCGTTAAATTTTTGGATAAACGAACGTCCTCTGAACGTACTAGACGTTAATGTTGCGTTTTGTAGCGGAGCTCGATTGACTTGTACACCGGCGTTCGTTTGTCTGTGTCTAACGCCAGCCTGCAGCCCAAATTGTAGTTTGTGTGTTTAACCTGTGGGGGGCAGTGTGTCGGGAACTGGATATGAAGGCCCTTGTCGTTTTATTTGAGGTGCCTCCTTTTAATATGGACCATTTTGCAATATTAGACATTAATCTTCGTTAAAACTAGAAATTAATCCTCGTAATACGGAGACGTAGGGAGAGACATATTGCCTCCGACATTTTATTTTGAATGGGATATATCCGGTCCTCCGAAGCGTAAAATGAACGCGAACAAAACGCACTAGAATCGTTTTCCTTGCATTCGTTGGGATTTGAACGCCAAGGAAAAGCTGCATGCAACGTTTTTTTTTTTGACGCTGTATAAACGCGCAGCCGGACAAACGCACGTCACCAAACGCACGTGAACACTCTCATTGACTCCTATGTGTAGAAAACCCTCGGCGCTTCATCCGCGCTCACTGGATGCTACGAACGCCAGATAAACGCTCGATTTTAGCGCCCGTCATCCACCATAATTATTATTTCTACACAAACGTAGTAAATAATTTACTCTTACCACATGGTATGAAAACGTGGGAATGGTACAGAGTACAGAGAGCGCCACCTGTAGGATTATAAAGAAAGAGTGACGTTTTACCGCCTAAAACGCCTCCAAAACTCAACTTGCGTAAGGCTTTTAACGCACACGATTTTCATCTAATTTGCACTGGTGATGTTTTGAGACTGGTGTAAGCTTCTGCGCTCAGGACAGAATCGTTCATATCTGAGGCCAATTGGCCGATCACTGGTCAATTAAACAGGAAACCAGACAATTCTCTTGTTCTCTTCTCTGATTTTTTTCCCCCATCGCTATAAGCTACCTGCATGTTTCTGAATTGCCGGTGAAACCGGAAAACCCTGAGTCACGTAAATGCACACGTACACAGGAGGAGGACTCCTTAAATATCACATCAAATGAGGTGTTTTCACATTAGACACTTGTCCAGGAAGGATTGTGCCTAATGTGAAAGCGCCCTTGAATGTAATAAGACGGAAAATACACAGCGTATAATGTTCCCAAGAAGCTGCAACATGTAAAACAAAATTCCCTGCTTCTGAAGACTCCTTCCACAAATAAACATCTTGCATAAAATCTGCTTACATGAAGCATCCTCAGGACACGTCGCTATAGAAACAATACCGTATTAGAAGACGGATGTGAATCTACACTGAGGTCAGAGCTGCTGTTATAGAAAATTAACAATCAACACCTTCTGACCAATCAGAATCGAGAATTCATTAATACTCCGATACAATCGAACAAATGTACTTCAGATGAATTTGGAGGTTTGAAGCATGTGTAACAGTGTAACTAACACCCCTTAGGGACTTCACAGAGAAGACAGGAAAGATTTATTGGAATGTTACTGCCTAGTTGTTCCATTAATGGAATTCTCACGGTGCCCCCTTTAGGCTCGTTCTACAGTATGACCGTGAGCAGGTTTCTGGTGCTTATCCTCAAGAGCCCCATTAGATCGTTACCACCAAACGTTGATCCACGGAAAATATTAGAATGAAGGGATTCCCTTTGCTATGTACGGTTTGCTCTCAACTGGACTTGGTCCTGCTGGTCGTTCTGTTTGTGGTCACCTTAAAGTGTTTCAGGAGGAGCTACGCTCTCCAGGTTCTATGAAAACTCACCTCCAACTAGGAACGTTCTAGATTATGTGAGTTCCTTTTGCAAACCCAAAGCGAAAAGTTCCCTTGCTTCTTCGCTATCTTGTACTGTATAAACATTGGATGTAGTGTACCATTTCCAAACAAGTGAAGAAGTTGTGGTTCTGCTACCAGTCCTGGGGATCTGTGCTGGTTCTGCTCGGTTCTCAGGGCCATACTGTATATCACTGAGTTTAAACTGGGTGACACCGACTGTGTTGTGAAAACTCCTGACAGGAAGAGGAAGTCTCGAGTATGCCACGTCAGTATGCTCAGGCCTGTTGTTTCTCTCAGTCCACCACAAATGTCTGCTCTTCAGTGCCGCCTCTATAGACGTGTCACCATCCATCCATTCATCCATCTAAATACATACACACACTATCGGTCTCAACCCCTTGTTATTTATTTATCACAGTTCCAATTCCTCACTGATACATCATCTAATTCCTCACACCATCACCAACTGTCCAGACGAAGTGACCATGTAGTAGACGTCTGGTAATCTGGTAACAGTTTGACTGATCACGCTGTGTTTTCTGGTTCCTTCATGTTTTAGAAGTAAAGACATCTGCTGTGAGAGCTGCAGCAGGGTGTCTGCGCCTCCAGGCTTTCTGCACATCTTCACATACTTGGCCTTATATAGACATGGTCGTGTTGGGACGGCTCGGTGCTCAGAATGAGTAAAATATGGGGGTTTGGCCAAATCTCAAACAGCATGAGAGCAGAACATGACATCATGATCGAAGTATGTAAATGAAGAGTCTGTGAACCTGGAGAAGTCTTGGTTTGAAAGATTAGTGCAAAAAATATATATAAAACTACATTCAGCGGATAACCTCCTGTCTTGAAGGAAGTCACGCTTCACACTGAAGTCTCTGCCACTGGAGACTCCTTCCATACATTTTAAATGAATAATAAAATAAAAAAAAAGTTATCCTATTAACAATGACGCGTTTTGTAATCTGATGACGTGGAGCGCTCGTTGTACAAGTCACTGTGATTAAGCTGTTGCTATAGAAACGATAATGTGTTAGAACGAACACGTGTGATTCAGAAAATGAATCGACACCTTCTGACCAATCAGAATCGAGCATTCAATCGATGTCTAACGTCCTGGCGACTGTGTTGGCAGATGACCCTGGGCCACGAGCTCGGAGCCGGAGCATCGTGTCTGAAATGCAAGGACAAGTGCGAGGGCTTCGAACTTCACTTCTGGAGGTTTGTATTCAACTCAAAACTTGTAAAAGGATTTACTTGTAAAACTAGAAATACAAAGCATATCTTTCTGTCAATCTGCTTTAAATATAACGAGACACGCTGGTCACCAATAGACGTTTTTATGCACTTGGTATCTTTTAAGAACTTGCTTTAACTCTGAGTGTCTCTGCGTGTACGTACATGCCCATAATACCAAATCAATGCTGTAATGGCGTTCCCAAACCTCAGATTCAAGTTTATCTGCTTTTCTTTTTCTACTACTGGAGTAGATTCTTGATTGGCCGTGTAGTTAGTGACACTCTGGTCAAACGTCAGTCTCGTTTTGGTTTCCGATTCAAAATTCATCCCTTTGACAGCAAATGAATCGCTTACACGGTAAGTCCCCTACATACGAACATTCGAGATACGAACATACGTTTGCGCATGTTCAGTCGCGGAAGTTGGATCACATATCCGGCATACATTGTAACACAAGCCTATACTGCTAATAAGCGCCAAGCAGTAATGATGGACACAAAAGTGAAGCAGTTAGTATGTGTGTTAGTATATACTAGTACCTGGGCAGTGTTTGTTGGACTTTATGAACAAATCGGACGTACGAGCGAGCTCTCAGAACGGAACTTGTTTGTATTTACAGGAAGATCTGTCGCAACTGCAAGTGCGGGTTAGAGGATCATGACGTCCAGCTGCAGACGGAAGAGAACCAGAAAGTAGGACGGCTTTTCGAAGACACCAAGTACACGGGCCTCATAGCGAAGCTGAAGAGAGACGGAGTGCCTTCGTACCAAGGCGGCCAGCTCACCGTAACAATCAGCACACCGGCTGTTGGTACTGCAGTTCCTGTTCCAGTGGCTGGTAATGCGAGTACAGTGAGTCCTGCTTATTCCCAAAGTGTCCCCGGCGCCTCCTCCGTGCCCGGCCATGGCGTCCCCGGCGCCCCCTCCAGCCACGGCGCCCCCTCCGTGCCCGGCCACGGCACCCCATCCGTCCCCGGCCACGGGACCCCATCCATTGCCGGCGCCCCCTCCGTCCCCGGCCACGGCGCCCCCTCCTTCCCTGGTGCCCCTTCTGGCCACACTGCCCCCTTCATCTCTGGTCATGGCGCCCCCCCTGTTGCACACAAGGGTACTCTGTCTGCTGCAGGACAAGGTGTCCCCTCTGTCCCTGGTGCCTCCTTTGCCACAGGACAGGGTGTTCCTTCTCCAGCTCCTGTTCCTGCTGCCGTCGCTCCTGCTCCTGTGGCAGCCAAAAAGAATGTAGTCAAAGCTGTCACCTACGACTGGGCTCCTCGAGGGGTTGCCCAGAATTTGGTAAGGATTCATCACACTTGTGTACATGCTTTTGTTATTAAGATGTATTTACATTTAAATGACCTGAACTTTTTCTTATGTTGTTATTTGCAAATTCCATAAAAACCTTGACAAGCAACTGCCTCCACCCCATCTACTGGTGGCTCAGTGGTAAAGCCTCTGGGTTATAGTTTAACACTGTCAATCTGCAATTATGAAGCCCTTAAGCGATGCCTTTAACTGCCCCTGTAATTAGCATCGCATACCCAATCTAAAGAAATGCCTTTAAATTTACACCTCAAGCCTGGATACTTTTTTAAGGTTTTTATCTCAAACAAAAACGTCTTAATATTCATTAATGCTACTTCTTCCCCATTCTCTTGACTTTTACGGTTCTTTTTTTCCGTAATGCTTTTATTTCCGCTCCAGGCTCTGCGCTACATGGAGCTGCTCCCGCCGGAGCGGCGGCCCATCGCAGGCACTCAGGGAGCAGATTATCGTAAGAAGCAAATGGCCAAACAGCTCCCCGAGCACGACCAGGACCCGGAGCGCTGCCACGAGCTCTCACCCGCTGAGGTCAAACAAATGCAGCAGTACGTCCGCAAGTACAAGGACGAGGCTCTGGGCATCGGAGACCTGACCCTCCCGGAGGAGCTCAGCTCTCACGCAGGAGCCCTTCAGAGCCCTGGTGCAGGAGCCAAGCCCGGAGCACCCGGGGACCAGGGCACGGCCGCCGTGGGGAAGGTGGGGATCCCGGGGGCGGCCGGGGCAGTAAGCGGCGCCGGTCCTGCTGGAAACTACGTAAGTGCTTCCTCTGTACACGGGCTTATACAGATTTTAACCGGGACTAGGGTAATGTAGAAATTACAGTACATCTAGCTGTTGTTTAAAGTTTAGCTGTTTAGACATGACTATAAAATGTCTTTGGATTAATTGAAGGTAGTTTTAAGTGAAAAGTTCAAAGGTGGTTGCTAACAGTGATTTAGCGGATAGAAGATTGCACTACCTCATTATCCCCACTAGGTGGAGCCATGTAATTGTAGATTTTCTGATGGGTCGCTCTGACATTGAAATGCAATAAGGGTTTTTACAAACACAGATGTTCCTAAATTACCCCCCTAAAGACACATAATTATACATAAATAAACAGCAGATTCATCACAAAGCTTTCAGAGTGCGCACTGATTGCAAGTCCTTCATAAAACTTGACTTTTCCGAGTGTGTGTGTGTGTGTACATGACACTTGACTCGTATAGTCGCTGATCCACAGATAGAGATCAGTATCCTGTCCTGTTGAAACCTCGTATCTTTACTCATATGGAGCTCATGTCCGTTGTCTCGTCAGGCGTGTCATCACTGCCATCGTGCCATGAACCGCGGCGACCCGGCTGTTTTCGCGGAACGCGCCGGCTTCGAAAAGCTCTGGCACCCGGGATGCTTCGTGTGCTGCACCTGCAAAGAGCTGCTGGTGGATATGATCTACTTCTGGAAGAAGGGCAACTTGTACTGCGGCCGGCACTACGGAGACAGCGAGAAGCCCCGATGCGGCGGCTGTGACGAGGTGAGGGGGAGAATGAGGTGTGTGGGGGGGGGGGGGTATGATGGTATGCCCAGCTGGCGATGTAGTGATTACTTAATGTGGTTATTACTGCAATTATTATTATTATTATTATTATTATTATTATTTTACATGAGTAGTACCAGCGCTGGGTGATACAATGATGTATCATCAATATCGTGATGAGTTATTTCATGATGCATTGTGATATTTTTACCAACCAAGTTTACCAACAAGAATTTTAACCAAATATTTTCTTTCTGGTACTGTATTATTTTATTTAATTTTTTTTTTTTTTACATACGCATTATATTTACAGATAAATATATGACTCTCTTAAAAAAATATGATTTTTTTTATATTATATTAATAAGTTTTTCTTTTTCTGAAGTGTGTGTGTGTGTATGTGTGTGTATATATATATATATATATATATATATATATATATATATATATATATATATATATATATATATATATATAATTTTTTTTTTGCCTTGCCTGTGTATACAGTATATTGTTTAAATATGAAATATTCTTTAAATATATTTATTTTTAAATATAAAAAAATTTATTTGTAAATATAAAATTAAGTTTTAATAATAATTTGTTAAATAATTACTCCTTATATTGTTTAATTGTTAACTTATTTTTTATTAAAATGCTGTTAAACAGAAAAAATGTAGCACTACTGATTTACTAAAGTAAATTTTAAAGATTCTTCAATTTATAACTATTATTTTATAAATTAATGTTATAAAACCATTATTTATTATTATTGCAAGAAGTAGGAGTAGTATAAAAAAAAGTTCACATGGTTGGACGTGTAGAGAGCGCAGGGGGACGTGTAGAGAGCGCAGGGGGACGTGTAGAGAGCGCAGGGGGACGTGTAGAGGGCGCAGGGGGACGTGTAGAGAGCGCAGGGGGACGTGTAGAGGGCGCAGGGGGACGTGTAGAGAGCGCAGGGGGACGTGTAGAGAGCGCAGGGGGACGTGTTGGTTACAGAGCGACGGCAAAGTCTAAACTCCTGTTTATTTCTGACGGCTGTGAAAAGCGCTGAGAGTGGAGACTCCTTACACCGTTACCATGGAAACGCTAATGCATTCAAATGAACCGCACAAATTGGTTAACAGATTTATTTTGCCTGGTGTGTGTGTGTGTGTGTGTGTGTGTGTGTGTGTGTGTGTGTGTGTGTGTGTGTGTGTTTCAGCTGATCTTCAGTAACGAGTACACTCAGGCAGAGGGACAGAATTGGCACCTGAAGCACTTCTGCTGCTTCGACTGCGACTGTGTTCTGGCCGGAGAAACTTACGTCATGGAGAACGACAAGCCGGTGTGCCAACCCTGCTACATGAAGAACCACGCTGTGGTAAAGAACACACACACACGTACACACTTATATACACTCTGTTTGTTTCATCTGCCTCAATATTACACTGATTTGCATCTCCTGCCTGTGTGTGTGTGTGTGTGTGTGTGTGTGTGTGTGTGTGTGTGTGTGTGTGTGTGTGTGTGTGTGTGTGTGTGTGTGCGCGCACTGAGATTTGACTAGCAATCATGTTCTGATGAGACATTTCCCTTGCAAATAATACTGGTCTCTCGGTCTGCTTTCATGTGTGACCTCGTTACTTTTTCTTCGTAACGAATCCGACTTTTAGGACACAAACTATTAAACGTGGATTTCAATAAAAACGTGGGTTTATTTACTCACCATAGATCAGCTCTTTACTCCGGCCAGGTCCACAGTCGCATCAATTTTGTATATCGTGAAACATCTGGGAGCTCCGGGTTCGAGACCAGAACATGAAAAGTGTCTCACGCAGGTGACAAACTGAAGACAGAATCATATAACACAGATTTTTCATAATACTTAATAATACAAATACTATATATAATAATACAAATATATACAAATAAATCAAATACTGTCATAGTACAAAATACTTATCTCCTGATCCATGCTTCGTTTTTTTTTTTTTTTAATATGCTACACATTTACATTTATCAGATGAAAATAAACACATTTCCTGCCGTTTGATGTCCGTAGTGTCTGTAACTTTTCTGAATTCAAATCTTTTAATGATCTTAACTGTCATTCAGATGAAACTTGGCTGATTTTGATTTCACATGAAAAGACGTAAACCTGAAATTTTTTTATATTATAAAATGCAAAATTGTTAAGATATTGCAACATGAATTTGACCTGGTTACAGACACTACAGATTTTTTGGGGGGACAAATCCCTAATTTTGCATGGAATGCTTTAATTTAAGCAAATTCTAGAAGCTTAGACCAATTTTACTATCAATACTCATAATTAAATATGAATAATTAGCATTTTAAATTATTATTGTTTAAAGTGAGACAGTATAACGCAAAAAAAAAAAAAAAAAGGCCATTTTTGGGCCACATATAAAATTATCTCCCCAAAAAACGACTGAAATTTTTAGGGAAGCGGGATCGGTCACTTCCATGTCGCATAAACTTCAGAAGTAGCTTCTTTGGCCACACAATTTCTGTATTATGTCATACATGCATGCATACTATATACGTACATGCATGAATGAATGCAGCACCAATACTGTGTTTTGGCCGACTGGAAGCTGTGTTGGTTCATCATCATCACACACACACACACACACACACACACTCCTTTACAGCAATTTGAAGTAGACGACTCCATGTTTTTGGGGCAGAAGGTGAAAGACTGGAGAACCTGGAGGTAACTCCGGATCTCAGGAATGAACTTTAATATAAAATAAATGAATATTTGTTAATTTCTCTGCTTTGCACAAGAAACTTTACAGGAATTACATCACAGGTTGACCTCGCATGGTCACGTTAAAGGAGCCGTTGCTATTGAAACGATATCGAGGGCTTACTGCAGACTTACACAGAACGCATAATGTGTGTGTCTCTCTCTCTCTGCAGCACTGCGTGTCGTGTAAGCAGCCGATCGAGCCCGAAGCGCAGCGAGTGTCCTACGGCGAGCACCACTGGCACGCCGAGCCTCAGTGCTTCCAGTGCTCCGGCTGCTCCAAGTGCCTGGTGGGTCAGCGCTTCATGGCCATGCAGGGGAAACTCGTCTGCTCCGTCGAGTGCAAGAAGAAGGTCATGGCGCCTTGAAGTCGCTCAGACGAAGCAGCTACGGGACCAAGTCAACGTTTCATAACCACTCTGTTTATAACCACTGGCTTAGTCTTTCTTTTTCAAGTGTTTTCATCAAGAACACCTCGTTTTCCTTCTTCTTTCTTATTGTCTTTCTTTCAGTTCTGAATAACAACATTAATATTCACACAAGTTCTTCAAAGTCGCGCATATTTTTGCATACGGCAGCCTGCGGCTAAGCAGCGGTACAATAAATCTAAATATCACACATGCGCTGCTGTTACACACGTCTCCATCCTGCTGCTGTGGAACATCTCAGTATTAAACCCAGGCTCAACATTTCTGATTCTCTGCTTCTTTAAATCACTAAAATTGCACTTTATCTTTTTTTTTTTCACTTACCTTTGTAACGTAATAAAAATCTTGCAAGAGAAATTTATGGACTTTTTTTTTTTTTTTCATTAATACCTTCCTAGCTTAGCGTCGTCGCTGGAATTAACTTCCGGTTTCTTCCGGGTTCTCTGGTTTCCTCCCACAGTTCAAAGACATGCCGATTAGGCTAATTGGTCTCCCAAATTGCCTGTAGTGTGTGAATGACATTCGGGTGCCAAGCCTTAAGAAACTGGCTTAGAAAAGAGGGATATATCTCCAAGGTGGGGAAGCTCCATCGCCCAATGTGCTGTGGACTAGACCAAAAAATAAAATAAAAAGACAAGGCTAAATAAACGTAGTTCAAATGTTTTCATTGTTTGTCCCCAAACTTGTAACCTGATTGGTTGTGAGGGTAATCAACAAACAGTATTTTTCAGGTGCCTTAAAAAGGTTAATATTGGAAGGTAAGATGAAGTCTTAGATGTAGTACTTAGAACTTTTTATAAAAGAATGTGTATTAATTTTGTCGCAGAACCACAAAAGACCAGAATCGCTCGTACTGTGATAGAGTTACAGAACCTATAACGGAAGCTTCCACACCAGCAATATAACATCCACACTTTGCATTTTATTGTAACATTTTTCAGTATTATCCAGGTTGAACAGGTTCTTCGAAGGTTTCCTGGACGATTCCAGAGGTTTTTAAAATGTTAATGTAACCTGATTAAGGACAGTAGATGGATCAAAAACTTGCGCAACAATCGATCTGCCATAACATTAACAATAAAACTACCTAGGTTTTGGGTTCCACTTGTACCACTGCGGAGGTTCTGTCCCTCAGGACATGGATACAAGAGACCTCTAGGGCTGTACTGTACTGTACACCAGGACGCTGACAGTCCGGAGACTTATTTGTCTGGCGGTTCCCATGGGTGCTCAGTCAGATTGGGATCTGTGGAACTTGGAGGCTGGTTGAGCAGTCTTGGGCTCTTTACCTGCTGGGCCATGTGTAGACCACCTCTGCATGGATGTGGCTTTTCTGAAGATCAGACCAGACAGGCTGGCCTTTGGTCCCTTGGAAGAAGGGGTCACCCTCGAGTGTTCTGTCACCAGTTTACTGGAATATATTTCTCTTCAGTCACTCATTCTCTACACAGCTTATCATGTACAGGGTTGCTGGAAGCCTGGAGCCTATCCTAGGGGACTTGGGGCACCAGGCAGGATACACCATGGATGGGGTATTAATCCCTCACAGGATACACACACACCCTCACTTACTCACTAGGGTGAATTTGAAAACTCATATTCTACATGCCTTTGGACTGAGAGGAAACCAAAAAGGCACAGGGGGAACATACTAAGTCCATGCTTGAATTGATCTCTTGACCGTGGAGGTGTGAAGCCACTGTGCACTATGCCTCCGTGATGCAGTAAACAATCAATGTTATTCACTTCACTTGGCAGTGGTGTTTACTCACTCATCATCTGTACTGCTTTATCCTGTCGCGGGGGGCCTAAGCCTAACCCTAGGGGTACACCCTGGACAGGGTGCCAATCTATCGCAGGGCACACATCTACACACATGCACACAGTATGGGCAATTTGGGAACGCCGGTTAGCCTAACCTGCATATCTTTGGAGGAGGAGGAGGACATGCAAACTCCATGCACACAGAGACGGAAATCGAACCCGGATCCTGGAGGCGCAAGGTGACGGCGCTAACCACTACACAGTGGTGTTTAATGTTTTATATATATTTGAATTTAAGCCTCAGATCCAGCACTAACACACCTCGACTTGATCTGAAATCATATGTGAGTCATTCCAGAACAATTGCTACACTAAGTAAGGAAAACACATGTGTGTGGAACATCAGCTCAACCTCCTTGTGTTTAGCCTGCACACGTTCTTGTTTACGAATCCAGACTTTTTTTGGTCGCTCTGAGTAATTACAGAGCTGCAGTGTATAACTCCAGTGCTGCATTTTTACGCTCTTGGCTGATGCTGTTTTCATGGAGAGTCGTGCACCCCAACATTATCATCATCATCATCATCATCTGGCTCTCATGGAAAAAACTAAGCATGGTATGTTGGTGTTTTGACACGAAATATGGAAACCCACACAATTCAAGGAAGCCTGCTTCTTAGGAGCTCCTATTGTTTTTTTTTGTTTTTTTGATGGTGGGCGGCTGAAGCTCATGACGCCGTTTCCTGACACTTTACCTCTCTGTGTGGAACGCTACGAGGCTGAGTCCCCTCAGATCACCCCATGTACGCTAGGGCGGAGTTTTCCAGAAGGGAATTCTTTCCTTCGATGTCACCCGCGCACTGATTTGCATGGTGGTTTCCATGCCCAGCACACACACACACACAGCAGAACTCGCTCACCCTCCTGATCCGACCGCTTCGCTCCCCTGCTCTTGCTCTGGCTGATCTTAGATTAAATGCTGTGCTGATTTGCCTGCGGTCGGTCTACTCGAGCGACGAGAACCAGATGCAAAGCGTTTCAGCCGTTTAGTGGATCGAGTGCTAGCGCTGTAGAGAAGCTAGTCAGGGCCCACACACACACGTACTGTACGAAGCCGAAATCTGGAAACATCCCTGCTAGTCATTCGACAGAGTTGATAATGTTATGAAAGATAATGCTAGTGGCAGCGCACTTAGCGTAATGTAGTGTCCTTTGTGAAACGACTCCTGGATTCTGATTGGTCAGGAAGTGTTGATGCATTCTCTATAGCAGAATCTCGGACAAGTGCAAATTCAATTGAAACTTTTCCCAATGAGCTATTACAGGACGTGTGTGTGTGTGTGTGTGTAGTCATTTGTGGAAGGAGTCTCCAGTGTCAGGACTGAAAGAGTCTGTGCTTTGTGGATTTGTTTTATTCCTTATTTAATAATAATTGAGGTTTTACCTCCTGACCCCTGATCGCTATCTGCCCCAGCTGTAGTAAGTGATCCCTGTTCACATAAGTGGTGTACAGAAACAAAGACGGGAAGTTAGGACGTCAAATTCTCCTGTTACAAGCGCATACTTTCCGTTATTAATCATCGCCAGTGTGTGTGTGTGTGTGTGTGTGTGTGTGTGTGAAATCAGTTAGCTTGGTCGGTGTTCCCCAAACCGCCGCCTGAATCCTCAACCAAGCTGTTTACAAATGTAGAAAAGCTTCCCTCTAATTCTCCCATATGGGTTCTCTTAAACTCGGAACCTGTGCTTTTAACGCTCTTTTAATTTAACGGAAACTTGCGGACGGATCAAAAAGCTTGTCTTCGGGCAAGAGACAATTAGGGTGCGATTAATTCTGCTGTGATTCTGAAACAAGGAACACTTGAAGCAGCAACACAAGTTCTTGTCTTGGTCCAAAGGTTCCTTGTACAACCTCTTCATCAAGAACCTCCTTCTCTTTTTTGGGTGGTAAGTTAAATCTATGACCGCTTATTCAAACCAGAACTGCAAAACCTGCCATAAACACCTTTATTAAATGTATTTATTCACCCAATGTAAATCTAGAACACACTGTCCTTCATCAAAAGTCTGAATTTTTAAGTTAGAAAGCTCTTAAGTAAGCTAGAACCCAATAAAATTCTCATGCAACCATTTGGTTTGGAGTGGCACCCCATCACCCCATCGACACTGACCTTAAACCTGGGACTCTTCATCAAACTCGAACCCTAAAACATGCCATGAACCCCAAATCCAGAATTTTACGGCTCTTTACTTGGTCAGTCTATGCAAAATGCCGAAAGACTTGTATTCAAAGCTGAACCTTTTAATCAATTAAGCATCCAAACACCAAAAAACTCACGTTTAAAACATGGTCCAAATACAGTACAACCTGTGAACGTGAAACTAAGTTCTATTTCGAATGCTTAAGTGTTCCTTATGCGCTGAATCAACCTTTTTATTTGGATACAAAGATAGATTCGTCCCTCTGAGAAGAAAAGTGACGCGTTTTCAACAAAACGTTCCAAGTCGAACCTCTTGAACATGTTATTTTTCCAAGTATAAATTAAAATAAGAGCGCCTAATACTTTTTTGTTGTGACCATCTAGGAATAAAATAAGCTAAGGTTCCAAGTAGAACCGACCATAACGCCTGTCTTAGATGTCTTTTGTTAACAAGAACAAGGTACATCTAGAACAGCCAAGCTAGTGTACATCTGTCAGGAACTCCATTACAAGTGGTCGCAGGTAGAACCCCTAAATCAAGTCAGAACCCCATGATGAAAGAATGGAACCCCATAACCTTGAGTTAATTGTATTATCTTATAGGTACGAGCTAAACCTACAGTAGCACTCATAATGTCTGTGCTTCGACTCACCAGGAGAAAAATGCTGGAGATGCTGATTATAAAAAGATTCCAAGAACCAAACATCAATATCCAGCTAGAACCCCCAGACATCCAGTAAACACCAGGCTTACTTTTTTATTTAGTCACAAATTAAACTTTAAAGCTTTAAAGAATACGTTTCGAGAACCTTTAAAGGTGTGCAGAGCTCTCCTTTATGCCCCATGTTTATCCTTGAAAAAAAAAAAAGTTTAATCTACTGTAGAACCCTTAAACTTTAAGCATTAAAGGTTCTATATAAATTGCAATGGTTCTGTTTTTTAAAAAATAAATAAAGCACGCTCTTTAGCAGGCCAGAATCTCTAGGAACCGAGAGTTCTCCATTTCTTATAATCCTCTTGACATTCTTACAGAAGTGGTCCAAGCGCAAGAACCTCTAAATTATTCTAGAGCCGAGACGCATCTTTAATCTTCTTAGGAAAAACATTGAAAACGTTTCATGTTTTCAGATCAAAAGAACCCTTAATGTTAAAAAGAACACTCGAGGAATCCTTTTGGTCCCTAAGAGTGCACAGTTACAGCGGTCGTTCTCCAGGGGGCGCTCTTCCATACCAACAAATTTAACCTCTCTCTTTTTTTTTTTTTTTGGTTTATTTGTTTGTTTTGGCTCCTGGTTTAAACCATTTTCTAGGAAGTGATGAAGTTTTTTTTTTGGATCAAGCAGTTGCTGTGTTCAGGGTTCAGGACACGCCCAGATGTTTCAAGACACGCCCGAAGGGTTTAGGACACGCCCACGGAGTCAGATTGAGAGGAGAAATGTGAGAGGAAACAAAAACAGGTGAGAGAAAGGGCGTGGCCCGGGCTGTGGGAGAAACATCAGCTGGTTCTGCCACACAGGAGCCCGACTCCTGATTTAGACACCAGACTTTTTCAGATGCTTCTGTTCTCTCAGAGTGACACTGGTAGTGCCCGAGTGCCCCTACGTTCTGATGCCACCTTCACCATGCTGACTCCTCAGACGTCTCATTAATCTGTTAAAGGAAAACCAGGAATAATATGTTATTTTTTTATTTGTGTGTGTGTCTCACTCGCACACTCAGATGCTCGGTGTGGGCTCGGCGTGAGGGTTTTATGGATGAGTCACTCCGAGGTTGTGCCTCATGGCCTGGACATGCTGAGTGCTGACGCCCGGGGGGGAAGCTGGCGCTGCACACAACACTGAGGGTCATCCAGGTCCACACACTCCTCTTCTACACTCCTCTTGTACATTCCTTCTTCTACACTCCTCTTTTACGCTCCACTTCCACACCACATTGTATTTCCATTAATTCAGGTTCCTCCATCACTGATCTTTGGCTTACAGAGGAACCTGCCTGGCATCACCTCCCTCTCGGCTTCTCTCCATCTTCTCTCTCTTACTCCTTCTCTTTCAGTATCTCTCTCTCTGTCTTGGCTCCCTCAGTCTCCTTCCCTTTCTGTCTTTCTCTTCTGTCATTTTGCCCTTTTCCCGTCTCTCAATACCTTCTGTCTTTCTCTATCTGCCTGCCTTCCTCCCATCTTCTCACCTTGCTTGTTTAGGAATCTCTTTCTCTTTACATCTTAGTTCCTGTTTCTCTCCTTTAATAACACGAGATTGTTCATTCTCCTTCTTTCTCCTTTCTCTCCCTCTTTCTGTGTTTCTAACATCCCACTTTCTCCTCTTTCTTCTTGCCTCTCTCTCTTTGTTTTCATGCTCCTTATAATTCAGTCTCTCTCCTTTCTCTCTCTTCTTATCTTTCTGATTCTTTCTTTCTTCCCTTTGCCTCCCCTTTCTCATTCTCTGTCTCTCTTTGTTTATCTCATTTTTATCTCGTTTTTACGTGTATTGTCTCTCAATCAGTTCAGTTCAGAAGAGCTTTATTGGCATGAACGTTAACAACAACAACAACAACAACAACAAAAACATTGTTGCCAAAGCAATTATAAAACATTGATGACTTTATAAATAACATCAATCTGAATTTATAAACATATTAGATATAAAAGAATAACATTGTAGGTAAACAATAAAAAAAATAACAACAACAAAACACCATCAGTATTTACAACAACAATTAAATTGTAGTCTCTTCTTTTTTTTCTTCTCCTTTCTGGTTCTCCTTTTATTTCTGTCAGTTTCTGCTTTCTTTTCTCTTTTTCTCTTCATTTTTCTCAACGTATCTCCGTCTCTCTCTTTTATCTCTTTCTTTATCACTTATTTATCCACACTGTCCTCTGTCTCTTTGTCTCTCATTCTATTTGTCCTACTTGCTTTTCTTGCTTTCTGCCTTCCTGTCCTTCCATCTCTTTGCGTCTTTATCTCCATCATGCATTCTATCTCTTTATTTTCTCTTTCACAGACTCTTTATCTCTCTCTCTCTCTCTCTCTCTCTCTCTCTCTCACCACACCCTGCTGCAGAGATACCTGTCTCAGTACGTGGTTCGAGATTCATAACTCATGATTTCCAGATTCTTCTGAAATGACTGAAACAGCAGTGGGAGTAAAAAACACTTTCTTATCAGCAGGGAGGAGAAAAGTCAATAAAGTCTTCTCTTCTTCATCCCTAAGACGTACAAAGGGGTTAAGATTCCTCATCTTTCCATCGCTCCATAGTCTGATGGTTTTCTTATGGACACACAGCTGTTTCGTCCCGATGCTGTGAGTTCCTGTTACAGTGTGTGTGTGTGCGTGTGTGTGTAAAATGCATTTTATTTTCATTTTCACCATTCAATTTTAAACACCAAGCGTATAAGTGATCTCTGATGTATTTACAGTATTTTCTGATCACGTTTCTTCGGTGGGTTTGACGGTTCTGCACTTTCCTTGCAGGTATTGATAACGTGTTGGACGGTTCTTAACCCAATTCCTGTCATTTTAAATATCCTTAGTTGTTTTCTTTACTTGATGCAGGACAATAATCTGACACTTCTGTTATACAATACCTTTTTCAAGGCTTGAGAAATTCCTCATTGCATCAGTTAGGCCTTGTTCACACGGGCGCTAAAATCGAGCGGTTTTCTGTGGTTCGTAGCGTCCGGTGAGCGCGGATGAAGCGCAGAAGGTTTTCTACACATAGGAGTCAATGACGGTGTTCACACGGGCTCTGGTGACGTGCGTTTGTCCGGCTGCACGTCAATACGGCGTCCAAAAAACGTTGCATGCAGCTTTTTCGTGGCGTTCAAATCCCAACGAACGCAAGGAAACCGGGTCTAGTCCGTTTTCTCCGCGTTCATTTTACGCTTCGGAGGACCGGATATATACCATGATCCTACAGGCTGTACAGAGGGAAATGCGGAAAAAAGCTAAATAAAATGCTTAAAAAATAAAACTTGCGCGGAAATCTTCGCATTTCTTCATAAACCACAAAAATGGTGATTTTTTTTCTCTCCCTACGTCGCCGTATTGTTTTAAAATATTTTTTTATGTAATAATTTAATTAGAATTTTTAAAACAAGAAGATTAATGTCTAATATAGCAAAATGGTCCATATTAAAAGGAGGCACCTCAAATAAAACGACAAGGGCGTTCATATCCAGTTCCCGACACACTGCCCCCTACAGGTTAAACACACAAACTACAATTTGGGCTGCAGGCTGGCGTTAGACAGAGACAAACGAACGCCAGTGTAGAAGTCAATCGAGCTCCGCTACAAAACGCAACATAAACGTACAGGACGTTCAGAGTTCGTTCGTTTATCCAAAGATTTTACGCCCGTGTGAACAAGGCCTTAGGGTTAAAAGAATTGTTGCCATTTGAAACCATTTGAGTCCTGGACGGAAATCTATAATTACTAGTTAAAAATTTTACATTTTTTTCAAAATGCACCCATTTGAATCCTCAGAAAAAGCTTGTTTGAAAGAGACAGCGATGGTTCTACATTACTGATCAGAAGGTCATGGGTTCAAGCCCCAGCACTGCCACTGTTGGGCTGTTGATCACGACCCTAACCCCTCTCTCCCTGTATCACAGCAAGGCTGATGAAGGCTGATACTTTGCACCACTTGGTAAATTTAGCATTTGGAAGAAATTGGTAAAACGCACTGCAACTCAAAACCCGACAGAGCCTTTTCATATCATGTTATCATCTTGCGTTTTGTCCTCTTGAGTTTGTCCTCGGGGTTATGAGACACTTGGTCTCCGTCGTGTGCTGCTCATGTAAGCTAACGCTACACTGCACCGATGTTCCCCCTCCATTATGTGCTTGAAGTCGTAAAAGGACACGAGTCCTCCTGAGTGCTCGCTAATGAGGCCCTGAAGCCACAGGAGCAGTAAAATTAACACTCTAAAGGTTTAATCACAGACACACAGCGTTTAGAGTGTTTGGTCTCAGGCGTCTTCAAATTGCAGAGTAATTAGTTAGTAATTCGATTCTAAATCGACTCACCTGCAGGAAGTGAATCAAAACCGAGCATTTGTTCATTTTCTATACAGCTTATCCTGTATAGAGTCACTGAGGTCTGGAGCTCATCACAGAAGACCTTGGACACGAGACACGGAACACCTTATCAATCACACATAACGGGCCATTTGGGAACGCCAATTAGCGTGATCTGCATGTCTTTGGACTGTGGGAGGGAACCGGAGTACTTGGAGGAAACCCACCAAGCACGGGGAGAACATGCAAACTCCATGCACAAACACACACACACACATACCCAAGGCTGGAATCAAACCCTTAACCCCTGGAGGTGAGAGGCCACAGTGCTAGCCACTACGCCACCGTGCTACCAAGGCCGTTCGTTTTGGGTTTTTATCAGATTGACGTAGAACTTACGAAATGCCTGAAGTTTTGGTTCAAGGAACAAAAATACACAAAGTTCCAAAGGAGTTTATTTGATTATTGAATAGTTTATTTAGTGCTGACTCAAACTTCTTTGCAATTTCAGTGGTTACACAGATTTTCCATCGACGTATTTCTGGCCAGTGAAAAAGCAAGAATGTCTGGCCGTATTCAGGCTTTTTCAAACCAAACAACAAACAAATCAAAATAATCCAATGCACTCCGATTCAGACCCAGCGAACAGGAACGGCCCGGGTCTGTCCCGGTGACCCTCTGATCTGCTGCGAGTTCCTCCAGAATGACCTGATTATGATATAATACTGATGTCTTGACAAGAAATTTAGCTTGAACTCGTTTCCCACAACCTCAGTCGCTCAGCCCGCTCTGTTTCACAAGGGCTGTCTTACAGTTTCCGCTTCCTGCCATTGTACACCGTCGCCTTTCCCATCGCTCCGTGCCGCAATGACCGGGTGCCGACTGTACCATTGAAAACCTGCACCAAAATGGAAAGAAATACAGTTATGCTGAAAACACCTAGTGTGTGTGTGTGTGTGTGTGTGTGTGTGTAGAGTTCTGCCTGGACACTGGAAGCAGATGTAGAAATGTACGGTTTATGGAAAGTGCTGAACAGAAAACTGTGGAGGCAATATATTATTTTATGGCTTTATACTGTGCGTCTCATACACTTACGTAAGAAAACATTCCTGTTTCATTCATTTATTCGTTTTTAGTAAGCACATTATCCTGGTCAGGGTCGACGCCCCTAATTCTACACGCCCAAAATGCTGTGAAATTACCTTTTTCCCCCTCAACATCTGACATTAATCAGTGTGAAGAATTCCTACGTTGTCTGTTCGAGCCACACACTTAGACATGGTGCTCATTACAATAACGGCATCCATAATTCGCTGAAGAAGGGATTTGAGCCACTTGGCGCTCGTACCGATATGCTTCAGTAGCCTTTAGACCAAGTGCACTTTTTTTTTCTTTACCACTCATCATGACAGAAATGAGGAACCTCTGTAGTATTCATCAATCTGGGAAGTCAGGAAAATTTCCCTCTGTTTATGTTTTCAAGGTTCAATCACGTTTGTGTTCATGTGCTTAGGCTAGTAGTTTCATGCTTCCGAACATTAGCAAGGTTCAATTATCGTAAGTAGCTACTCTATAAAAGTTAGTTTAACTCAAGAAAAGCAAGTTTTAGTTCATTTCGCAGATCTTCAAGAACATCAAACTGGAGCATGAACCCCCGCAACTAGCATCGAAACATTTCTCTTGACTAGCCAGTGTGCATGGCTAGCAATAAACACCTCCACCTGAGTTTTATTCATTCATTCATTCATTTTCTATACCGCTTAATCCTGTGTTCAGGGTCGCGGGGGACCTGGAGCCTATCCCAGGAGACTTCAGGCACTAGGCGGGGTACACCCTGGACAGGGTGCCAATCCATCGCAGGGCACACACACATACACACACTCACACACCCAATCACACACTACGGGCAATTTAGGAACGCCAATTAGCCTAACCTGCATATCTTTGGACTGTGGGAGGAAACCGGAGTACCCGGAGGAAACCCACCAAGCACGGGGAGAACATGCAAACTCCATGCACACAGAGACGGGAATCGAGCCTGGCCGGGGAATCGAACCCAGACCCTGGAGGTGCAAGGCGACAGTGCTAACCACTACACCACCGCGCCGCTCACCTGAGTTTTATTTTACTTTTATTGCATGACGATGCGCTGTGAAATTTTCACAGAACAGTTGCTTTGCTTGAAACCTGATCTATGATTATTAGCATGTGATGACCCTTACAAAAAATACGCTTATTGCAGTTTTTGTGAAGTACAATGCAGTTGTATTGAAATATGATTCTGTAACGTTGTGCATTATAAAAAAAAAAGCAGAAGCTTGTAGAAGCAAATAGTGTGTGTGCAGGGAAAACAATAACGTCTTCCTCTTATATTCTTCCATTGTAAAACTGAGACAGGCTTAAATATGCACAACTGTACGATTTGTCTTCACCAACCAATAAGACAGCAAGATTGCATCTAATCCTCAGCCTCAGAGTTTGAACTATTACTGGATTCTATTGTAGGATTACTGCAGTATTACTGCAATATTACTGCAGTAAAAGATCCAAAATGCAATGTTTTCGTTTCCAAATCCCTGCGTTTCCAGCAAATATACTGCACATGTACAAAACTGCAGTTTTGACATTTTAAAACTGCAGTTACTTTTTTGTAAGGGGATTCTTAGCTGATCTTGTAGCATCACATGGTACCGGATGTTCATATTTCAATATAAAAAAAACAATAATTATATATATATATATATATATATACGTATATACACAATTAAATGAGCACAATATCAATCACTATATAATATTAGATATTATAATATAAGATCAGGTCTATTAACTTTCAAGTTCTTGTGTTAAAGCCCAAGTAGCATTAAATGGAAAGCTAGTGCACTATGTAGGACGTATAATCCATTCTCCCTCACACCAAGTAGTGCCCTTGATCAGGGTTGGGCTCCTCAGAACTGCAGACCGTACAGACCTACTCTTACCCATGATGCAATGGATCGTTAGCTTAATTAATAATTATTAGAAGTCCTGGGACACAGAATGATACATACAGTTAAACACCCCTAGGCTAAAGCTGCTCAGTTAGCACTGGATAACAATCCTTTTACAAGCTAATAAATGTCCCAAACACCGACGCCTGCCTTCCTTTTATAGCCATGAATGCCTCCTCAATTGCATACTTTAGCAAGAAGTTTGTGGAACAAGAAGAAATCTTATACACACACACACACACACACACACACACACACACACACACACACCTGAAAATGTCTTTCCTGATTCTAAGAATCAAAATACACAGTGGTTTTGGATCTCTGCTTCTTGTGTGAATTCTCATATTCCTTGATTATGCGCTTAAACAATCTTTACTCTGAATGCACAAAACGAGATAACTTTTAATTTTTTGCAGTTTGTAATGTAAAGTTTGCGTGATCTTACAAAACGCTATTTCTCTATTAACATTCTCCAAAAATCCACCGAACACATTTAGTTCACTCACAGCAGCCACTATTTTGCCCAGACATGGATTCGCTTTATTGCTTATGTAACAGAAAGAAACAATGCATTTGTATTTTCTATGTAGTGTTATAACTGCTTCATGCCATGGTTTGCCTAAAATGTGGCGGATTAAAGTTTTTAATTAAAGTAAGTATAAGAAGTAGCTTTTTAAAGTTAAACTTTTCTTATGGACATCTTTGTGTGCCTAAGTAATACAATTTACAGAATGCATCTAAGCTTGAAAATAGGATTTATAGCATTTTGCGGTCAAACTGTTTTTTTGTACTTTATAATAAAATGTGAGGATATGTTCATCAGTGGATACATTTTGTACTGTAACACAATTTTGTGTTGAAAAGGGTTAGGGTTGAAGTAAAATAAAATGTAAAAAAAAGAAAATTTTTTGATAAGTACCAACATTGTAAACGCTTCTAGCACACACCTGTTTGAGTGCGATTGAGGGCTGCAGGTCTGTGTGTGATTTATAAGAAGCGATTTGGCCATTTCAAATTCACACATTCCACTCACTTTCTCTTCTGAACAGGCGAGAAAGATGAGCAGGGAAAAAAAAAAAAGATAGGAAGGTGTGAAATGATTGGGAAAGTTTCGCTTCCAGAACAGAGCCAGGAATATCCAGGCAAATCCTGACCTTCCGGGCCTTGTTCCCTTCACAGACAGGTGATACCGCATTGATCTCAGCAACAGAATGAAGGTGGAACAGCAGCCTTAAGGAATGTCCTGGGTGGAATCCCTATTTTCTTGCATTCCAGAGGAACGCTAATGTACGACTCAGTTCCTCCCACACCGCGGAGAGAGAGCTGCGGGAGAGGAATGTCAGAGAGCAGTCTTATCAGCAGCGGTTATTTAAACACCGCTCCCTGGATAATGCACCATGTGTGTAGGGTACCTCAGAGATGCATTCAATTTAACACCACTGATAAGACTCGTTCACTCGTCACTGTTTACTGTACAGAGGCAGAACCTGGACCAGACTTTGAGGACTTAGGATTAAAGATTGACACAGACCATACATGGTTCTCAAAATCTATATTGCATGTGTAAGAAAGTTTGTTGAAATGAAGAGAAAAATCTAAATAAAGTGACTCCAGCAAATACTCATACAGTACAGTCCGAATCAATCAAAAGTTTACTCGATTAAAGGTGACCATGAAACAACTTGTGTATATCGATGTATTTCTTTCAGAAACAGAGAATCTAAACTTTATACCCTTATCTCACCTATGCGGTTTCGCGCGGTGGCCGTACAGTAAATACGGTTCATTATGATTCACAGAGAGTTTGTGGCGTTGTGAGTATTATTCCATCTTTCCACGCGAAACATTAAACATGTTTAATTTTTTTGGTGGGCCTCGCGGAAGTTTGCGGACCTTGGCGAACTTCACGGAACATCAGCGGAACGTCAGTGGGCTATCGCGTCAGGTGAGATAGGGGTATTAGCAAAGAAGCAAGTTGAGCAAGATTTCTCTCGATCGCATTCACCCACTTTAACCAGGACGATCTCCTAAATAATGAGGTGCCAGGTGTTTTCAGAGTATAAACCTGGCATTAAAATACCATAAAATACCAAAAGTCCAAGTTTATTACTGAATCGTGTCCGGTTCCTGAGATATGGCCAGTGCGAGTCTGTATACAAGGAGGGCATTGAAAAAAAATCCTATTTTACAGGTTACAGCATCTAGGGTTAAGGGCCTCGCTCAAGGGCTCAACAGTGGCAACTTGATGGTGTTGGGGCTCAAACCCCCAACCTTCTGATCAGTAACCCAGTTACCCACAACCTTAACCATTGGAGACACCACCAGCAGTGCACCAGAGGATTACCAGGGTTTTTCTATCACAACTGGAGAGCTTGGATAGTAATTCTTTAAAACAATGTTCAGGATTCAATCTTTCTCAGTTCTGATGAGGACGCTGTGGTGTTTATCGACAGATTTTTACTGTAATTGAAGATTTGAGACATTTCACCTACTGCAAAGTCAAGTATCACATGTTCTCGTGGTGACTGAGAGCTGCAGGATCATCATTGGGAAATATCCAACATGCTACATGAGTGATGGATGAAATAAATATTACTTATCCTTCAAAATGGTGGTGGCGCATAGAAATAATTATGCATCAGTTGGAGTCACAGCACTCCATCCTCTACCAATTAAATAAGGTCCAAAAACAGACACGCCACATTCTGGACAGCATTTAATCAGGGAAAAATAAGACTAGAACAAAATTTGTTACATTTTTTCTTCTCCAAACCTCCACATGCTTCCCATAGCACAACTAAGAATAAATCCAAATCCAAACACCTGAAAGCATTAGACATGCCAAGACAGCCATGCATTTTTATCCTGCACTATAAGCCCTAGATTCAGGCCAGGCCCTTTAATCATTCCTTTACTGGATGTGCTTATCTACTGTAACCACCATCCAGGCTGTTCTTCTTAAGCATGAGCAGGAGAGCAGGATTGTGGCTCTAGTTCACTCTCTGTTCATGCTTGCTGGAGGAATTCGTCTCCTGGAAGCGGGCTCTGCTATTCGTGCCATTGACATCTCTGTCTTCCAGCCAAGGCCGAAGAACAATGGAATCTTCTGCAGCTTGTGTGGAACAGGTGTGTGTGTGTGAGCGAGTTCTGCTCTTCCCCTTCTGACTTGTTTGAAGTGTTAAGCTCTGGTGATGGTAAGTTGTTTTATAATGATGAGGGACTGATGTTCAACTGACTTTCTGGGTGTGCTTGATGGATGCTGCTTGGCTCGGCCATCGTGGAGTAAGTGAGAATACTGGAACGGTGTCTTGATGCGTTGCAAATGGCTTGGATGAGCATCAGTGGAAAAAGAGCTAGGATCTGCTAAAACATACTGTTTGCAGATGATCTTTATGTGTCCAGGTGGGTTTCCTTCAGCTGCTCAGGTTTCAAACTGAATGTGTGTTTGTGCATGATATAATACCATCCCATCCACTTTATATCCCACTTCACACCAAGTACTCCTGGAACCGGACCCCCTGCCACCCTACCCAGGATAAAGCACTTCCTGAAGAAACAGTTATGAAGACAAACAGAGGGATCTGGGATCTCCATCTCGATCTGTTTACACTCATACAGTATGATCAACTTTTTTCCTGCATCTATTGTCAACAGGCCAGAGTGGGAGTGTTTATCTTTCATGCTAATGTATGCCTATCTCGGAACGCCATCTCTTCCATGGAAATCCTTGCTAACAACATTCTTTGTAATGTTTTCCAAAGGTATGCTGGCTGCTCTGCAGTGCTCCAGTGCTCTTGAATTCACTCACGTACCAGATTACTTTACCTTTTATCTTTTCTCACAGCTGTAACATGGTCATCAGATCGTAGGTCTAAAAAAAAGGTTCGTCTGAATGTCCTTTCTTCAACGTGGGTATTTATATTCGACTAGTAGTAAAACTAGTAGTTTCAATTCCTGTGTAGATTGTAATACTACAGGGTAGACACTAGGGGCAGCAGCAGCAGTGCTGAGAATTTTCTAGAAGGATCATATATCACCATCTTTCATACTTAATGCTTGTTATCACCCGATCCATGTTTTGTAAATATGTACTGTATGTAACTATGCATACACATTTAAATTTTTATCAGATAAAAAGAAACACGTTTGCTAAATACAATTCCATGCACGTTTATGTCCGTAGTGTCACATTTCAACTTTTAAATTTTAATCTTTCAATGATCTCAATTGTCGTTCAGATGAAACTTGGCCAATTTAGATTTTACATGAAAAGACATAAACCTGAGAAAGTGTATTATTCTACAGTAAATGGCAAAATTGTTAAGATATTGCTACATGAATTTGACATGGTTACGGACACTACAGATTTTACTAAAGGAAAATATATGACTTTACATACATGAGCCCACATGGAAAGAACCTATATGAGGATATATGCGCATATATGAAACCTATGTGCAGTATATATGCATATATATGATAATATATTGAGGTGCATACAGTGGTGTGAAAAACTATTTGCCCCCCTCCTGGTTTCTTATTCTTTTGCATGTTTGTCACACAAAATGTTTCTGATCATCAAACACATTTAACTATTAGTCAAAGTAACACAAGTAAACACAAAATGCAGTTTTTAAATGAGGGGTTTTATTATTTAGGGAGAAAAAGAATCCAAACCTACATGGCCCTGTGTGAAAAAGTAATTGCCCCCTGAACCTAATACCTGGTTGGGCCACCCTTAGCAGCAATAACTGCAATCAAGCGTTTGCGATAACTTGCAACGAGTCTTTTACAGCGCTCTGGAGGAATTTTGGCCCACTCATCTTTGCAGAATTGTTGTAATTCAGCTTTATTTGAGAGTTTTCTAGCATGAACCGCCTTTTTAAGGTCATGCCACAACATCTCAATAGGATTCAGGTCAGGACTTTGACTAGGCCACTCCAAAGTCTTCATTTTGTTTTTCTTCAGCCATTCAGAGGTGGATTTGCTGGTGTGTTTTGGGTCATTGTCCTGCTGCAGCACCCAGGATCGCTTCAGCTTGAGTTGACGAACAGATGGCCGGACATTCTCCTTCAGGATTTTTTGGTAGACAGTAGAATTCATGGTTCCATCTATCACAGCAAGCCTTCCAGGTCCTGAAGCAGCAAAACAACCCCAGACCATCACACTACCACCACCATATTTTACTGTTGGTATGATGTTCTTTTTCTGAAATGCTGTGTTACTTTTACGCCAGATGTAACGGGACACGCACCTTCCAAAAAGTTCAACTTTTGTCTCGTCGGTCCACAAGGTATTTTCCCCAAAAGTCTTGGCAATCATTGAGATGTTTTTTAGCAAAATTGAGACGAGCCTTAATGTTCTTTTTGCTTAAAAGTGGTTTGCGCCTTGGAAATCTGCCATGCAGGCCGTTTTTGCCCAGTCTCTTTCTTATGGTGGAGTCGTGAACACTGACCTTAATTGAGGCAAGTGAGGCCTGCAGTTCTTTAGATGTTGTCCTGGGGTCTTTTGTGGCCTCTCGGATGAGTTGTCTCTGCGCTCTTGGGGTAATTTTGGTCGGCCGGCCACTCCTGGGAAGGTTCACCACTGTTCCATGTTTTTGCCATTTGTGGATAATGGCTCTCACTGTGGTTCACTGGAGACCCAAAGCTTTAGAAATGGCTTTATAACCTTTACCAGACTGATAGATCTCAATTACTTTTGTTCTCATTTGTTCCTGAATTTCTTTGGATCTTGGCATGATGTCTAGCTTTTGAGGTGCTTTTGGTCTACTTCTCTGTGTCAGGTAGCTCCTATTTAAGTGATTTCTTGATTGAAACAGGTGTGGCAGTAATCAGGCCTGGGGGTGACTACAGAAATTGAACTCAGGTGTGATAAACCACAGTTAAGTTATTTTTTAACAAGGGGGGGCAATCACTTTTTCACACAGGGCCATGTAGATTTGGAGTTTTTTTCTCCCTTAATAACGTAAACCTTCATTTAAAAAATGCATTTTGTGTTCAATTATGTTATCTTTGACTAATAGTTAACAGTTTTTGATGAGCAGAAACATTTAAGTGTGACAAACATGCAAAAGAATAAGAAATCAGGAAGGGGGCAAATAGTTTTTCACACCACTGTAATATAGGAAAACGGCCAATTTTATATATGCCACATATATTAAAAACCTATATCAAAACCTATATTAAAACATATATGTTTATATAGGTTATTTCCGTGTGGGAGTTGCTGATTGGAAGGTCAGTGGTTTGAGCCCCAGCTCCACTAGGTTGCCGCTGTTGGGCCCTTAACCTTATACTCAACCGTATAATAGCTGACCCTGTACTCTGACCCCAGCCTCATAACAAAAAAGCTGGAATATGCGATGAATAAAGAATTCTACTGTACAGTAATGTACGTAGGCCGCCTTCGACCCTGTACCCTGTAAAAAAGAAATCTTTTGTCAGTGCATTGGTCAGAACTTGTTCTTTCAATCATACAGTATCTTTATGTTTCATACACCCGAGGAACTGAAACCAGTCTCTCCAGCCAGATTTAGTTACAGCATCAAACAAAACTTGCCAGACAGAATGTAATGAAACATTGCCAGTATTTGCCTGAAGTTAAACCTGCGCCATTAATTAAATTAAAATGTTAAGTAAAAGCTATGTTAACAGCGTACTGCGTATGCGACAAACTGTGGGCGTGTCTTAAATCGACCGCTGGACAGAATTTAATGGAACTTGAACCTGAAATCATACGTAATATCACTGACTGACTGCATTAAAGCTGATCAGATTATTTTTAGCTTTAACCTTTGAACTATTTCTACAAACTCTTTCACATATTTACGCTTGTTTGTAATATTTTCTGAAAAGTGGTGAAAATGACCTCAGGGAACCTTAATGATAAAGAAACTTAAGAGATAAATATTGTATTATCTTTTATATTTCATTATTAATAAACCCCCACCACCCCCCCGCCCACCCCGCCCCGCCTGTACCGCGCAGCACTCAGGCCCTCTCACACATTTTCTCTTTCACCATCAAAGCTATTTGATTTTAAAACATATTAATATCTGCTCCTTAAGCTCTCTGATCTTTAATCATCTTGGCATCGTTCACAAAAGGCTTTTAAACATGCCTGGAATGTTCCAGACTCGATTACTTTGTGGTGTATGGTTAGTGTTTTGTCAAGACACAGACAGTCACGTGTTGCTACGTTTCTATGTTTCATAGACATACCTTTTTTTTTTTTCCCTCCCTCAAAGCGTTCTTATTTATGAGGTTCAGCTGATGCCAGCGCTGCCGTGGCCTTGAGTGATTGAGGAAAACCTGCTCAGCCTCATGTGTCAGTGAAAGCTCATCGCACTGCGCGTCTTACATTTCTGTCATTCTGAACGAGTGACTTAATGCAAACGTGCCGCCGGTGATGTCAAATTAAATAATAGGATAATGATATCGAATTTGTTCGACTGTCAGTTTCTTGGCCGTAGCACTTCAGGGCTGCTTTTTATTCTAGTCATAGATTACATGATGAATGTCGTCTAGCTTTCACTCAATGGGTTGGTATGTTTTTTTCATTCTGAAATATGTCCAAAAATGATAAGGGGGTTTGAAAGAAATTGCACCAAGCAGTTTACATACCGTCTCTGTTGGTAGTTTTTTAAGCCTATTTGAACTCAGTGTACAAAAAGTGGGCGTGTCTTCTGATGCATTTCCATTTTATTAAATCTTCACCAATGAAAGTCAAGGTAAAATTCAAAGCTTTAACTTGGATTTCTTTCAATTCCCTGGACAATAATCAATCTCCAGCTATGCCAAGAAGACACATGGTTTACTGTATAGGATAAAGCACACCTACAGTACAGCGGTCTGCACTGCCTCGGGTGTGTGTTGTGTATCAAAAAAATATGAATAAACAAGTTGTCACCGATGCAGCTGGGAAAAGAAAGATGGGTGCTTTTCAAGTTCCAGTGTTTTGTTCCGGTTGCCATGGCGACATCCAGCAAGTGGACTGTGATGTGGATCTACCGCACCTGCCTAGTCTTGTTTTAATCACATTGGATTTGAGCCACTGTTTTTGCAGTGTCTCTATGTGTCTGAGTGTCCTGCTAACAAGAGACACGTGTCTCGTTGTACCGTCAAACACACCCCAACCCAACGTCAACTCCATCACAACGATCCAGCCATAAACACAGTGGAATTAGAGTATTGTAGAGTATTAGTGGTGTTGGTGGAGATGCCAAAAGTAATAGCAGTAATAGAAGTACCAATCATTAGATTTGATTAATTCTAGCGATATAGTGGTAATATCAGTCGGAGTAGTTGTAGTAGGAATATTGGCCATAACAATAATAATAATAATAGAAGTAGACGCGTCAACAGTAATACAGTAGATGCTATAATATATTAGATGCAGCATCAGTAGTAATAACAGTGGAAGTTGTTGTGGCAATAATTATAGTAATAGTAGTAGAAGAGGCAGCAACAGCAGTAGTAGTAACATTATTAGTAGTTGTTTTTCTTGCACAATTAGTAATAGAGGCAGCAACAGTAGTAGTAATAGTAGCAGCTGTAGTATCACTAGTAACAGCAGCAGTAACGGTTGTAGCAAGATATAGCGAGAGTAAGATTAGTGGCAGCAGCAGTAGTAATAGTAGAAGAAAGAATATCAATAGTAATAGTAGTAGCAGTAATAGTTGTTTTTATAGCAGTAGTAGCAGTTGTAGTAGTAATATAATATATAATATTGTATAATATAATAATATTGTATTGTAGGAAAAGTTATTAGCAGTAGCAGCAATAGTAGAAGTATAAGTAGTAGATGTTCTTGTAGCAATAATAGTAGTAGTGTAGTAGCAGAAAGAAATAGTAGAAGAAATAGTACAATACTAATACTATTAGCAGTAAGAACAGTATTCGAGCTGTAGTAATGA
The DNA here is from genome assembly GCA_030522415.1 of Channallabes apus. Classification (NCBI taxonomy): domain Eukaryota; kingdom Metazoa; phylum Chordata; class Actinopteri; order Siluriformes; family Clariidae; genus Channallabes; species Channallabes apus. The sequence goes on from CM060113.1 coordinate 40,905,362, forward strand.
TTGTTAATGTAGGAATGTTAGTAGTAGTAAAAGCAGAAGTAGCTACAGTATATTAGTAGCAGTAGAAGTTCTAGCAGCAGTATTACTATGAATATTAGTATTATTAATTAGAATATTAGTATTAGAAGCTGTTGTTCTTCTAGCAATAGTAATAGTAGAAGAAAATGTATAAATACTAATATTAGTGGGGGTAATAGCAGTAAGTATTGTTGTTGTTGTAATGGTAGTGGTACTGTAGCTATATTAGTAACACTAGAAGTTCTAGCAGCAACAATAGTAGCAGTATCATAACTTGTATTAGTATTAGAAGTTGTTTGTAGTAATAGTGATAGTATGAGTTAAAGCAGCAATAGCAATAGTATTAGTGGGAGTAGCAACTGAGCAGTAGTATTAATACTAAAAAGAAGCAACAGTTTCATAGCAACAGCAATAGCACCATACTTAATTGTATTAGGAGCAACTCATTCATTCATTCATTCATTCATTTTCTATACCGCTTAATCCTGTGTTCAGGGTCGCGGGGGACCTGGAGCCTATCCCAGGAGACTTCGGGCACTAGGCGGGGTACACCCTGGACAGGGTGCCAATCCATCGCAGGGCACACACACATACACACACTCACACACCCAATCACACACTACGGGCAATTTAGGAACGCCAATTAGCCTAACCTGCATATCTTTGGACTGTGGGAGGAAACCGGAGTACCCGGAGGAAACCCACCAAGCACGGGGAGAACATGCAAACTCCATGCACACAGAGACGGGAATCGAGCCTGGCTGGGGAATCGAACCCAGACCCTGGAGGTGCAAGGCGACAGTGCTAACCACTACACCACCGCGCCGCCATTAGGAGCAACTACTTAAAGCAATTTTAAAGCAAATTAGCCCCTCTCTCTCTCTCTCTCTCTCTCTCTCTCTCTATATATATATATATATATATATATATATATATATATATATATATATATATATATATATATATATATATATATAATTTTTTTTAAGTAGCATTTGTTTTATCCTCTCACGAAGCATTATCATTGTTGTTGCTACAATTTTTAAAAACATTGAATTGAACTTTTATTTTGCACTGGGCTAATCTTTAAAAAAAAAAAAAAAATGTTTTTAATCCTTTAATCTCCACCTGCTGCTGCTTCTTCTGAGCAGATCGCGAATGCGATTGTTGTTTAAGCGAACAGGACTCCACCTGAGGCATAACGTTAAACAACACCTCCAAGGCAACAGCATGGTTTATGCCCATCACCATGGCACTCGCTTGCTAACCTGGAGTATTTCTTACTGGGTGAGGGGGTGAACCGCCGTCTGGTGTGTCACACTCACAATGACATTGGCCTACACTCAAGATATTTACAATGCACAAGTATTCACTCCCACATGTTGGAACACCTTAAAATGTGTGTGTGTGTGGGGGGGGGGTATAAGAAAGTGGTGAATACTTACTGTATGCAAGTCCGTACATCTGGAAAATACATGAACATAAACTGCTCTCATTTAGATATCTCGTCTTGCAGTTTTTCTAACCTCAGCTACGCAGAGCCTGAACCGTGCCCTAATTGCTGCCCTCTGGCTACGAGTTGCATTGAGCAAACTCCTTATTGAGCAAGTCTTATGTTACACAATAGGCTGAACTCCTAGAATGTCTCGGCACTCCCTTGCTCCATTTGTTCTCCTTTTTTCCCCCCTCTTTCTGCTGCCCTGGCTAAAGATGAGTCTGTGCAATCAGCCAGGTCACATTCAAGCTCTTTTAGTGCTCGGCTGGAAAATTCCTCTCTCCGACACTCGTTCTAGGGAGGGGATGCTCATACAGAACACACTGGTCTATTTCATTTTTAATCCGACCTTATATGCTCTGCTTGGCAAGATTACCAGGGCATGGCTGGTATCTGTGTGCTACCAGGGTAATGAAAGGATAAAATAATAACAATAATGTCTATATTAAAATCTTCCCACGTTACTCAACACGTCTTCTACTTTCAGCCCTGGATGTCTTTCCCACAGACACTATCAACTGCCATGGCGCCTCTCTCTCTCTCTCTGTCCTTCTGTGTAATAAATTTCAGAGACTCACAATGAGCTCCTGGGAGCTGCACGAGGTATCGCATGGTATTCTGTACTTCGGTACTGTCGTGACAGTCGAACATGGCCGTTACACATTCCACACTGGTGGACGTGTCAGACAGCAAGAAGAAAAGTGGAAAGATGGGAAGGGAAAAAAAGGGGAGTGGGGGGGAATCATGCCACGCCTAAGGAGAGTACTTCTCTAACATCTTCCAGATGGAATATAAAATAGAAAGAAAAAAGGTGCAGGTGCTTACTTTGAAAACAAGGCTTGATTCATATCGCTCCACCCCTGTGAAGCGGAGTATATTGTTTTTAATGTTTGCTGCAGACATTCCATGGATTCCAGCAGACCAACCCGTCTTAGGAGTAAACAGCATCAGTCACGGGGAAAAGGAGTTTAGAGAGAAAGAAACATCTTCATTGTTGAAAACGTCAAAAATGGGAATGTTTAAGGACTACAAATCCTCTACTTACTGAGTAGTAAATGATGATCGAGTCCTGAATCCAGCGCTACATCATGGCTGAGCTACCCCCTCAAACAAAAACAAAAAATCCTGGATGGAGTGCCAGCGCATCACACACACACACTCCTTTATACCTAATGCCAACTTGCCATTGCACTGACCTGTATGTTTTATTGAGGTGCGAGGACACCGAAGAACTGAGAGGAACCCAAGGCAGATCCTCAGGAAGTCGAGGACCCCAGAACTTTTCCTATCATATCATAATGTACGTACCAGAGTATTAGCAGCGTACTTCAGACATTACCATGCTTGTCAACATAAGACTTCATAGAGTGCCATGGTAGGTAATATGGGACTTCACTGGGTACAATGGTATAGTGTGTATCACCATATTTTGGTGAATACCATGGGGCATATTGATACCACAGTGGTTACCAAAGCTATGTTTGTACATATTGTTCCATATTTACATTACATTTACATTTAGGCATTTGGCAGACGATCTTATCCAGAGCGACTTACATTCTTAACTCATTACACATCTGAGCAATTGAGGGTTAAGGGCCTTGCTCAAGGGCCCAACAGTGGCAACTTGGTGGTTGTGGGATTTGAACCTGGGATCTTCCGAACCGTAGTCCAATGCCTTAACCACTGAGCTACCCCTGGCCCATATGAGGCCAGTGTAAGTACATACTACTGGGATGGTGTAGTACATAGTACCGTTGGGAGTGGCATATCCCACTCAGAGGATGGCGCTAGGAGGTGAGCTCACAGGTGATTGACTATCGAGCTGCGATTGATGGGAGAATGCTAAGTGTCTCCTGTCTTTCATCCCTCTGAGAGAGCTTGGCCAACCTGCTCTCTCTAGACCCCTGGCTTTGAGAAGCTACAGCATCACCTGGGAATCGAACATATACTGTATCTAAGTCTTTCTCCACCTCGAGCCACTGCATCAGCTCAACTCTGCTCTGCACTTATCCATCTCTTTGCTTCATTGCTGAAGATTAATGTTTACTTCAGCGGCTCCACCAGGCCTCATTGGAAACATTTCTCCACCATTTCATGCCTTCTTAGCTCCCGAGCGGTGATGAGTTTACATACGCTTAAGGAGGGTGTCACGCTTTAACAGCAGGTTTCTCTCCAAGACATAGTTTTCACATCGCTTCTCCAAAAAACTAAAATTAAATCCCACAAGCTCCCTCGTTTCTGCGAGCCAGAGGAAATGGGTGTTTCCCAGACAGGACCTTGGAAGAAAGATTTATTGACTTCATTTCAATTGTGTAGCAGAAGTCCACATACAGTCGGAGGAATTTCCTAAGCCGAGGCTCAGGGGTGTCCTTTGCTTATTTTAGCTCAGTGACATCATTTTATATTCCAGCGCAGCATCTGTTTCTGCTTTCGTTTACAGCAGACACATACTGTATCACAGCACAAACTTTTGTGTCTGAGATCAAACGTAGAGCTTCTGAGGGAGCAGAGACAGCTGCGGGCCTGCACATGGGCGAGGAATCCTGCACAGGCAACGCTAGCATGACTGTGCTAATTGTCTGCTAATGATACGTACATGCTGGTATCTCAATAATGAGGTCCATGAGTCGTAACCCTTCTCTCGTCAGGTCTCCTTGTGAGAGCTGTACTGTTGGCCCGTTCATCGCTGATTGAGAGCGTTTGCCGTGACACATGGTGGTGACCAGAGCGGATGTGTGTGGCTCCTCCGGATTTACCAGAACAGGCGGTCTTTCCATTTTTTTTTCCATGGCTATAACTGAATCAGACACGCGTACAAAAGAAATTACAGTGTGTTTCTAAATGGCTATAAGAAAGTCACAGAAGTTTTGGCACTCGAAAAATCGGACCAGTATAAAAGGTTCTACTCATGTTTAGTCCCAACAGGAATTAATTGTACTTATGGGTGGAGTTAGCAGCTCAGTCGTCTTAATTCAATTCAACACTATACTAAAAAACACAAAACATTTAAAACACAATCACTGCATAAACCAAGAGAAACTGAGTTCTGACTCGTGGACTTTTGCTTATTTTTTCACCTTTAGTGAGCATGTTATCCAGGTCAGGGTTGTGGTGGATCCAGGAACACTAGATGTGAGGAACCTTGGATGGGATCCTAGATCATCACACACTCACTGGAACAGACTGGATTTAGAGTATGTAATCTCCTAAGTGAATGTTATCAGGAGGAAACCCAAATAACCCATAGGAAACCCAAACAGACATGGAAAGGACGTCCAGAAACAGTGTTGGGAGCTCAGGATTGAACCGGAGTCTCAGGAGCCACGAGGGATTTTGGGTTTTCATGAGCTGTATGCCACAATCATCAATATTAAAACAATAAAAGGCTTGAACTACTTCAGTTTGTGTGTAATGAATCTAAAATATATGAAAGTCTAATGTTTATCAGTACATTACAGAAAATAATGAACTTTATCACAATATGCTAATTTTTTGAGAAGGACCTGTATTAATGCCTTATAATTAATAAAATACTTCATACAGTAAATTCTGGGGAAGTTCTGGAAAATGCAATCATTGTCCAATATCTGCTAAAGTCATGCACGCAAAAGCAACTTTAGTCAGTAGACAACACTAAAGAGAATTCTTTCACATTACAATTCCAATTTCCAAACACTCACTCATTGATAGAATATTTTTACCAGCTGATAAGTTATCCTCCAGCTTCATTATTACTGGAATTAATTAATTAATTAATAAAGGTTTGCTATGTTCCCATTACCTTATCATTGTGGTATTTCCTCAAAGCCGCTGGTTTAAAATGTAGCCTGAGAAACAAATCAAGATTTTTCAGGAAGGTCTCAGGTTCACCCCTCTGGTGCCACCACCATGGTGCCACTGTTGGACCCTTGAGCAGGGCCCTTAACCCTCAACTGCTGAGTTGTAACTGTATAATGAGACAAAGACCAAATACAAATACCATAATGTAAATATTGGATGTAGTCTAGTATTAGTTTAGTTATGATTTTTTTTTGTTGCTTGCTAAATGTCCTCTTTTCCAGGGACCCCCTTACTTCATAGAGTAGATAAAGTTATGTCATTTTCTCAGGTTGGGAGTGAGTATTTTGCCCCACCTTAGATTTCTACCCAAGAATATCATCTGGTGTAACCAAACCACTTTGTAGTAAAAGTTCTAGACACGCCCCTCTGGCTAGTCCTTCTTCCTGTCGTCACGGTGCCCATTTCCAGTTCTGTCTCTCCCCCTTGGTTTTCGGGTTGGGTTCATATGTTTGCATGAAAAGTAAAGAAAAAAAAAACTCAATTCGGGGTGAACCTTAGTGTTCTCTAACCACTGTGGTAGAACATGTGCATGGCGTTCCAGCGTGCCTGTAAGCGATGGAGTACAGTACATTTGGAGCGTCCTGTTCAAAAGCCTCAGCAGGAAAGAGCGGCCCACCGCAGTATGACATAATGGCTCATGTGGATGTTGCCATGGCAACATGGTGGCGCCCGCACGGTGTGTGTTTGGAGAGAGCTGGAGTTGTGGTCGTAGTGTTAACAAAACTTCTTCGCATGAAAGGTTCCTGGATGTAGGTGCAAGTTATACACAGAGAGGAGCGAGTCTCTTTCTCTCTCTCTTTCTCTCTGCTTCTCTCCCTGACAGACAGACTTACTTTCTCTCTTTTGTAGAAATTATCATCGCAGGATGGAAAAACTGAACAGAATCCCACTGGTTTCGGTTCGGGCCTTGGAACCTCATGCTGCATCACACTCCTCCTGGCGCGTCTTATTTCTTCCAACACAGCAGGTTGCCAACCATTACATGTTACTATTCATTAAAGAATGTCACGTCATATTTTTTTTATCCAGTTGTAGTTACGTCTACTCTTGTCTAGACCTTACAGCCAATCAGAACCCAGAATTCAACAGACACCAAAAAAAAAAAAACCACGGATTTCCCTTGCTTGTGGTAAATCCCAGCAAATCTGTGTAATGATCAAAGCGTGCCACTTCTTACAACAACATTACAAATAATACCACTTCCTGAGGTCAGGGTTGACATTATTTTGTGTGTTTTTAATGGGCCCTGGTTCGTATCGAGACGTCAGACCCTCGCACTTCCTTTCCGACTTCAGGGTTTATTGACACGGTGAGATGTCTCGTTCTGGTCTTCTAGGATCCTTTTTGCTCCTGTATAAAGCTTCCTCATCTCCTGTTTATCATGGCCTTGGTTGTTCAAGTTCCTGACATTCTCCTCTCCTCTTCAGTACACACCAGAGAGAAACTTCTGAGCTTTTTTTTTCTCTCTTGCAAAAGAAGGGAACTCTGTTTTCCAAGGCAGGAATGACTCACTTAGTCCAAACAAGGAAAAAAAAAGAAGCCACGGAGTAGACGTGTTTCCTTATGGAGAGTGTTGGATTCTAGTGCTAGGGGGCATTTTTCGGCATGTGTCGTGACAGGCTGGAGCCTTGAAGGCTCAGGTCCGGGTTAAGTGTTTTTAATCACCTGGAACTGATACTTACCGAGGCTTGATAAAAGAAAGTACGCCCTGTGCGATAAAGGAGACCCTGTGCCATTCGCTCTGAATCACTCAGCCCTGTGTTTGTGTGTGTTTTATTGTATCCAGGCAAACGCGCCGCTGAAGTTTCCATCTTTCAGCTCGGAGCAGCACTTTCCTGAAACGCAGCCAGGAAAATGTGTGTCGGCTTGGCAGCCGGGCTGTGGGAAGACTAAGGGGCAGAGAGCTCGGGGAGTTCTTAGGCACAGGACTTTATTCAGCTACACGGTTCCATGGGACACCGACTTTTGTGCGGCACAGACGAGCCCAAGGCCGGAAGGCGTGCACCTGAGCAGGAAGCAAAGTTTACAGGGATTTACAGGAAAGGATGGAATTGAAATTTGTAGGATTTACATCCCATCCGTGATCAGTCACGACGTAGAATCTTGTTGTCCCGGCGCTCTGGTATTGTTCATCAGTACAATGGGGTAGAGGATGGAAAGGTGATTAGCCAGGGCCCCTGTTTTCGAGATTTCTTTGTTTGTTAATACTTGCGTCCACGAGTGCGTCCCCTGGGACCGAGCGCCTGGAGACTCCAGATAAAGCCCTAATTTCATGCACGGATGGGATATCCCAGCCATTTCCCGAACTTTTATTATTAATTAGCGACCTCGCTCGTGTTTGGCTCCGAGAGTTTTGGCCAGGGGCACCGACTCCACCTCTGTTTCACTCCGTTATCTACCACGCATAACTTCCTGAGTGAGTGAGTGCGCACTTAGCATGGCTTACTCTCAAGGTGACGATGGATAGCAAGAGATTGAAGGATCATGAACTTGTGCATTTATGTTTCTTTTATATTCCACCCCTTATATAATATTCAGGGATATTAGGAGGCGACAGTGCGATTGGTCAGAAGTTGGTCAGGTTGAGATCACGAGCGTGCGGAAGGAATTGTAGTGGATGAAAAAAAAACTTTTTATATGTTTGTTTGTCAAATATTCCGGATAGTTTGTTTAGTTTCCCCCCGAAAAGGCTGAAACAGGAGTTTGTATAAAGGCTTATCATGAAGGGGTTTATTTCTCATCCAACACCATTTCCCCCCCCAATGATTACATTAATTTATTCTGTTATAACCATGTAAAGTCGTAGAACAATGCCTTCCTGTAATCACTTCCAGGACTCGCGTTATAAACATCTCATTGTCACCTCTTTGTCAGGATAAACACCTCCATCCAAGTTACAGGTGTTACAAAGCACATGTGGCACTGGAGACTCCTTCCATACATGTTACAATAACACATCACCATATTAATCATGTTAATCATATTAATCATGCGATTGAGCTGTTGCTATAGAAACGACACATGTGAATACCAGTATACAGTATAAACCTGCCCTACTGTCAGATCAAGAATTAATCAACACATTCGGATATATTTTTATTGGTACTATTTTTACCATTTGGTACTTTTTTCCAGTGGGTTAAAAAAAAAAGCAATAATAGAGAAAACAACAAAACAACAGAATTTCCTGTATAGACCACGCCCACTTCCGGCTTTAATCAGAGTACAAAAACACATTTTGAGCTCTAAACAGATAAAAATACAGATAATGGTTCTGCGTTACTGTCCGGTTAGGTACAGAATGAGTAAAGTGTTTAACTGTGAAATGATTTTTTCATAAACCCATTTGAGAAATGATAAATCTCCCTCTCTCTCTCTCTCTCTCTCTCTCTCTCTCAGTGATGGACTGATGTATCAGCACTCTGAGGTCAATAAACACAAATCTTGCCATTGTTTAACGTGTGTTAAACTGCCATAGCAACCCTTTATTTAAACACACTGTGCTCTCTCTCTCTCTCTCTCTCTCTCTCTCTCGGTGCCCATGTGCTCGGTCTGGAGCGGTACACCAGCCAGCCAATCACAGCGCTGCTAATCCAGGCTGGTAAAAGCCCGGCCTCTCACAGTTTATCAAACACAGGCCTGGAATGTTGGTTGTGATGGAAACAGCAGTATAACATATCGATTACAGTAGAGTTGATTAACCTTTAGCTTATTATGTAAGACTATGTGGGCTGACATTCAATTCAATTCAATTCAATTTGATTTATATAGCGCTTTTAACAATGGTCATTGTCTCAAAGCAGCTTCACAAAAACTAAAGAAATTTAACAAAAAAAATTAAAATAAATAAATAAATAAAAATAATAATAATAATAGAAAATAAAATAATTGGAAGTGTGGATGTGTGAGAAAAATGTGCAAATAATAATAATGAGACGAATGAATGAAATTTCTCTGATGAGCAAGCCAAGGGTGGCGGTGACGGTGGAGTTTTTTTTTACTTACAGTAAGTTGCATTAAGTGCAACTTTTGTAATAAATGCCATCAAGTGTCATTTTTTCACATATTTTCTGAAATATCCTGCCACCTTAATGTATTGTATTTTTTTATTATATTTAAGAAAAAATACTATTGGGATATTATTATATAAATTATATTGTATTTGTAACAATTTTTGTTATATGTTTATCATTTAGGTTAAAATTTAATATGTTTTTGTCATATATTTATACGTGTATTTTTTTCATGTAATAAAAAATCAGTAATCATTTTAAATGTTTCTTTAACTAATAATGTATTTCATGTTTAATTATTGAAAAATTCATTAATTTTTTTAGATTTTAAATCATTTTTGGGGGTCTCCTATAAACCCCCCCAATTTTCATGTTTATATTTAAAAACTTTTTTTCATGTATATTACAGGTAGCCCTTCAAGCTTAATAGTTTAGGCAATTTCAACTATTCAAACATGGATCACACAGGCAAATAAACTGCACAGATACAAACTACATGTTTTTATAGACAGACAGACAGACAGACAGACAGATAGATACTTTACTGTTTTACATTTCTACATTTTTGCGACATCATTCCCATATTCTATTAGTCATAACATTTACGTACATGTTATAAAAGTAATGACACCGGCAAAGCTTCCCTATAAACACATATATACTGTATACTGTATATATATATTTTTATTATCATTGACTTATGCTGTGTTGATCTGTGCCACTTGGGTTTTAGGGGTTAAAAACTCGCAGGAGTAAGAAGCGATCGTAGTGAAATCTGCCAAGCTTGTTCTTGTTCCTCGAGATGCCACGCCAGGTTCCTGTGGCTCTCGAGTATCCCCATATTTCCTTACATGGTTTTGGGAGAAACACAGAACACGGACGGAGAGTATCAGAGTCAGAGTGAAAAAAAAAAGCAGGCTTTCTGGACTGGCTGTTTATAATTCCATGGAGAAATCCCTATGGAGCGACTTTTCTCACACACTGGGTTCAACATCCGACTTGATGAAGAGAGAGAGAGAGAGAGAGAGAGAAGAAAGAAAGAAAGAATGTAAAAATAGGCCACAGCTAAAAATAAAACATCCCCCCTTTATCTAAATACCTCACTCCATGTCAGATGTACTGTAGGACTCAGTGAAGAACCGAGGTTACGAGTGAGTTTGACATCAGGCCAGTTAAACGATTGTTCGTCTCATTTAGGATGTAGGAGAGTAAAATCTGGGAGAGACACGCGTTGCAGATCTGACAGTGAGATTATCTTCGATATGCCTTGGTGCTCGTGCTGTGTCTTAGAGTAATTTTAACTTCAATAGGACGTGTTCTTGCCTGTCCACTTCCTGTGCACATGTGTCAGCTAATTCCACTAACGTGACTGTAAAATAAATGCTACAAGAATCATCAGCACGGATCTACGCATTAAATACTGTATGTGCGGTAATAGTCAGGTTAGAATCCTGAGCTTTACACTCTGACCCTTGCTTTTTCAGATTAAACCAGTTTAAAATACAAGTTACCGTTCAAACAGGTGAACAGAATTAAGAAATCAATTCCCATTCTTGCATAATACACAAGTCCCCAACATATGAACAAGTTCTGTTCTGAGAGCTCGTTTGTAAGTCCAATTTGATTGTAAGTCCGACAAACCATTGTCTTGATACTAGGATACTACTGTAACACAACTGGCGATACACAGTATACAGTAAAACTAACATGTTCCATGATCTTGTCCGTGTTCTTTTGAATCGTGCCAATAACTGAAAGATTTTTGTTGAAAGAACGAGCGATATTTGCACACTAATCACCTTGCTCCATTCTCTCAATTACGTTTACTTTTGTCTCCATCTAAGACTCACCCATACCTACAGGTAGCAAAGACCTTCTGGGCCATTCCCAGAAACATCAATGTACCAAAAGTCTCATACCAAGTCAACACTGGCCACAATAGAAAGGTACCAGAACACCCAGTGCACCACAGCACACTGAACACGGGGCCCAGCAGTCAAACAGCCCAAGACCGTCGACCCCACCTTCAAACTTCTCAGATCACAAGTCGATCATCCACCCGTGCGATTCCCTGAGCAAACAAATCGGATTCATGGAGGCCGCATCCAACAAACCTCAACACTCAAAGAACTCACTGCCAGCATCCCAGTGCCAGACACCACACCACACTGGCAGCAATTGCGACCCAAAACCTACTGTAGGTGGTTTTAATGTTTATACTTTAAATGTTATGGCTAATCTTTGTATTCAACAGGTTATAGTATGTTTTTTTGGGGGAAAATTACGAAAAATAAAACAAACATCTACCAAAATGACTGCAGTAAACAAAAGTGTCTATAAGTGTGTACATAATGCACTGTGAAAACCAGGTAATTAACAAACCCCGGCTCTGCGAGGCTTCCAGCGCTCCTATAATAATGAACAACAGCGATGTCTTCATGCACAGATATTACACTTAAAGCTCTTAGGTGTCTCATAAACAAAAGACGTCTGTGTCTCACAAAGGCCACATTCCTACAGGGCCACCAGTGGAAACGCTAGCTTCCTGACTGAGACACACCCCTCGTTTTGTCTTTCCCATAATCATCTTGTTGTGGTGGAGGTGGAATTGAGGAGCGTCAATTGATCGATTCTTCATCGAGTCCCAGACCGCCTGGGAAGCTCGAGTTAGTACGCCTTCCTATTGTTTTGTTCAAATTAAAAGCGCTCCTTTTGAAATCTCTTAGGCAACACCCACCAACACACTCTCTCTCTCTCACACACATACTGTACACACACACACACATTCAGCCAGGTCAAATTCATAAAAAAGGAAGGAAAGTGTGTGGTCCAGCAGGAGAGGGATGGCTGCGCTAGTTGGTGCATTTTTTCCGTGAGTATTTCGGATGTTAAAAAAAAAAAGTGGGGGGGGGGGGAAAGAATGGTCATAATTATTTGGACACTCCCCTGAATGCGTAGGACTGGTCATCAGATGATTGTAAAAAAGAACGAGAAGAACAAGCAAAAAAGGGAGAAGCAGGCTGTGTTTATTTATGCAAAGTTTACAGTCAATATGTTTAGTAAAAAAAAAAAAGAATAATCCATGATATCCAACACTATCCAGATATCAGAGGTGTTACAAACTAGTAGAGGATATTGTTTTCTCGAAGTCACAAGAGTCCTAAATTACACAAATGCAAATTATATCGGTCTGACTTTTGTGTCACTTTGCAAAATGCTATAAATCCACTCTGGCAGCAAATTGGAACAAGGACAAAACTGTTGGGTTTTGTTGCACACAAAACCTTTTTAATGTCAAAGATTGCTGCAGATCATAAGAAACATTAAAAACAAGTATTTTCGTTTACAGAATCACCAGCTCGTGATCATCAACCAGATGACATCAGCACCTTATCATAGAAGTCCATGACTACTGGGGAAAGTACAGTGCTCGTAAACGTCCTTTTTCTTGGCTTCAACATTCTCCTAAAATCCAGCAAACACTTTTAGTTCATTCATTGCCCATTACAACTTTATTTTTATTTTGATCCATTATTTTATATTTTATTTTGAAACTATTCTTACATGAGCTTATATTTAGCTTGGTGTATATTTGTGTTGCATTTCAGGTACTCTTACCTTGTCTGACACAAAAAAAACTTCAGCATTAAATTTATAATTACATTTTGTTTTAAATGTCCTTACCATAAAATGACAGTTTTTTTCCAAATATACCTATATTCTGGTGATATTAGACAAATAGGAAAAATTTTAACATACATCTCCGCTATAGCCAGATTTTTGTAACTAGAGCAATTGCAGAAATGTCTGTGTGGAGAGTATTTTTGTCTACAGTTTTCCTGACAACAAACCGCACTGCAAAGTTGACACAGAACATGCTATAAGTGAGTAAGTACACATTTCAAGTTAAATGCAGTAGTTAGTTGTACGGTATTTATAGCATGTGCTATCATTTGGAATATTTTTTTTTAACATTTTATAACCGTTTTTGAAATGAAGTGGGAGACTGAAATGTTAATATTTATATATTTATATATAAATGTCATCTCTAAACAACAGCATAGTTTGTGGGCTGAAAAAGCCAGCGTGACTGCTTCAAGCATATTTCACTCCTGAAACACTGAAAATACCAGTAATTCCTGCAACATCATAAAACAGAAGCCTCCTTATCTCAGCATTAACTATTAACCAAAGTGGAGGGACTGCGTGAGTCTCTTTTATGAATGTGAATGTCTCTTTTATTAACATTATTGTCTATGAGAGACTCCCAGTATAGGAATTTTACACCGATAGGACACAGATCCTCCTGTGTACACAATCCCACACCAGTATCACACTGCGATCTGTTCTACTCCAAATTTTGGATCCAAGCATGTTCCAAACATCCGGCTTGGAACAAACATGACTATCCAGAGCAAGGTCATATTTGTCAGGCAAGTCTCTGAATTTTCTACACATACGGTATAATAAACAGCTAAACAAATAGTTTCTGAGTGAATAGCAATGGGAAACAACCTTGAAGTGCAGGTGTAATATAGAACAGTCGTACCCAGGTGGCAGGAAAGGTCCAAGCATTAATAAGGCATATTGTAGGTCATGATGGAGAACCAATGCAACCAAGTGCAACTGATTGATTCCGATGAACCCAGTAACAGAAAACATTCCACCTAACAATCAAAGTGGTTTCCAGTTCATGTATGTAAATGATTCCACGTGTCCAAGATCCACTCTATCAAAGTCCTGGAATGTGGCACGTGCCATCAGGAAAGAAAAAATTATCCATAGATTATAGGTGATAACCTGGTGATTCAGTACATTCAGGTGGTCAGCTGACTTCATTGTATTGCCCCATAACGTTGCTGAGTCTAGACCTGAGCAACTGAAGCAACCCCAGATCACAGTGGACACTATGCATGACGGATGCAGCGCTTCATGCGCTTCCCTTCTTACCCTGAAATGCCCATCACTCTGGAATAGGATCAAGCTGGACTCATCAGATGAGTCACATGACCTTTTCCCATCGCTCTATTGTCCAGTCCTGATGCTCCCTAACAAATTGAAGCATTTTTTTGTCTCCCTGATGAGTCTCACTAACAAGTGGTTTTCTTATGGACACATTCTTATGGGTTTTTCTCAGGGTTCTCCAGTTTTGTCCCATGAACCAAAGACGCTTGCTGATTGGCGTTCCCAAATTGCCCCTATGAATGGACATGTGAATGTTGACCACGGCCGTAAAATGGGAATAAATACAGAACTGTACAGTGGTAATCACCATTGGCCTCCATGGTCTCCAGTTGGACTACAGACGTTTCTACATGGATGGATGGACAGATCTGGCTGATTAGTCACAATCCTGTGAGTTCTCATCATATTATGTGTCACTATTAAACATACAGTAGCTCTGGGTTCTACTTTTACCATCTCCAATCATCATAGTTCCTCCAGGTTTTCTAATGCACTGTGCAGTCTTGAACAGCGTGAAGGGAATAAAACCATAAAACACACCGCATGTTGATAGACGAGGCGTCCAATGACACGACTCGAATCACTTAATCGTTCTTCATCAATTTGATCCCGTACACACAATTCCTCCCAGGATAAGGAGTCACCGGCTTGACATGAAGTCTAACTAAATGGGAAACCTGAACTACGATAAAGTCTCTGATGTCAAAGTGTTCTCCAGGAAAACTCCCTAAAAATAGTTCATTTCATATTTTCGCTGCATGTATCTGTCGTCGGGGAGTCCGTGTCTGCTGACAGGCTGCTGAATTAGATGTACACTCCTCACACGGAGGCTGAACGGGTGACAGAATCAGGATTGTAAAGAATCTGAGCTTGTGGACGAAAACAGAGTGAAGGGGAGCGTAGTCCCTAAAAATAACCTCGACAGGAGCGTCTGAGGGCCGGGGTGAGGGAGAGTGAAGGAGAGCTGTGTACTTGGATGATAGAGTGGTTGAAGAGAAGGAGAGGGAGAGGGAGAGGGAGGGAGTTTGTGCGTAATTAAAGGCTCGGGATTCCACTCCGAGGAGGCCGAGTGGGGGATCACAGAGAGGTGGTCTGTTTGACTGCTGCTGGAGACCGTAGCAAGATGGCTAGGCACACACACACACACATAAAATACACACACACACACACACACATATAAAATCAAAGAATATAATACACAAAAAAAAAAAAACCAATAATAAAATATTGCATGAAAAGTTTCCTTAGTTAAAGAGGAGTTGAAGAAGAAGTTCATATAATAAAAGACTTTGTTGTAACATTACACTAAACCCTAACAGAAATGCCAGCGACAGGATGATCAGAGTCATTGCGGCTTTGGATCCGGACGCGTCACCCCATCTGAGTGCTGCAGTGCGTTCCTCAGGGCTGGTTTTCTCCTCATCTGTGCTTCTGTGAGCGCAGGACTTACAGGCCGGCCTTATTTAGCGCTGGCATCACAAACAGCGCCGGGTTTGGCTTTCCGTCTCGCTCCGTTGAGGAGAGAAAATGTCGAAATTCCAAAGCGGATCAGCGAAAAACAGTCTCTGTGAAAGGTGTGTGTGTGTGTGTGTGTGTGTGTGTGTGACACCTAGATTTAAAATAAAGGTTCGTATGTATACTTGGACATACAGTATTACAGAAATCACGTTACATACATTCTTCACCCTCTTCTTTTTTATTTTTTAAACTATTGATTTTCCAGGACACAAGGTTCTATAAATACATAAAATTATTCATTCATTCATTCATTTTCTATACCGCTTAATCCTGTGTTCAGGGTCGCGGGGGACCTGGAGCCTATCCCAGGAGACTTCGGGCACTAGGCGGGGTACACCCTGGACAGGGTGCCAATCCATCGCAGGGCACACACACATACACACACTCACACACCCAATCACACACTACGGGCAATTTAGGAACGCCACATAAAATTATTAACATGTTATAATATTATTAATGTGTACAATATTAGTATGAAATAATTTTGTGTAAAACCTTTCTCTGCATACTGTATATATATATATAAACCATTCCATGTTGTTTTGTTACAGGAAAATAATCAACAACCAAGCGGTATGATGAGTTACTGGGGTCTCCCTGAGTTTGATTATTTTCCCTTTACAGCTCATCCTGAAGTGTTTTATTCCTCTTACACACCTACATTTTTATATTTATTACAACAAATTATCATCGTTAAAATTATTTCCTGTTCTCACATTATAGTGACTTTAAATAGTTAGTCTTTCACCAGCCTCCCATTTTCCCCTCTTTTCAATAAATAAATGAATAAATAAATAAATAAATGAATAATTACATAAATGAATAAATGAATGAATTAATAAATAAATAAATGATTAAATGAATAAATAAATGAATAAATAAATAAATGATTAAATGAATAAATAAATGAATAAATAAATAAATGAATAAATAAATAAATAAATAAATAAATGAATGAATGAATGAATAAATGAATGAATAAATAAATAAATAAATAAATGAATGAATGAATGATAAATAAATAAATGACCTGGCTATACTATACTGTACATGTAACCAAGCATCCACAAAGACGCATAAACTCCTCTGTCCTGAAGATGTCAAAACTCCTAAATTAAACCTTAAAGATATGGACAGGGTTAGGGTTGTTACAAAGCGCTCATTGTAAAAACTCCATCTAGATAAACGTTAAATGAATTAATACTTTATTGTTGGAACAACTTCTTCTAGTGCGTATTTGTTAAAACAACATGTACTGTGACATCGTGTTCTTGAACACTTTGAATAAACTACACAAATCAAATTAAGCCAGCAATTTATCTCCCCTGATATTTATATAAACATTGATTTCCAAAAGGACTGGACGAACATCTACTGTATGAAGCCATCAGAACCATTCTTGTTGGACCTGGAGGGACACGTCGTCCTCAGATTCACACATGCTGAGAAACAAACTCTTGTTGCCATATAGACAATTTTTTGTGTCTGACAAACTGGGAAAAAAAACAACAACTGTTCATCTTTGTAGTTTGTAAATGTTTATGATATTGTAATATAAAAGAATCGGAAAAAAACGGATCAGCTGGTGTTATCAAGATATTTTATTGACCTGTAAACAAAATCACTTGTTTTATGCAGATCACTGTTTAAATTTTGATTAGTTTTGGAAGAACAAAGTTTTTCTTAAGTAATGTTTGTGTGTTTTAATTGTTGGGGTGTTATTGTAATTTGTTTATATAGAAAAATAATCACTTAATCAACCAACTACATCAATGGGCTAAAAAAGGAGACAACTTAGCTGAATTGATTAGATGAAAAGTTGGGCTAAAGTTAACCCTAGATAAATACAATTAATTGAGGCCACAACCAATACTACTCGAGCTGACTTAAATATCTGAAGTTGAGCCAACTTAAGAGTTTTTGTACGGGGTACATGTTGTGTCAATTAAACAGCAAAATGAAATGAAAACAGTTGAATAAACGTTTTACTAAACTTTTTTTAAACCTAATTTTTTATTTATTTATTTATTTTACGATGCTGACACTGGAGACTCCTTCCAAAGACGTTCAGAACAAAAAACTTCTCCTTATAGAAAACAGTGGTTCAAGTCCATGTGAATGAGATAATATGTAAAAAAAAAAATGCATTAATATAGCCCTGTGATTTTAGTCACTATGTAGAAAACTAATTAACATACTGACCAATCAGAGTTTAGAATTCACGTGAGTTCATTATAATGTTTTTTTAAAAACTTTTTTTCTTGCATGTACTACTTTGTTAAAGCTGCATCAGACAAAGTAAGATTTTATTTATTTATCAAATTTATATATATACTGTATACACTACCGTTCAAGTTTTAGAACACTTGCAAATTTCTTTGTTTTTGTTTAGTGATTTACTTTCTACATTCTACAACAATACTGGGGATTTCAAAACTATAAAATAACACATATGGAATTAGGTAATTATGTAACAACAACAAAAACATCAGTTAGTTGTTATTGTAAGACACAGAGGTCGGCCTTTCTGTAATAGTTCCTGCAAGAACAGTATTGTCAAGTGCATTTGCAAAATCCGTCCAGCACCATAATGAAACTGTCTCTCATGAAGGCCGTCCCAGGAGGACGAGACCAAAACCTCCCTCTGCTGCAGACGAGAAGTTCATTTAGAGTTATCAGCCTGAAAAATGACCAATTAACAGCAGCTCCGATTAGAGGCGTTATGAAGTCTTTACAGAGCAGAAGTAGCAGAAACATCTCAATATCAACTGTTCAAAGGAGATTCATGCAGTTTTTTGGACGCCTTCAGCAAAACTTTACAATGTAGAAAGAAATAAACATCAGGAACCATCATGGAGTTAGAAAGTGACCCCAAACTTTTGAATGGTAGTGTGTATATTAGGTTTCTAACAGTTAGGGGGTGATTGCCATGTTCATGAAGCTCCATCCTTGGATCTTTGGTGCCCTGTTGAGTACAGGGTCCATAAAAGTGATTGACAGGAGTTATCTTGGCCAGTCCAGGAACTTATAGCAGTTAGATTGTTGCTTCTTTCATCTGAGAAATATGTAAACCTCAGAAATTCTGAGTTGAATTCTGAGTCGAAGCTCATCCATGCTTTTATTTTATTAAGGCTGGACTACGGTAACACATGTTCCCGTAGTCCAGCCGATTCTAATGCACCACTGCACCACTTGTAATGCTGCAGCAAGGTTACTGGTTACGGCTAACAGGAGCTCATTTGTTGTTATTGCTCTGCTTCACTAGAATATATGCAGGATTACATCTTTATTTACACTTTTGGAGCGCTGCATGGTCAGTGACGGTTATATTAAGGCCATCCTTCATCCATATTTTGTCGAGCAGGCCACTTAATTTGGTTAAGCGTGGCCACTTAGTTGTGCGTTACTGTGCTTGTTTTAAGTATTTTTTTGGGCTGTGTACCTGTATTTAATGTGTTAAATGTACTTTTTAAGCATCCAACTTGAAGCTCTTTATGACTGTTTCGTCTCTCAGAGTGAGTTTCTCAGGAACCGAATGCCCTGACTCTCAGCAATCTATAATTTAATCGTTCTATCTTCCTTCTTTTGCAGGAATTTCACTTTCAAATAAAATCCTGTCTCTCTCCGGGACAGAATGATGTCCCCACAGCGCTTGCCTCACCATGGACGCCGTGGCACTGCCTGAACTTTCCTCTGAGTAAATATTTCACTCAGCGAGCAGAAAGCAGAGCAGACATTCCGGCTGCTTTGGCTCGTCTCAGGGTCACTGTGGGTTCCGTTGCTTTTATTCGCACTGCGCTTATCAGTGCTTCTGCTTTTTCTGCAGTAATGTTGCAACAACTCCACCGTCCTCGGTTTATCCTCATGCTGATTACAATGAAAGCAAAGGAAAAGGTCAAACCAGGACACTTTTATTGACTCTTATCTGGTTACAGTGCTTTGCATTGCTGTAGTGCATTTGTTCTTCTTTCCACTAATTCTGGACTCGTTTGGGGGCGGAGCCTATGAATACAAATTTGCTTTCTTGTGAACTTCCTCCTACCTCAATTCTATAGTAAATGACACTTAATGTGTATAATTATTCTATCTATAGTACAAGTCAAATGTATATAACTGAACCTGTTTCTCTGGCTTCTGGATCTCATCTTCCCCAGCTACTCTGATGTATGGGAGTACCACAAGTGTCTATCCTTGGTCTTATCCTTTTTTCCCCTCTCTCTTCTCTACTGTTTCCTCTAGGATCCATCATTAATACATATGGCATTCTATCCTGATGACACACAGATTTATTTGCCTCTGAGGCAAAACTAAATGAAAAATTCTGTTCTTAAGAAGTTCCTTTGGCTTGTTTGGAAACCCTTGAATTTTCTTACTTTAAATGAAAATAAACTTGGGATAGTCACAGATGGACTTGCTGACTCACTGGGTTCTCATTTCTGCGATATCATCCCCATATTCCTGTAGCTTTTTAAAGTAAGCATAACTTCAGTTCTACCTGATGTATCCAGGACCCAAATGCAGAGATGTTTAAAGCCTCTCTGTCGGCACGCACTGGCAAGACTTCCATATAAAGCGTTGAGTTATTTGAGATGAAGGTCAAGCTTTTGCGGTTATGAGAAAATCGAAACCAGTGACCTGTGAAATCAGTGACCTTTACTGTATGTCTAGAGTTAAAACACAGTTATTCTCAATAGCTTTTATACCAGTTTAAGATACTTTAATTGCTTTCTTTTGTTCTACATTTTTTGCTTTTTTTCATTTAGTTATTTTTAAATGTTTTTTAAATACCTTTGATTTGTCTTTGCTTTGGCATACAAACAATTCATTATCTATTTTTCTATACAAGATTATTATTATATATAGTTGTTATTTTTATTGGTATTATTATTATTATTATTTAGTCTTTCCTAATTTCATGGCTTGAATATTAATAAAACTTTGCTTACAGCTGAAGCATGCTGGTGGTAGCATCATTAGAATTAAGAATTAGCAATCCCCTCTGTCTGTCCACGGTGGGATGTTCAAAGTTTGGGATATTTTTTATTCATCACACACACTGGTATTTATCCAGAACTTTATTTCTCGGAGCCCCTTGATTGCTCATGTTGCTGACATTCTCTAAACGTTTGATAGCGCATGGCACACAATTTAACTTCATTCAGCCTATTATGTCACCTTTTCACACCAGTAGGGTATAAAAAACTTTTGCAGGTGTCGTAATACTTTTTGTCTATAATTTTGCTTATAATATTCACATTTTGAATTTCAATATATGTCATTTTATTATTGTCTGTATTACACTAAATTACAAAATGTTTAAACATTTGGAGGTGAATACTTACGGCTGCTATCATACACAGTTTATATTACGTTCACTTTTCCCCAGGGTAAGGACAATCTCTCACACACTGACACCCAGTTTCCTTTAATAACTCGTAATCCTCAGCTCTCACTTCCCTATACGATCATTTTGTTTTACTTCAGGAAACATTTGAAATATTACTTCCTGTAAAAAAAAAGAAACCCCTCATGCCAATCAATCTGTCCGCTCACATTCTCATACTTTCATAAAAAAAAAAAAAAAAAAAGAAGAAGTGTGTGTTAGCATTGTGAGGTTGCACATACCTGTGCTGTCATTCCTCATGAGCAGTGGAATTGTTTAGCTCCATTGACACGCTTCGGTTACAAACCTATAATCATCTCTCTTCACCTGCTACTTTTCTGTTCTTGGGTGTTAGAACACCGACACAGCCGAGTTCAGCCGTGAAATCTCAACCTCAAGACGGATTTAATGGAAGATCGCAAATGCTGTAATATTATTCTTATTAACAGAAGTGTTTTTTTAGAGTTAGAGTTCCTGTTCTCACTTACATTACAGCAGCTACACTGTAAACATTCGCTCCCTCAACAGCTTCTGGAAATAATACAACAAAAAAAGTTGCCATGTGACCAAGAAATTGCAAAGCATAGACTTCGCCTCATGAATTACATTTTGCTGCGTTTTATCTGTGCATCGCTTATCTGGGAAAGATGGTACCAGGATGCACTATGGAAAAAGGCAGTCTGATGTTCTGCTGGGGAACTATTGGTTCTGCCATTCATGTGGACGATACAGTGACGATACAGTGGACCTTCTGCATACAAACACTGGCTTGTGAATTTTCGACTTACAAACCAAAATTTCGGCTGGATTTTGCGTATCATGCAAAACAGTTATGGCATACAAGTGATCCAGCTGGTTGCGTGTACCTGTACTTCCAGTTTCCCATCAAACCTTGAATCAGTGGAAAGCCAAGTGAAGCAAGTTTACATATTTCTTTGGTGTTGGTGCTAAATTAAGATTAAAGGAGGTTTAATGTCTATTTATTTCATATTTTACTTAATTTCCATGTCTTTTTTCGAAATGTTTAGATTGTTTTTATATGCAAAAATATGACTATAGTCTTGGAAATTGGTAATATTGATAATATTTTTGGGTGGCTGGAACGGATTATCTGCATTTACATTATTTCCTATGGGACAATGCATTTTGCAATAGGGAATTTCGCCTTAAGAACCCGTCTCCGGAATGGATTACATTTGTGTGATGGGGTACCGCTGTACTTCGACACGCACCACATTCCTAAACATTGCTACTGACCAAGTTACCATCCTTTATGGAAATTATGCTCCCTGATATCAGTGGACTCTTTCATCAGGATAATGCACCCTGACACACGTTAGAGTTAAAGGTGTTGACTCGACCTCCAAATGCAGATATCGATCCAATTAAGCACTGCATGAATAAAAGTCAGATCTATGGAGGCCTTGCAAATGCTGTTGGTCCTTCGGCTCCTCCCGACAAGGGGACGCCACAGCGGAATATCCAGTCCGCACTACAATTGGCACAGTTTTTACACCGGATGCCCTTCCTGACGCAACCCTCCCATTTTATCCGGGCTAGGGACCGGCACTGCATCCAGTGGCTGGGGTTTGGGCACTGACTGGAATCGAACCCGGGCCATCCGCATGGCGGGCGAAACACCTACCACTGAGCCACCAGTGGCCGATGAAGGCCTTGCAAATGACAGAACTTAAAGGATCTGTTACGAACAGCTTGATGTTAGATACCATACACACCTTCAGAGGTCTGGGGAAGCCAAGGCGCAATTGGTCAAAGCTGTTTTGGTGGCACAAGTGGGATTTAAAAAATATTATGCATGTGGTTTTAATGACCAGCGCATTGAACAAAACAAGCAAACGGAAAAAAAACCATTTCTTGCACTGGTCATGCTTTGGAGAAATCGAAGAAAGCAAAAGAATCACTGCAGGAGAGAAACAGCTGAGACGGAACTCTGATGAAATCATTCAGAGACATCTGACATGTTTGATTGATGCTGGAAAATGGTTGCAGGGGGTTTGCTGTCATGCTTCAGAGATGTGTTTTTCACTGAGGGGGATTGAGGGACCTGGATCTCAGACGTGTCAGGACGTCGTCCCTTCTGGTTCTTAAGAAAAATCTGTGACATGGAAGTGTTTAATGTAACTGTAAATTCACAAACTTAAAGCAAGAGAGGTATTCTCCCTGAAAGCCTTATTATAATAATCTTGCAAATATACTGTACACACATCACTGAGGCTGTAATAACACATTCACATGTACAGTAGTCTGAATGTGAATGTGTAAAATTGGTGTGCAAATTTTTAATTGTATATTTATTAGATGTGCAATAATTGTTGGTGACTATCAGATCTATCAGGTGATTGATCACAGTGGATCTGGACATCATCCTGGATGAGATTACATGCACAGACATGCACAGCCATTCACCAATCATCCAGAACATTACCACCATCACCAGGTGAACTGCATACCATTGATTATCAATTCTATACCAGTAACAGGTGACAGGATGCCCGAGACTCACCCATGCCCACGGGGACCAAACGCCAGTCAGATCCAACAGAAAGCCAATGCAGGACAAATCACAGAAAAAAGTAAATGTTTGCCACGATAGAAAGAAACCAGAACATCGGGCCACCAAACCATCCAAGATCCCAGTTCGGTGGAGCCCCTAAAGAACGGAGTCCTCACCCTGCAACCCACAGCACCCAAAGGATCCACTGCCAATATCCTGGTGCCAGACACCACAGCACAGCCTGCGACGCCCTGCAGAGTCGTGCCACAATGGTCCAGATCTGCCCGCCCCAGTCGCACAAGGGGAACCCAAATCCTAGGTAGGTTCAATGTAAGTGGTTTAAATGTTATGGCTCTAAGTGATTGATGATAATTTTGGAGAGAATCCAAAGGAAACCAATTTAAGCATAGGGAGAACCTACAAATCTCTGCAAGGACAGAAACATGAGAAGCAAAAATCATGCAGTTCTGAAGCAGTGAAATACAGAACACTGTACATATAGGAATATACTGTAAGCCTGATGAGATGTGTTAGCTACAGTGTGTAATAGTACAGCTGTGGTAGGGAGTGTGTTGATGGTTTATGCTAAACACTCTCAGAAAATGTTGGCTAGCTACCAAATATATTACAATGATTCAAGCACTGTATGTTTTTTTCCCTTTTAGATATTCTACAGTTTCCAATGTGTATTACTTATTATATTTTAATTGACGTCAATAAATAGCTTTATTATTAACATTTTAGTGCATGGGACTCATTTCCTGCCAGGATAAGGAATAAAGTCATTCCACAAATAGTAACATGACTCACTTTTAATCCCCTCCAAATAGAATTTTAGATTTTAATTTAAAAGATAATTGGATAGGCCCTAACCCTAACCCTAACCCGTCTCTGTTTGCATGTTCTCCCCGTGCTTGGTGGGTTTCCTCCGGGTACTCCGGTTTCCTCCCACAGTCCAAAGATATGCAGGTTATGTGTGTGTGTGCCCTGTGATGGATTGGCACCCTGCCTTGTGCCCTAAGCCTCCTGGGATAGGCTCCAGTAATCTGCGACCCTGAATTCATGATAAAGCGGTATAGAAGATGCGTGAGTGAGATAAAGTGGATAATCAGTGACATAAAGTTTACAAGTGCTCCTGTACATGATTTAGCTTCGCAAGCTCCTCTTATGATTGACACTGAAATCAGCAGACAGTGGCTGGGTTTGGCTCGTTTAAATCATTATTAACAAAGATGGAAAAGATTTTCTGCATCATTTCGCTAAATATCTGGTTGGTGTGTCCCGTCCCTGGCCTAAGAGCTGACTCTCGTTTGTAGCTGTGCATTCCAGAGACAGGTACCAGCTTTCATTAAGGAGATCGCCGTGCCGGGACTTTTTTCCTGTCAGGAAGTGGCAGCTGCTGAGATCCCTGTTTACATCCATATCAGGCATGAGGAAGCCTGTCGCTGCATTCCACACACCCAGATCAATCTGGCATGAACTATGCTGTTCCTAGGGAATGTTAACCTTCAGCTGATTCCTATCAAGATCACCAGGATTATCAAAAACATCACAGAAAGACATCGCTGATAACGCTATAGACTATAAACTTAAACAGTAAATCAACAATCATCTCATTAATGACAAATTGCCCAAATCCATAAACGTCAGCGTTGTGATTTGATTTGATGCTGCAAACTTGATTATTTTCCTAATAAAGCATGTGTTTTATACTTCTTATACCACGTCAATTTGAATGCATGAATGAAGGAAGGACAAAACATACTTGTTCTACACATTTACTCATATACTGACACTGGAGACTCCTTCCATGAATCTTACTCAAATTGTCTACAAATTGTCAGAGCCGGTATAGAAGATGAACCACACCTTCTGAGCAAATTCATCTGGTTTAAACCTGGTTAATACATTTATTAATGAGTTTAATGTAACTCTCTGGCTACGAGGCTAATGGAGCCAGTAATGGAGTTAGTAACAAAAGTCAGTATCACCTCAAACCACATCCATGGAGGCTGGGAACGACTTTTTGGAGCATCAGTTCGAGAAGTTTTATCCAAAACTTGGTTTTGTAATAACAAACCAAACTGCAACATGGTGGTTATGGTTTTACTTGTAATGTTATACAAAATACAACAAGCACCCTAGACCCCAAGCCATGATCACACTGCCTGCTTCATTTCAATTCTGAAACGCCGGCCTCCCAGGAACTCGATCAATGGCCCAAACATGTGGAAATGGCTTGGAGTGAGGTCAGGACTGTACGGAGGATGTGGCGATAACGCCCAGCCTGTAATGCGTTCCTGTAATGTGCAAGTGGTGTTGGTGAATGATTGTGTGTACAGTTCCCACAGACAGATGCGTCTCTTCCGCAAGTGGGCGACGTTGATTTTCAAGGGTCCGGTGTTCCACTCACTGAATGTTCATATTTACAACTCAAGTGGACTCGAGACTGAGACTTTCTTTAAAGTGGTTGCACTGTTCAAATATTTTACTGCAGTCTCATCACCGTACTGCGCTTCTGTCAATGTCAATCATTTCTACGCCTTCATTCACCCGAAATCCTGGTTTGACTTGAACGCCCCCCTATAATTTATTATTATTTTTTTAACATTTCATTCTGATGAGATAACCTGGCTGGTCATGACGAAGACGCAGATGTGCATTAATACTGACATTTATTTTAGTGATAGTTCTAGTGCATGTGCACATTAACACACACACACACACACACACACAAGCTGCATCATGGTACTCAGCTATGGCGCTTTTGCTGTCAGAAACTAGATCACCGGTTATCCCAGGGATTAAACACTGCATTGTGCCAACATTGAGCCCAGAATGCTTCTCTCTCTCTCTCTCTCTCTCTCTCTCTCTCTCTATCTTACACACACACACACACACACACACACACACACACACACACAACTGTTTCGCTGTCATGTGTTAGACCTTTCTCGTTTTCCTCCTCCCTGCCTCCAACACAATCAGCTTACTGTTTGCACCTAAATGGGTTTGTTGTGGACGACTCAAAACACCAAAAACACCCGGAGAGGACACTGTAGACGTCCAAATGTCCTGATGTTTCTGTATGTAAACACAAAGCAACATTTAACCTCTACAATAAGTAATATAAAATACTTTATTAGAATTGAAACGTATAAACTGTTTTTTCATTTTTTTCACCAATGAACCCACAAAGAAAACATAAGCTAAAGCTAACTAACAGCAGCTTCATTCCTGCGGTTCGACACATTAGCTAGCATGATAATAACTAACAGTGAGCTGTGTAGCGAGCCTCAGATGCTAAATCGTTCATCGTTATGTTGCATGCAGATGCTAGTTTGCCTAATAGTTAGCAAAACACGAGCTAGCTACTAAACATGCTAAATTTTGGGTGTCACTGTTAGCTTCAGGGATCATGCTAGTAATATTTCTATATTATACTATTAATAATAGAAATAATTATCCTACAATAAGACACATATACAAAAATAAAAACAAATGGTGTGCATGCTAGAGTATAGCTTGTACGATCTCTTATCTTTAAAAAAAAAAAAAAAAAATGGCCCGGTGGAGTACTTGCACCTCCAGAGTTCGGGTTTGATTCCCGCAACGGGTCTGAGTATGTGACGTTTGCATGTTCACCCTGAGCTTGGTGGATTTCAATTATCCACATACTCCTGTTTCCTCCCACAGTCCAAAGACATACAGATTAGGCCAACTGGCATTCCCAAATCGCCCATAGTGTGTGAATGAGTGTGTGTGAAGGATTGGAACCCTGTCCAGGGTTTTACCCCGTATTGTGCCCAAAGTCTCTTGTTATAGGCATCCAGGCCTTCACAACCGTGTACAGTGTAAAAGATGAATAAGTGAATTAATATCTTTCCTGAAAGCAAGAGGAATGTTTCAGGACACAGTAATGAACATTAAAGTCCATCCATCCACCCATTTTCTTCCGCTTATCCGAGGTCGTCCAGAAGAAATTCAGAATGAGTTTCCTTGCATCCTTGTAGATGACTTGATTTGTATTAATGATGGCGGAGGAGTTGGTGTGAAGCCTAAAGTATGCGCTCGGACAAGCTGAATTGTCCAACCTACTCTAGATCATCTGTTGGTTAATAGTGCGGATATATCAGTAAATTAGTACTGAGGAACAAGTGAGCGATTCTATGTGGGGATAATATACATAATAGACATAATTTATATTTGAAATACCGGACCTCAACAGTTAGTTAAAGCTCACATAAAAACCTTCTTAGAGTCTTTGTGGAGTTTTCTGTTAGTTTGGAGTTTTCTGTTGTCCCCAGATCAAACACATGCCAGTTGGTGGACTTGCTGTGCTAAATAACCCCAAGATGCGACTCTGAACAAGATACAACTTTGTTTCTGCTCATCTTCTAATCATAAGTCTTCTTTAAGCAGGTTGTGTTTAAGATTCTTGGTTTGTGCGATCATGAAGTGAACTTGTAGCCAACTCTATTGGACATCAGTGTGGACATCTTCTTCTAACCCTGATGGATTAAACCTGTGTGTGTGCGTAATGCAATGTAATGGACTTCAAGGTTTATTACTGACTTGCATCCAGTAATAGTATTTCAGAGGTCCAAGCAGTTCGAACTGGTTTAACTTTTTCCATTTGACTGCTAGTGGTGACATCTTCAGTTTGAATTGATCACCGTTGGTCGAAACTCCTCAAATGTTAGCAGTAAGGTGAGACATGACCTCACCATTGACAACACTTCCATTGAAGCCGCACTAAATTCCTCACACTCCATACTGGATGGTAATTTTAAACCCAAATGATTAATTCTGCTGTGCAGGGATGATGTGAACCCGCACTAGACCAGCTGAATGTGTTCAGTGTTGCAGAGAATGCCTCCGTATACAGGACAGAGTGCTGAAAATACCTAAGTGCATGGGTTTGTAAGGATTTGCACCAGTAGAGATGATCTCAGACAAGTGGGGAGGTATAGAGCTGAAGCATTCATGATTTGTTTCTATTGATTGTATGTCTTTAGTTCTGACATCAGCAATACAGTTAATCCCAGACCCTATTACATCCTCCACATTCAACCAAATGTGTGTGTTTTTTTTATAAAGTGCATGATTGCAAATTGTATTAAAAAATGTTAACAAGTAAGTAAATTTCCAAAACAACAGAAGGATGTGAAGGTGGTTCCTATTTAGACGGCTATATGACGGCACAGTGGCTGAGTAATTAGCACTGTTGCCTTGCAACTCAACGGTTCCAGCCTCGGATCTGTGCGCAAGGAGTTTGCAAGTTCTCTCCATGCTTGGTGGGTTTCAGATTAGGCTAACAGGGCCAGGGGTAGTTCAGTGGTTAAAGCATTGGACTACGGTTTGGAAAATCCCAGGTTCAAACCCCACAACCACCAAGTTGCCACTGTTGGGCCCTTGAGCAAGGCCCTTAACCCTCAACTGCTCAGATGTATGATGAGATTAAAAAGAAAAATGTAAGTCTGGATAAGAGCGTCTGCCAAATGCCTAAATGTAATTGGTGTTCCCAAATTGCCCTTAGTGTGTGAATGTTGAGTGGCAGTCCTACCACAGTTGTAAAATACATTTTACAATGTTAATCACCATTAGCTTCCACAGTCCCTAGTTGGAGTACAGAGGGGTCGCCACAGCATACCGCCACGACACACAACTTGGCACAGGCTTTCTCATGCAAACCTCGCATTTTTCATATATACGCATTTTTCTCGCATATATATATATATATATATATATATATATATATATATATATATATATATATATATATATACACACACTGTATATACTACCGTTCAAAAGTTTGGGGTCACTTTTTTTTAGTTTTTTGTTTAGTGATTTAATTTCTACATTCTACAACAATCCTGAGGATTTCAAAACTATAAAATAACACATATGGAATTAGGTAATTACGTAACAACAAGAAAAACACCAGTTAGTTGTTATTGTAAGACACAGAGGTCGGCCTTTCTGTAATAGTTCCTGCAAGAACAGTATTGTGTCAAGTGCATTTGCAAAATCCGTCCAGCACCATAATGAAACTGTCTCTCATGAAGGCCGTCCCAGGAGGACGAGACCAAAACCTCCCTCTGCTGCAGACGAGAAGTTCATTTAGAGTTATCAGCCTGAAAAATGACCAATTAACAGCAGCTCAGATTAGAGGCGTTATGAAGTCTTTACAGAGCAGAAGTAGCAGAAACATCTCAATATCAACTGTTCAAAGGAGATTCATGCATTTTTCGGACGCCTTCAGCAAAACTTTACAATGTAGAAAGAAATAAACATCAGGAACCATCATGGAGTTAGAAAGTGACGCCAAACTTGTGAACGGTAGTGTATATACAGTACAGTACAGTATCACAGTGTCACAGGCTGTGTACATATTGATTGAATATTTGTGAAGCTTTCTGAAATCGGTAATGAAATCTATATTCATTTGAATATATTGTTGAAATTTTGATAAATAGTTACTCAGATATTCAATACTTATATTTCAAAAGATGTCAAGTATTTTTGGGACACCATACACACACATGGACATATACTGTGTGTGTACTGTATGTACTGTATATAGTTGGTGGCATGGTGAATTAGTGGTTGGCACTGTCGCCTTGCACCTCAAGGCTCTGGGTCCGAATCACACTTCTGGCTCTGTGTGCATGGAGTTTGCATGTTCTATTATATTTATACAAGTTCTAATTATATTTCATAAACGCAGAAAGCCCTTAAATATCTTTGTGAAGAGGACAGGTTTCTATCCAAAAAGATCTCTTGACTGAAGCAGTAACAGGGCAGCAGCAGTGCTAATGCTTCATGAAGAGGCTGCATGGTTAACCGTAGCGCGTGCCCGCGCTTCACGCGTGCGTGCGCGCGCAGGGGGGGACTTTGGAGTGCTGAGCGCGAGCAGAGCGGAGAGCGCGCGCCGCGTCTCCTGGACTTTACTGTATCAGAGAAATAATATTTATATATATAAAGAGAGAGAGAGAGAGGGGGAGAGGGAGAGAGAGATGGGTCTGGAGAAGGAGAAGGCAGAGACCTGCGTGTTCATGGACGAGGACGTGTTTCACAGCACCATCGAGCCCATTCTCAAAAAAGGGAAAGAGAAAGCGCGCGCGCCGCCACCGGACCGGGACCCGCGAGACATTCACGCGCACATAAAGGTGAGAGCATAATGCATACGGGGAGGGTTCAGTTATATGCGTTATAAACGGGATTCGACCCTATCTCAGCGCGCATGTGTCAATCAAATAAGTTAAATGATACAAAATCTGTTGGCTGGAACACAAATAAACACAAAGCAAAGAGAAAGCATGCATTTTTCTTTTACTTAATGTCTACTTGTTTAGTGCATATTTATTATTTTATTTCCTGCAATGTGTCTTTAAAGACAAGCAGTGCACCAACCCATCCATCCATCCATCCATCCATCCAGGAACCTCTGTAGTCCAACTAGGGACTGTGGAGGGACAGTTATTACCACTGTATCATTTATCTACATTTTTCATATTCAATGTGTGAACATCAATTAACCTCCAAATCTGCGTGTCTTTGGACTGTGGGAGGAAACAGGAGTACCTGGAGGAAGCCAACCAAGCACGGGGAGATGCACATGCAAACTCAACACAGCCCCAAGGTGTGAGTCGAACCTTCGACCCTGGAGGTGCACGGCTGCGGTGCTAATCACTCAGCCGCCGTGCCTCCAAGCTGTGCGTTATTTATTTCTAATGCAACTCATCTGTTATGCTGTAAACAGACTGCCTCTTTTTTTTTGCTATTAGAGTGCACCAAGTGTTCCACGAGTCCTGCATCATATGTGAAAAATGGATAAATATATATATGCAAAATTAAAGCCCTTATTATATAGAACTTGATCAATATGTCTGCGGTCTATATTATCCAAATAAACAAATTCTTAAAATTTTGTAGAAATAATAAACTTTTTGTTTTAAGTAGTATTATTTAGTTTCAGTATTTAGCAGTTATTTAGTATTATTTATTTATTTATTTATTTATTTATTTGGACTAGATGCTAATAAATGAATCAAGTCAACATAAACGTCTTGGCACGACGCACTGGCTTAGTGTTTGGATCTGTTGGCTTGCACCTCCAGAGTTACCGCATTGGGTTTGTGTGCATGGTGTTTGAATGTTCTCTCAGTGCTTGGTGGGTTTCTTCCAGGTACTTTTCTCGGTGCATCATGGTGTCTTAGTGGTTGGATCTATTGGCTCGCACCTCCAGGATTGATGGCTCGATTCCCACCTGTGTGTGTGTGTGTGTGTGTGTGTGCATGTTCTCCCCAAGCTTGTTGGGTTTCCTCTGGGTAAACTTTTTGGGTTTTCTCTCATAGTCCGAAGACATGCAGATTAGCTTCACTGGCGTTCCCAAATTGCCTGTAGTGTGTGAATGAACGTGTGAATTTGTATATGTGTCTGTGCCCTGCGATGGATTGGATTGTACCCCGCCTCATGACCTAAGTCTCCTGGGACAGGCTCCAGGCCCCTCGCGACCCTGAATACAGGATGAAGTGGTATAGACGATGAGTGAGTGAGATATACAGCATGTCTTGTGTATATCAGTGTTTCTGTGGTCTCTTGCTGACCACCTTACACCTCAGATGTTGTGGAATTCTTTCACATTTAAAAAGGATAATACGAAAGTAACTACAGACACGACTCCTTTGCATCTGTACACACGCATCGCCATCACACTCCACTATAGACCGCTATTTTAAGTTTCGGTAACACCACCTCATGTTAACACTAATCATTCGCTCATGAAAAACCTCCATCACAGAGCTCTGAATACTCTCTCTGTTCCCGGTCTCTCCCTCCAGGTGAACTTCGAGGACGTGATCGCCGAACCCAGCTCGGTGCACAGCCTGGACTCGGTGTGGATCGGCAGCCATGCTCTTTTTGAGCTCATAAAGTTCGTCTTTTACCGGGTTCTGACGACGCTGCTGGCGATCCCGATGGCTCTGCTGGCCGGCCTGGTTTTCGCCATCCTCAGCTGCGTACATATTTGGTAATGAGACGAGACTTTTGGCCAGTTAAAAGGTTATTTCTGAATTTTGGGAACATTTTTTTCCAAACAGTGGACCTGGCAGCGTGCTTGCCTTGGCTGCTGGCCATGTAGATAAAAAGTGGCATTAGGCAAAGGAAAATACACAAAGGGGAAATGGAGGGAAATCAGGAAAAAAAAATGTTTAGTTGTATCCAGTGGCTTGCATACAGTACGTACGCTAAACTTTTCCACATATTTTAGGAAACTTTTTTTAGTTCTGTCTGATAAATCTATACAAAATGCTCCATAATATATTATTTAAAAAGAAAAGGAATAAGGCGCTGACATACGGCGACTGTGTGTAGAGGAGTCTGTTTGTGTTATTCCTGAACGTTCCACCCACAGAAGGCATTCTTATGTAAATAATCATTTGATTTTTAGGCGTAACAGCTTCCTACCCACAAGATGTGGTTTCAAAATCCATGAGGGTTCCTGATTGGACGCCACTAATCGAGATATTTTGAATAATCCTCGTGATTTTCCACATAAACTACGTCCTCCACCATTCGAGATCTCGTATAATCAGCCATGTCGTCGTCTATCCCGATCCACTGCGTGAAGACTTGGTATTAGTGCCGATGCTGCACGAACATGCCTCGTCGAGCAGAGGTTACCTGAGTTCATGTGCTTTGCTTTGATTCACTGTTTCTCTATAATGGATGTCTTTAGTAGTTTCATCTGGTCTGGGTGGAAGATGTGGGAAGCAGGAACAGGCCTTCAAAATCAGCAGCTTTTCTAGAACAAACAGGGATGATAGGATCAGGAGGTCGGTTCGTCAGGATTTTCGCAGAGGGATATGACTAATGCGGATAGAATGATTGAGATGACGAATCCTTGGGCTGTTCGGGGTAAAGTGCGGAAAACTGTAGACTCGGTTATGCTCGAGTGTTGATTCAATTCAAAGACATTCAGTACAAAGGTTCTCATTGAATCAGATCACTTTTATCCCATTTCTATTTTGAGAGGCATCATGTCTTTCAGGATGACTCCGCCCACATCCAAGGTTCCAAAAGGCATTTTATGGAGTTCTGTGTTCCTGCAGCAGCTGTAATGCATGAGGCAGAAAAATGAGCAACAGAAGCCGGAAACACCTGCAGTGGGACGGCAGCGAGACGAGTCTGAGCTCATAATAAACAAACAGCGTTACAGTTCGCGTGATGGATTTAACGCTGTGCAGAGAGACGAGGGCGGCTCTGGAGCCCAACTGTGCTGCGTCATGGCTTTTCCAAAGAGTCAACTGCAATAACTATTGGCACCCTTTCTGAAAATGCAGAAATATATTTTAAAAAATGATTCAAACTTTTAATGAGAAAAACTCTCGAGCTGAAATGTATTGAGATCCTGAACCTGAAATAATGTTCGTTTTAAGTAGTAGTTTTATATTTTTTATATTTAATAACTATATTGATGTGCATTTATTTTAATGATAGACTGGAGTGCCATTTGGATTATTTCTTTAATTTTACTTCTATTATCTGACTTGTTTGTGTTTATCACATACAGTAGACATGTTTACATGCACAGTGCACGACCTCTTATTTAGTCAAAGGCAGTAATACATTTTGCTGAAAATTTTTTTCTTTTTTACTGTAAATCTATAAAATAATTGAGACGCGGTGAACATTTTGTTGTGATAAACATTATTTAAGTGCTTCCAGCATTTTGCCATTAAATTAAAAGCAAAGAGACAGAAAGTTTCCAGGAGTTGACAGTTTGTTTGCATGAAAGGAAATTCTACTCAGTTTTCTGCTAAACAAAAAGCAAATTAAATAAATATTCAAGAACAATAGATTTCTTAAAAAAAAAAAAAAAAAATGAAAGCAGATGTAACTTAATTGCAAAAGTGTGTGTGTTTCACTTGTGCTTGGACACCATTAAGGTAGAAAATTTTCTCAGTAGCCACGATCTGAAACCCTGGCCCCCCAGGAACTCCTTTAATAGCCCAAACATGTGGAAATGTCTTTGAGCGAGGTCAGGACTCCCAGCCCAGTTCCTGTAATGTGGTGTGTAATGATTGTGTGTACAGTTCCCGTCTCCTGACAGATGCGTCTCTTTTTTTCCCAAGTTGGCGACAAGTTATCCACAGATTAATTACTAAGGATCAGGAGTTCCAGTCTCGGAATGTTCACTTTAATGGACGTACGTCCTTCTTTAAAAAACGCTTGCATCGTTCAGATGTTTTACTGCGGCTAAGAGTCTCATCACCGTTCTGCGCTTAAACAGTTGTCTTCTAATCTTTGAATCGATTTTACGCCAAAATTCCAGAAATTTTATGACAAAAAAATATATACACTAACCACAAATCATGTCCTTTCTACTAAGGGTGCCAATAATTTTGGTCTAGATTGTGATAATGCAGACGTGTGTAAATTAAAGAGCTGATAAATAAATATTTGTCTATAATGTATTTTGTGTTTTGCGTGTGTGTGCGTGTGTGTGTGTGTGTGTGTGTGTGTGTGTGTGTTTAGGGCGGTGATGCCTCTCATCCACAGCTGCATGATGACTCTGTCCTGCGGCCAGGTGATCTGGTCCAGTCTGGTGGACACGTTCCTGAGGCCGGTGTTCCACAGTGCCAGCAGGTGTCTGTCTGCCGTCAACATCAAGAGCCGCAAACCCGAAGTGCTTTAGGCGCCGACCTGCGTACTTTTCTTATGATGTGTTCTTATAGGACTTGGAGGAGATTCCAGACCTGATCAGTCACACCTGAGTCCTCTTCATGCTCAGCTCCATCATGTGTGTGTGTGTGTGTGTGTGTGTGTGTGTGTGCTTGTTTGGTTTGGCCTGGGATGAAATGTACGCTAACACTATACACACCCTGACTCCTGTGCGGTGAGACGGCTGAGCGTCTGCGCGATATAATGACGTGTTTATACACTTTACCGCAAAGATTTCGACTCCTAGTGGGCAGAAGCATTAGGTAACAAATATATAGCTATATCTATATTTATATAAACATGCGTTTAAGCTTTTGTACTGTATATGAGGAGACTTTTACACGTGTATGGAAATATAGAAATGCTTTCGAAAAGCTAATCAGTGCAGACGACTTCCTGTTTCCTGCCTCCGTTAGTGTTTATACAAGACTGATCGGTATTTATTACTTTGAATACATATTAACATGCTACATGGGTTATGATGCTTTATCGTTGCCATGGTAACACTAAGGCAATAACTATTAGTCACTGTGACTTGTTCGGCAGACGCTTCATGAATTTTAATGTTAAAAGAGCGAATTTGTTTGTTGTTTACGTTGCGTTTATAGAAGGAGTCTCCAGTGTCGAAAAAAAAAACAGGAACTAGATCTTTGGTTTGTTTGTTTGTTTGTTTGTTGGATGTTTCCAACATTAAAAAGTATGACAATGTCTTTATTAGTTAATTAATTAAACCTTTTCATTGTTTCAGAATAAGACACAATAGGACAACTTCCTGTTTACTACAACACAATACTCGCTATCAAATATATTACTGTTTTGCGATATTTTAGAGGTTAATACTGTAATTGCACGTGATTATCCTGACATTCCAAAAGGAAAAACAAAAAAAAGGAAAAAGATGTAATGATTTATTTGAGCGAGTACAGTATTGTATTTTGTTTTCCAGTTAATTTGCTTTGGAACGGCGCCTGCTCGCGACTCTGTGTGTCTTTCTCCGAAAGAAAGGACGGCTTGTTTGTGCACTGGAACACGCCGCGTTCAGGTGTACGCGCTTTGTTTTTTTCCTCCACCCTATCCAATGATGTCATGTAGCAACAATCCGGAGCGTGGCGAGAGAGCAGGAGTCTCTCCGCTCAGTCAATAAAAACGCTTTTTTTTTCCACATGATACTTTTGTTGTTGTTCATTTTCTCAGCTCTCTGACTGCAGGGGGAAAAACATTTTCTTGCAAACCATCCCATTAGTTACGTGTTTGAATAAGGGCTGGTTAGCCTGAGGGGCGTCGCTGCATGGGGACTGACAGGGTTAGAGGTTATAGATCTGCCCGAGGTTGTCTGTCTGTAGGTGCACACTGAATATCACACAACGGTGAAGGTGGATTAATGCAGTCTGGGCATAATGAGCTAAAGTAGGGCTGTACACAGGGGGAAAACAATAGCTTTAATCATGTGTGTGTGTTTCTACTGGAAGAATAGATACATTGTACCTTTAAAAACATGTTTAAGGTACAACTTTGAAGTACAACACCAGCAACAAGATGAAAAAAAAAAAAACACTTTAGTTCATCACTCTCATTCCTCAAAGTGTACTTTTATATCACATTTGACATGTGTGTGTGTATATTCCTAGAAAGAGGTTTCATTTCCTTAGCATGGAAAAAAGTATCTAATTTTATTATAGATGTTTAGTTTAGTTCAGCCTTTATTTCTCACGTATACGTTACTGCACAGTGAAATTCCTTCTGTGCATATCTCAGTGTACCTGGGGTCAGAGCGCAGGGTCAGCCATCATACACCACCCCTGGGGCAGATAGGCTTAAGGGCCTCGCTCGCGGGCCCAACGATAGCAACCATGTGGAACCGGCGCTCAAACCGCCGACTTGCCGATCAGCAACTCAGTGCCGTAACCCACCGAGACACCTGATGTCTCAAAGTCTGTCCACCATGAGCCCACCCACTTCTGGACGGCAAAACGGATACCCGTACATACAAAACACATACAAAACTAGTTCCAGAAGCACTTTCAGCATGAAACGTTATATCATCTTAAACAACACGCTGTTTCCTCCTCACGCTGTAATCTTTCTGAACCATCTATGTTGTACTTTGAACTACAAAACTAACTAGTACAAGGCTGAATCCCAAATCCAACTCTACCCCCTGATCATGTGCACTACTGTACTTGGTTTATGGAACAAGGGATAGTACACCCTGCATAGTGCACTAGCTTTCCGGGCTCTCCCCGTTGCATGTTCTCCCCGTGCTTGGTGGGTTTCCTCCGGGTACTCCGGGTTCCTCCCACAGTCCAAAGACATGCAGGTTAGGCTAATTGGCGTTCCTAAATTGACCATAGTGTGAGTGTATGTGTGTGTGCCCTGCGATGGATTGGCACCCTGTCCAGGGTGTACCCCGCCTCGTGCCTGGGATAGGCTCCAGGTCTCCCGCGACCCTGAATACAGGACAACGTGGAATAGAAGATTGAATAGAATAGAAGAGTGAGCTAAGGACATATTATGATGAACAGAATGAGCAGCTCATCTCTCATATCTTCTGGTCCGAGTCAGACTTAAAGGTAACTACTGATTTCCGTTTCCTGTACATAACCTACGGAGGTTTTGCGATGCTTTGCGCATGTGGAACCAGTAGAAAATGAATGAATCACTCTCAGAGATACTCGTTCTTCTGAGACTCGTTCGAAAAGAACGAACCCTTTATGAACGACCCATCACTATTCAGAGGCGATTCAGGAAGATTACCGAGGAGACAGCATGCTGTTTAACGGATGCGTTTTCTTGCTGAAAGTGTTTCTGCGAATGGGTTTTGTGTTTGCGTTTTCACACCGGCATCTGGAAATTAATATCCAAAACATTAACAGTAAATGGAGAAAATTTTATTAGAGGTCATTTACATCATAGGCAAAAGAAGGTGTGTGAATCGTCCGTAATTATGTCATTGACATGAAGATTATATCCAATTTATTTATTTATTTATTTCATCTTCGATAAACATGAAACATTTTGAAGCTATAAAGTGCTGTAACAATGGGTTTTTGTCTAAGGGTGCACAAAATTTTGCACACAACCCAGCCAATGAGGTGAAAGCAACAACATGCTAGAAGTCACAGGGCTTTTTAATTTTTTTTATTCTAATCAGCTATTATTTTTGTTTTGTATTCGTTCATTAGACTGTTAGCTGGCGGCGTTTTTCCAAAATATAAACTAAAAGACTAATTATTAGTAATTTGAACAAATTAAGTAATTAAGCCTTTTTTTTTTTTTTTTTTGGCCACCAGCCCTGAATCTGTAACTGCACTGTTCTATAAGATCTCACCTCACACGTGATGGCTTTTACAATGTGTGAATTTTAGTAAAAATTTCTTCTGCTTTATTTGATCAGAAGACACACACACACTTTCCTATACACACACAAACACACACACACACACCCTTTTCCCACGTAAAAGCATTATTTATTTATTTTTTATTTTTGTATTTATTTTACGTCTTCCAGTTTGCATGTTGCCATCTCCAGATCAGTGCCAACCCTCACCCGGTTCTTACAGCTCACACCCGCCACTGTGTGTCTACAAAACAAACATGTTAATGTGTAAAAGAATCGTATTGTAGTCTTTGTTGAAATCCAAGACGTCCAGAGTGTGTTTCGTTCACCTGTTCCTCCAGCTCTGTCCAGGCCACGCCTTCACCCCCCCCCCACCCCCCCACGGGTCACACTACCACCTGAGCCATGCACTAAAACGTTCCATAGCTCCAAACCCCCTCGCCCGCAGCTGGAGCATGAACTTTAGTGGCAGAGCAAGAATTTGCCTAGATTTTCTTTCTGTCCCCTCCGGCAGTGTCCTCTAGCTATTGTTCATCTGCAGCAGACAGTTTGACGAGGATTCTTCTTTTTTTTTTTTTGCTAATTCCTTTCACAGTTTGAATATCATGCATTGAAAATCCGGTTTTAGTTCACATAAAGTTCAAAGGAATGGAAGTTAAAAGGCATGTCGAGTTTTTTTAACATGTTTTTCACATACAGTTCGACTTACAGGACTTTTAACTCCTAGTGCTCAGTGTTTCTGTTTTGTTTACGCAAATGATTCGTATCAGCTCTCCACATGTGACTTTCATACCCGAGTCAGTGTTTTACACAAATTACATTCATTGGTTTCCACTTGATT
This sequence comes from Channallabes apus, assembly GCA_030522415.1. Taxonomy (NCBI): domain Eukaryota; kingdom Metazoa; phylum Chordata; class Actinopteri; order Siluriformes; family Clariidae; genus Channallabes; species Channallabes apus. Next base: position 40,945,023 of record CM060113.1, read on the forward strand.
TTTCAAATGATTATTTTATTCTCATAAGTGATTTAGTTTTTATTACAAATGATGGATTTCTTTCCTCATATGAAGTTTACAAAAGATTGATTTCTTTTCACATATATATTTTTTAACACAATTGTTCTCTTCTTTTTTTTCGTTCACTTAATTTCTTCTCCACTCCTTTTTTTTCAAATGATTATTTTCTTTTCACTTTTTATTTAGTTTTTATTTAAAAAAATAATGGATTTCTTTCTTCATGCATTTTTTTTTTTTACAAATCAATTTTTACAGACATTCTCTTCACTCTTTCCATCATTTTTTCCCCTATGTTTATTAAAATAAATAAACAATTCATTTCTTCACACATTGTTTTTATTTATTTATTTATTCATTTATTTATTTTTTAATTGAACAAACAATTAATTTCTTCCCATGTTTGCTCTATTTATTTATTTATTGAATAAACGATCTTATCATTTTGATTCATACACATTCACATTTCATACAAACTTAAATCATTCTTTTGTTTGTGTAAAGACCGCTTTGCGACAATGACAATTGTTAAAAGCGCTATACAAATAAAATTTTATTTAATTGTACAGCTGTTAAATAAAATGGACGTATCAATAGAATTATTTACTCCACTGCATTTACAGAAACCATTGCTTGTTACTGGAACATCATCATCATGACCTGCACACAACTTTGGCACGGGTTTTACGCCGTATGCCCTTCCTGATGCTACCCTGTCATTTTATCTGGGCTCGGGACTGGCACTGCATCCAATGGTTGGGGTTTGGGAATTGAACCCAAGCCTACCACAGAGCCGTAAATGCAGCTCACTAGCTCACAGAGACGTGGATGTAGCGGATGTTTTGTTATTATTTAAACTGGCCTACCTTCAGGGAGTTGGAACAGAATGTTCCTTTTCACATCATGGCAACTTTACTCAATTACTTTGACTGTTAAGGAGAGAAAACCTTCCTCCTTCTCATCCTCGCCTCCTTCGACAGGTGGACAGTGGAGAGCATCCTGACCTTCTGGAGCTGCCCAGGAGATTGTGAGAAGAGCTGAGAAGATTATCAGGTTTCAGGTGTTTCGACGATGGATTGTTACTCCATCGCTGGTGTGGCCGCACGCTGGCTTAGTGGTTAGCACTGTCGCCTGGCACCTCCAGGGTCGTCTGCACAAAGTGTTGCACACGACCCTAGCTAAGGAGGTGAAAGCGACAACATGCTAGAGATCACAGGACTTTTTATTCTAATCAGCTATTAATTTTTGTTTTGTATTCATTCATCAGACTGTTAGACGTCAGCTGTGTGTATGGAGATTGCATGTTCTCCCCGTGCTTGGTGGGTTTCCTTTGGGTTCTCCGGTTTCCTCCCACAGTGAAAAGACATGCAGATTAGGCTAAGTGGCGTTCCTAAATTGCCCGGAGTGTGTGAATATTCAGAGGTCCTGCAATGGTTGTAAAATGGGATTAAATATTCATTCATTCATTCATCTTCTATACCGCTTAATCCTGTGTTCAGGGTCGCGGGGGGCCTGGAGCCTATCCCAGGAGACTTCGGGCACTAGGCGGGGTACACCCTGGACAGGGTGCCAATCCATCGCAGGGCACACACACATACACACACTCACACACCCAATCACACACTACGGGCAATTTAGGAACGCCAATTAGCCTAACCTGCATATCTTTGGACTGTGGGAGGAAACCGGAGTACCCGGAGGAAACCCACCAAGCACGGGGAGAACATGCAAACTCCATGCACACAGAGACGGGAATCGAACCCAGACCCTGGAGGTGCAAGGCGACAGTGCTAACCACTACACCACCGCGCCGCCGGGATTAAATATGACGGTCTCAATTGGACTCCATGGTCCCTAGTTGAACTACAGAGGTTCCTAGATGGATGGATAGATGGATCCCAGGTGTGTCACTCCCTGGAATAAGTAAGCCTCCTGAATGCATGAATAATAACCAGAATCCCCCCCACACTTAGTTAGTGTAAGTATGTATCCAGTAAACTTCAAAGTCACTTTGGAATGTAACACTATACCTCTGATGCTACATGGTCACGTGATTTACCTGTTACAACAATCAGGTGAATGTCTAAATTACCTCTAGTTTTTTTTTGTTTGTTTTTTTACAACCGTCACTGTCAGTGTGTGTGTGTGTGTGTGTGTGTGTGTGTGTGAGAGAGAGAGAGAGAGAGAGAGAGAGAGAGAGAGGGAGCGCGCGCACCGTGCCGTCGCCTCCCACAGCGCTTCATCTGTAAAGTGACTGTATCTCACACACACACACTCACACACACACACGCACTGACTCTCTCTCTCTCTCTCTCTCTCTCTCTCTCTCTCTCTCTCTCTCTCTCTCACGTACACCCCCCCCCCACACACACACACACACACACTGGTGCGCGCAGGCAGCATGACCGGCGGTCCTAAAGACGGAGACACCGAGGTAAGGCTGCACAGGAGAACATTTCCTCTATAACTCTGTGTGTTTTTTTTCTTTCTTTCCGTGTGTGTGTGTGTGTGTGTGTGATCTGAAGCTCCTCCCCGGACGATGTGAACGCGGTGGATTTACACCTGGCCCCGGTGTTCCGTTCCGTGCGCAAAACCCCGCCAGTTCCCCCCGCGCGCGCTACCGCGCTTGGCTCCGGGTTATCACTTGTCTTTCTTTCTCTGCCAAACTTTTTTTTTTTTTTTTTTTTGCTTTGATGTCAAAATATCATTTTGCATGCCAGCGTTATTTATCATGTAGACAGCCTCGTTCTCGTGCGCCGGTCCGTGCGTAAAGGAGACATCCATCCAGTAGCGAGTGCGCACGGAGCCGCGTGTCCCTGCTAGGGGTTTCAGCTATTGCACAAACTTCTAATTCTCATACTGATCAAGTGAAATGCAACAGGTTTGGTCTGGTGTAGAAAGTCTTTCTTCTTGGAGTGGTGTTTGGTGATGACCCCTTGTGGTGGAACTACAGTTTCTACTAAAGAGTGTGTGTGTGAGGGAGTGAGAGAGAGAGAGAGAGAGAGAGAGAGAGGGGTGTGGTGTGCTGTACTTCTCCCCTCATTTAAAACCATCCCATGCCAGGGGAATGTGCCGTGGTGCTCCCTGCTTGCTCTCCCAGCCCCAAACCTCCCGTTTGCACTTTTTCCCCCCTCGTTCTGAATTTCTGCTGTCTCCTCCCTGGCACCCGTGTAGGAATACGCTCACACGCCATTCATCAGGAAACAGGGGAACATCTACAAGCCGAACAATAAAGACATGGACAGCGACAGCATGCAGGAGAAGACCATGCAGGACGTGCACACCAAGGAGATAGACCTGGTCAACCGGGACCCGAAGCACTTAAACGACCATGTAGTTAAGGTGAGACCACTTTTCTTTCTTTCTTTTTTTTTTTTTTTAAATATCCTGTCTTTCCACAAGCAAGTGCATGTTTAAGGTCAACATACAGTAAAGTAGAAAAAAAAATGTAGGAGATAAAGTCTTAGGCTGGACAGATGGGATCTGCTAGGATCAGCCGTGAGAGGATGAAATCCAGAGCGAGGACACGACAGTGCAACTGTGTCCTGGGAAAATCGTGGCTCATCCAGTGAGAAACTCATTGTGGTTTTATTTTGTATGTCACTGGAGTCAATCAGCAAAAAAATCTAAATGATATACGGTGCACCGTTCCAGTGGAGGATCCACAATCGTTGGAAAATCACGCTCCGTAGCCGGCAATAATGTGTCACTGATATAACTATTTCAGAAGCCTGTGTGGTTTGGGATGCAGCCTCGCACCAGCATCGTTGGAATGACACTGAGAGGTGTGGTTTGGGTTTGACAAGCCAAGTGCCTTTTCTGCTAGTAAAACCTTCCTCAAATAACACTCTGGATATAGATGTAATATTATTCCAACGGAAAGATGAAAAACCAGAATTGCATTTTGCATATTGTTTGTGTTGTTTCATTGTTTCAAAAGTTTTAGTTTGTAAATGTCATATAGGACAGTCCTTTAAATAATATTAAAAAGCGTATTATTTTTGCATTAATATCCATGTTCTCTCATTCTGTTATTACTAAACACAGCTTTCGACGACTCAGATCAGTCTAAAGGCATAAAATATGAAATATAAGCATTTCCTTTCCTCTGAACTGTACATTATATGAATAGACCAGACATATCTACTGTATATCGGTGCTTAAATCAAGAGCAGACTTTACTTAGCTAGTCTTTGACCTAGCATGGCCACCAGGAGGCGCTCTTGCAGATACCTACAGTAACATTACAGCACAGTTTATTTGTTTGAAGTCGTTTAATTATTCATTATTTCATTTTGAATTGTACTATATGTACATTTTTTCTCATGAGAGGATTTGGAGAAAGACTTTTACCCTTCCCGGTGAAGCCGCTCCACTTGGCAGCCATCTTGGTTGGAGTCACTCCCGGCCAGTCGTTTCCAGTCGTATAAAAGCATATTTACTTAAATAAAAGAAGAAACAAGATACCATAATGTTGAATCATATCATGGGTTTTGAAAATGTGATGCTCTTTTTTCCCACTCAGGGGCGGGGCTTATATCACATACAGCTTGGCCTATTTTTTTATTAGTAATAGCATTTACTCTGTGGGATAAAAGTGATGAAATCTTAAGTACTGTTGAGTAATATTAACATAAAAAGCCTCAGATTTTGGTGAATTATTGATTTAGGAATTAAACACACCCTAGTTGTCTATTTCTTCCTAATTATTGCACAACAAAACAGTGGCCACGCCCCTATGTGAGAATTTCTGATACTTCAGTTATTTTTACATCCAGTATGTTTAAATGGCGACTGGGCGTGGCCTAAATCAGATTATTTTTTTCATTGTTTTTTTTTTTTTTTTAACAAAAATTACACTTCAGTCCTACCATGGACAATTCGAGACAAACCACAAGTCAGCCATGACAGTTCCTCAGCCTCAGCTACATCACTCCAGTTTCAGCACATTCGAGCAGTTATTCTTTTTATGTGTATCTGAGACCTAGCGAGAAAAAAAACACACACACTGTATCGATGACACGTTCCGTGTTTTACCACGATGAGTTCCTTTTTTCTTACGTACGCATGAGCTAGAATTTAGTCCCCATATTCTGGTATAATAGTGCACACGGTTTACAATTTTTTCCCATGGTTTAAGTACTTTGCATGCTGTAGTTGATTTGTCTAAATTTTGACATGCTTCGTATTCATACCAAACTTATTTAGACACATTATCTGTTCGTTTTGAATGTTCAGATTGGATTACATCTGTTCTGTGCACCAAAAAGCAGATGATGATGGACTGAGACATGGCCGTGTTGTGGGATCCTTTTGAAAAATACCATATAGGGAGAAGCCAGTGGTGAATAATTCTTGGCCAGATAGAGAGAGAGAGAGAGAGAGAGAGAGAGAGAGAGATGTTGGCAGTGAGGAAGCAGAAGGCTTGAAAAGTTAGAAGGAAAAAAAAAGAAGGCTGTTATTTAGAAGCCAAGAGAGGAAAATATGGAGAAGTGGTGAGAAGTTTGTTTCCAAAACGGTCCTGGAGTCAAAACAGATTTTCTTTCAGAAACAGGAACTCTCATTTTTGTCCCGATGACGTAACGCGAAGCAACCGAAAGCTTCATGTTAGATGTTTTTCTGCATCGCCATGACAACGCTGAAATCGAATCACTGGCAAGTTCAAATTGAACGAATTTGCCGTTAAACGAACTCACCGGCAGGAGCCAAATTCAATTCCAGTCCTGAGCGGCTACGACACACTCGGCCACTGGGACAATTAGCACTGAAACGCTTTGGCATAAACCTGCTGCACACAAGACCGTGTCAAAATGTTCCTCTGCTTAAACACCATCCTCCTGGCTTTTGCGCCATCCAGACTCGCACGTACGGAGACGAGCTGTCAGAAAGTCCTCAGAGCAATCAATGGCTCCAGGTCTCCGCTGGAACAGAGGAAATATTTCACACTTCCTGTTATTGAAAAAAGGTTTTCACTCCTAACATTCTTAGGACAGAATTTTTTCCAGGGTGTGGAGTCATGCCGAGAGGGAGAGAGCGTGGGGGGGGGGGGGGGGGGTGATTGTGGGGTTGTCCAATGTGTCAATGTTAAGTGTCATAGTGAGTACAGAGTGGGTTTCATTCTACTGAGATTATTTTTTTTAAAGGGATAAAAAGCAGCTATTAAATCAGAGATGCATGAGCGTGAGTCACTCTCCCCCTCAAGAGATCCGCAATACAAAAGCGTTTATGATTCGTCTGCAAATTGGATCCACAAGACGAGCTTCAGACGTTTTTTTTTTCTCTTTCTGCTTTAAACTTTTCCATTTCTTACTGGCCATGTGACAGGAGACTCAGAAGTGGGCGTATTATTTTTGTGGTCTTGCGTATGGGATGAAAGCAGGGAATTCCCATCTACATTTCCATTTGTATCCTCTTTTACACACACACACATACACACGCACATACACGCATAGGGTGTTCCTCCAGGCAGGCAGCTGGCACTCTTCCCCATCGTCCTCGAGCCGAATCCACCATCCACATCAGAGCTCCTCCGAAAATGCAAAAGCAGCTTTCTCTTGGAACCAAACTGTTTTTTCCCCTCATTAAAAAAAAAACAACCCAGCATGCTTTTAATAGCATACTGGAACCCGATTCCTCCAGAGACTCCATCTAGTTAGTTCACAGTGTTTACCCAGGCCAGGGCGGGAGGACCGAGGCTCTTACTTCCCACTTATCAACTGCCCTAACACACTTCATCACGTCCTCCACGCATCAAAGACGACTAAGGGGATCCAGCTGACTAACGTCGACAGCAGAGAAACACAACAACGCTGAGATCACGCCAGTGAAGTTTATCAAAGCCGCAACGTCATGATGCTAAAATGCTGCACTGGATCTGCTCTTAAGAAAGAATCAATAAATTGTGTAAAGTGATCTCCTTAAATAACTGGGAGCCATAAATAAAGCTATACTGTAGATCTCGTAAACTCAAGTACGAGTAGAAAAAGGTCGAAGATTGGTCAAAGGGTGTCGAGAGAAGAACAGTTTTGTTTGGAGGCTTTCTACAAGGTTGTCACTATAAAGTGATTAAAATGTAATGATTAGTAAATTGCAGTATTATTGGAGGGAGAAAACCCTCCAATAATTATGCAACAGAATCAATCACTTGTTGGTCGATTCAAAGGGTTCGTTCCTGACTCAGAATCAGTTCACATGTAAAATGATGTTGGTTATCTTAATCCAACTGTTAAATGGTTTACAATTGTAACAAGGTACATAAGAATAAACCACAGGTTTTTGCAGAAAATACAAACCACTTTCAATCATTCATTCATTCATTCATCTTCTATACCGCTTCTGCAAATACTCGCGTTTTACAAGAACATTTCTGCTTCTCCTTCCTGGGGTTTACACGAGTTTACAGTGACTTTTTGTCGCCTCTTACTGGACCTACTGGACTGTACTGTACTGTATGTAGCACCTTGGTCCTGGAGGAACGTTGTTTAGTTTCACTGTGTACTGAACTCTATATGGTTGAAATGGCAATAATTGACTTGAACTGAAGTGTGGAGCAGAAGATCAAAAGGAAATTGCCTGATTATTACTTTGTTACGAGACATGACGTTTGAACAAATCAATAGTCATATAACGATTTACTTTTGCATTTTAAGTTTGGCCACTTTCTGGCTTTCCCAGAAAGCCAGAATTTGACTCATCACTTTTTCTTTTAAGTAAGATTTTAATACGTAAAACATACAAACATTTGTTAAAGTAGCATTTTGGTTAATCAGGAGTCAGGATCAGGAGTCTCAATGCGGTCATTGGAGGCGAATATGGCGTCCAGAAGAACTGAATGTTAATCATCATCTGGTATTTACATACAGAATATATTTAGAGCTTATAGAAAGCTTTTAGTGCTTATACGTTCCAGGTTGCTCGATACTCGTAGTTTGGGAAGCACATGCAGTTTGTTAGACTGATGAATGATTGAGCAGATATTTGAAGGCAGATTGAATTCCTCCGCTGTACAGAGGATGGAGACCAGCCGCTGTGGTTTCAGAGCATTTCACATCTTATGATCTTTCATTTTGGGTGTTTTAGGGATTTTATTTTAACTCCGAACATGGATGGAAAAGCTCCATTTTCCAGACGTTGGTTAAACACAAACACACCAGACGGGTGAAAAAAACAAAAATAGAAAATCCATTTTACCAGCTATTTATAAAAACAGGTTTTAAAACAATACCAATAAAAAACAGACCATTATTTAAATATGCCCTGAGGTTAATAATTTAACCGAAGCACACGAACACCCCAGCATCTCTCCGGTCAAACTCTGACACTGGAGACTCCTTATGGAAGACTTCACCATATCACCATAGTCAACCATAGTTTGTTATCAGGCTTTAGACTGATACGTCTAATACTGATATGATAGATCTTTCATATGTGAGCTGTTACTATGGAAACAATAAGATATAAGTACAAGCCCAAAACTATCTAACCAATCAGAACCCAGGATCTTATCAGCACTGTGATATAAACCGTAAATGTGTGTGATTTTCATTTCACTGCTCCAAGTACAGAAGTAAAGCAGGTGCATGCACAGATCGGCAGACAATTTTTCAGTTGTGTTTGAGTTAACGTTAACGTCCTACGGTAAACCCCTGCTCTCGGTTGATGTCTGGCCGTGATTTATGAAGTGCGGTCTAATAGAGAGCGGCCTGTGCGTGAGTGCGGGTTAAATAATCTCACGAGACCACTGCATCATGTACCAGAGCTGTCTCTGAGGAATGTGGAATAGACGTGGGCGGTGCACTGGAAGCACCTCGTACCATGGTGTGATAGTGATAACGGAGTATCTCTCTATGATGTACATTGAGAAGATAAAAAAATGTAATAAAAAAAAATTTAAAAAATGTAATAAAAAAAATAAATAAAAATGATTATTTATGGCATGCTAATAGATTTTTGGAAAATATCAGATGTATAAACATTTCTCCCAAAATTGTGGCACAAACATAGATTTTATGATATTTTGTGTGCTTATTTTTACCTCATAATAATCAAAATAGTTCATATCCAGGTGCATAGATGAGAAATGGTTCACTGTTTCACTGCTCATTCCTTCAGATGATTTTAGGTCATGCTCCACCCACTAACTACCAACAACCCCATGAAACACGATAACAACCAGTTAACATTCTTACAACTAGTTGAGATTCCGCTGCTTGCAACTAAATAGCACTTAGTCACCTAGCAAAATTACTGTATCCACATGCAGTGACACACCCTGGATACCATAGTAACCACCTAGGAACAGGTTACTAGGATACAATAGGAACTGCATAGTAACACCCTAGCAACCGTTTCAAATACCATAGCAAACAGCTAGGAATATCTACCTATAATTTAAAAAGCAATCCCATAGCAACCAATTAGCAGCCACATGGACATTCAACCCATAGCAACCACCTAGCAACCCTCTAGGAAGCACCTAGCAACCCTCTAGGAAGCACCTAGCAACCCTATAGCAACCAACTAGCAGCCCTATAGCAACCGCCTAGCAACACAATAGCAACCGCCTAGCAACCCTATAGCAACCACCTAGAAACCCTGTAGCAACCACCTAGCAACCCTATAACAACCGCCTAGCAACCCTATAGCAACCAACTAGCAGCCCTATAGCAACCACCTAGCAACACAATAGCAACCGCCTAGCAACCCTATAGCAACCACCTAGAAACCCTATAGCAACCACCTAGCAACCCTATAACAACCGCCTAGCAACCCTATAGCAACCACCTAGCAACCATATAACCCTAACCCTAGCAACCACCTAGAAACCCTATAACACCCACCTAGCAACACTATAGCAACCACCTAGCAACCCTATAACAACCACCTAGCAACCCTATAGCAACCACCTAGCAACCCTATAACAACCACTTAGCAGCCCTATAGCAACCACCTAGCAACACTATAGCAACCGCCTAGCAACCACCTAGCAACCCTATAACAACCACCTAGCAACCCTATAGCAACCACCTAGCAACCCTCTAGCAACCATCTAGCAACCCTATACCAACCGCCTAGCAACTCTATAGCAACCACCTAGCAACCCTATACCAACCATCTAGCAACCCTATACCAACCGCCTAGCAACCCTATAGCAACTCCTAGCAACCTTATAGCAACCAACAAGTAACATTCTAGCAACCATCTGGAATACTATAACAACCAACCAGCGGGAATACAATAGCAACTGTTTAGTAATTCTCTGGCAACCCTGCAGCAACCATCATAATCACATAACAAACATTCAGCAGGCTCACAGCAGCCATTTAGCATCCACCTTGGGACCACCTAGCAGCCCTATAGCAACCACCCAGCAACCACCTAGCAACCCTATAGCAGCCAACAAGTAACATTCAAGAAACCATCCGGAATAAAATAACAACCACATAGTAAAACATTAGCAAACAGCTAGAATACAATAGTAACCACATAGTAACCATAGCAACTCCATACTGTAGCAATCATCACAATCACATACCAAACATGTTAGCAACCCCATAGCAGCAACTTAGCTCCCTAACACACAAACTGTTTGGGATGCAATAACCACTGTCTAACAACACCTTAGCAACACCTGAAACATCATATCACCCATAAGCCAAACTATTTATTGAGAGTTTCCGGTTGAATTTCTTCTGGCTTAATTTTTTTTCATGGCTGTTCCGTAATTTTAGTCTAACTTTAAATGGTCTCCGTGCAGGTGGACTTTGAGGACGTGATCGCCGAGCCTGCAGGCACCTACAGCTTCGACGGTGTTTGGAAAGCCAGCTTCACCACCTTCACGGTCACCAAGTACTGGTTCTACCGGCTGCTGACGGCGCTGGTGGGCATCCCGCTGTCGCTGATCTGGGGCATCTTCTTCGCCATCCTGTCCTTCCTGCACATCTGGGCCGTGGTGCCGTGCGTGAAGAGCTACCTGATCGAGATTCACTGCATCGGCCAGGTCTACTCCATCTGCGTCCACACCTTCTGCGACCCGCTCTTCGAAGCCATGGGGAAGTGCTTTAGCAACGTCCGCATCACCAGCACGAAGGTGGTGTAGGAGCACAGGAAGTGAAGGAAGAGGGGGTGGGTGTGTGGGTGGGTGGGTGTGATGGGTGGGTTCTGGAGTGGGCGGAGTCTGAAGAGGAGGGGTGATTTAAAAAAAAAAAAAGGAGAGAAAGTGGGAAAAGAAAAGGCCTTCATGTTGAAGAGGATGGCGTGAGATGTCTCAGATTTATGATTTTCCTCTCTCCATTCTGGGCTTCAATATGGATCTATGAGATATTATTAGGGATTTTATTATTTTGTAATTTGCCAGCGTTTATCACTAAAAAACACAAAGAGAAAAAGCAGCAGATTACCCTTGCGTTCTTCCTGAGACGAGGCTGTGAATCTGTAGTATGTGTTTTCGTCCCTCTTTTATTCCTGCTTGAGATTGACATTTATTTCATCCATAGTTTTTTTTCTTCCTCTCTCAGTTTTTGAGTCTTAATTAAACATTGAAACTTGTTTGTTTTTCATAATTCTTTGTGGAAATTCACTACAGTCTAGACAGTTTCCCACCTGGAGAGTCACTATCATGGACCCGGAGCCAGGAAAAATATAATGCGTTAAAACTGTGACAAACTCCAAAATACTTTACGTTTCTTTTATTTAATCTTAAAGTCTGTCTATCAAATAAATGACTTTATAAACTAAATAGAAATCATAGAGTTTCAGCGTATCCTTTTATTTCCACACCAGTTAAAACGCTCTTGTGTCAACAATTGAAAAAGTTTATCAACTCAATATGGATTTAAACATCTGCCGTGACTTTTTTTGTTTAGTTTTTTTTTTTTTTACATTAATTGTTTAACAATGTCCTTTTCGTGCACGCGATTTAGTTTAATTTCTCCGAGATTATTTTGCTTGCACAACTTTACTCACACTCTCAGTTTTTGCATTTTTAGTTTTTCTATTAATAACAATTCGCCCACATTTGACTACATTGTTGTTTCTTGTAGCTATAACTATGACATGGCAGGTGCTCTCTCGCTATGTGTTGGATTTTACGAGAGGCGTTCAAGTCAAAGCGGGACCTTTGATTGTGCAGAATAACAGAATAACAGTAATGACCAGGTCATCCGATCATGGCTACTAAGAAAACTTTCTACCTTGATGATGTCCAAGCACTAGTGAAACACTGGGATAAGTTCATTATAGTGTATCAGCGGATTATAAAGAGACATAACGGGAGTTTTTACTCTTATATGTAACTGTGTTCTGTTATTCTCCACAATCAAAAGTCCCGCTTTGACTTGAACGCCCTTTGTACGATCATAGAAGCCAAACAAGAGTATGCATGGAGTAAATGGGTGCAATGCACTTTTAACTTTTTTATAATTTCTTAACCTTTATTAAAGAAATAAACAAATGACGACATCCACTGGATTTATTAAGACAAGAATTTAAACAGCGGAAATAAAATCAGATCCAAATAATATACAGGAATTTCAGACCATGTGCATCTTATAATTTTTTAAAAATGTTTTTCCTGTGACCTCTCCAGGGCTCCGTAGACTTTTCGTTTATTTTGTAGGGATTTTTTTATTTTTCTTTTTGTAATAAAAATGATAAATTGGGCGTGTTCCTGCTGATTTCCGAGACTGCCCATGACACTGCATGCTGCCATTGCTGTACCACGGTCCAAACTCGAGGCAAAACGAGCTGACTTTAGTGAAACGGTCGGCATAAGCTAATACCAGAGACTGTACCTGCTTTCACAACGCCGCGCGCAATCCTTTAACCTTTTTAATCCTTTTAGCGTCTGAGCTTTTAGCATGAAGGCACTGCTTTTGCAACAAAAACCTCCACTATATGAACATGAAGTACTTTTGTTTTTGTTTTTTTCAGCCCTTACTCTTGTTCATTAATCCGTCAGATCAGCTGAGGTGCGTCGCAATGCATCAGGACATCGTGTGTATGTTTGTGCAAAGAAAAATACAAATCATTCTGGTTGCTTTTTGATTCTGTTCACTGTCGGACTCACACACTGGCAACAAGCTGCCATCTTACGGCCCTGTGGACTCCTGATGAAACCGGGGCGATACGTCTTCTTTTCTTCCATCCAGCTCCATTTTTATTTGCTATTTTTGGTTAATTTGGTCCGACTCGGTCGCCTTGCTGTCTACCTGCTGTCTCTGAAGATGGGAAAATGTGTGATGAAATGCGTCTCTTGGAATACGAGAGATGCATTAAAAAAAAAATTTTTTTTTTTTACATTCCTTCCCTGCTTTTTACTGTAAACACATCACGCCGTGCACATTAAAAAAACAATCAAATGAAAACATGGTACATTTTGTTGTCTATCATTTAACACAATTACAGAAAAACTCCCACATTTAATATGTTCATTATTTGCAGGTGTTTACTGATGAGTCTAATGTCTATTGGTGACTTTTCTCAATTATTATATTTTTGCGATGACATTATTGAGCATTACATCACGGTAGTAGTTATGGAGACATTGGAGTCCCGGACTCGCTAGTGGCTAACTGCGAGATGATGAGTGTGATACGTTGTTGGTTGATTAGCATGAAATCTAGGGTGAAATCGTACAACATAAAGAGTTTGTAGAAATAGGTAAAAGGTTAAATCTTAAAATAATCTGCTGATCTTTAATGTAATCAGTGATATTATTATTATTATAATAATAATAATAATAATTATTATTATTATTATTAGAGACTGAAGTCCACGTACGTGTACGTGTGTGTTTCTGTACAGCAGAACTCTCTGTGTAACTTATTAATAGACAGAAATGACATTCTGTAAGGTTGAGTATCTGACACCTTGTTTACACTAAGTTGTCCTTCTTTGGTGCTCAGACAAATACACTCCCTGTTCGGTAATCGGAGAGAGAATCACAGATGAGAAATGGAAAAAGTCGATCAGATAAAGATGAAGTTTTGTCTTAAAACGACTCCAGCATGTTAAAATTCACTTATACCACTTCAGCGCTGTTATTTCAGACAAAGTGAAAATATGAACTAATCCCAGTCAAAAAATATATCTATTGTTGCAGGTGTTTGTTTACATTGAGACAGTAGCGCATTAGTAGATTATTATACAGTAGATTATTAAATCCAGCACATAACTGTTCATAACATCACTTTTACTCCACATTTAGATTCACTGATGGTGCAGATTAAACTTCAGACAGAAGATCTAAGGACTGCAGGAGATTCAGTAACGTCTAGACAGACAGGTTTGTGTGATGCTGCGACACAACTTCACCGAGGCTGGTTTCAGGTCCTCTATAGAAAGAAACGTAAAGATATCGAGTGAGTTCTGAACAAGTTCAATGTACAGATAAAGACTTTGTTTCATTTATATGGACAAAAATTGCAAAAAATAAAATAAAATAATAATAATCAGGGAACACTTAGTTTGATTGGTTCGAATCAAAACTGGGACTAATTGTTTCCTTCATTTTTTTGAGCATTTAGTAGTTAAAACGTTCGTGCACATCGAATAATATAACAATACAGCAAACGACTAGGACATAAAAACGATATTGAGTTGAAAAGAATCAGGTTAGTACTTTAAACAAGTTCAGCTCTCGTGATGAAACCCGCTGTCTAATGACACGGGCCTTTTGATTCACGCCAGGTTTGTCTGAACGTCAGCTAGACGGGGTTTAAAGAGCAGAGGGTCCGAGTGTAATAAGCAGCTAAACCCGCTCACTCGCTCGCTTCACATCCAGCCCTCGTTCATTAACCTTGCTGTTTATTCATTCCCTGGATTCCAAAAAAAGGGAGCTTGCGCAGAGCACATCGACGACGTCGCCGCCAAGGTCATTAACACTATTGAAGATGGCGATGGGAGAGGATTGTTGGAGTCATACTCCAGCGCCACAGTTAAAAATGTTTAAGGTCAGATGTAATAAGCCATGCAAGACTTGTAGGTAATAATCACTCATGTAGAAAAATAAATACACAGACGGACAGATAGATGTTTATTATCATTGCACAGTACATGCATATGAATATGTAAATGCAATACAGACAATAAATACATTTTGGTTCAAACTGTCGCCTGGAAACCTCCAGGGTCTGGGGTTCGAATCCATGGAGTCCGCATGTTCTCCCCGTTTTTGATGGGTTTCCTCCGGGTACTCTGGTTTCCTCCCAAAGTCCACATACAGGCAATTAGGCCGAATTGCCCGTAGTGTGTGAATCAGTGTGTGTCTGCGATGGATCGACACCCTGTCCGTGGTGTACCCTCGTACCCTAAGTCTCCTGGGATAGTGTACACCCGATATACAGGATTAAGCGGTATAGGCGATGAGTGCGCGAGTGATTAGCAGCAATGCTGCTTATTTCTATCTAAGAACTAATGATTTAGGTGCAGATTTTAGTTTAGGTGGGTTTTTTTTGCATTAGGTGATGTCTCCCCCTGCTGGTCATTTCATTGTATTTTTTATTTTTTAATGATGGCCTGACCATCCTAGGAAACAGGATACAAGAAGGAGGTGTACTGGATGGTGTGCCAATACACACACACACACACACACACAAATAGGGAATTAGGAAACAGTAAATTAGCCTACAAGACAAGTTTTGGGACTGTGAAAGGAAACCGGAGTCCCCAGAGGAAACTCATCAGGCACTGAGAATGAACCGGAAGATGGAAAAATGGAGAAACCAACTCAACCATGCGCAAACAAAGGAGACTTCTTCATTAAACTGGCACAAAGTGAATAATAAAGGAGTGGTGGTAGTGTGGTGGCTCAGTGTGTTAACACTCTGAGTTACTGATCAGAAGGTCGGAGGTTCGAATCCCAGCCCTGCTGTTGGGTCCCCAAGCAAGGCTCCTCAACCTTTCTGCACCAGTTGACCCACCCTAATTAAAAAAATAAAGCTGGTGTGTTCAACAAACTGAGTTTATATGTGACAAATAAATCTTGAACCTAATAATAATAAGGGGATGTGATGGAGAAAATGTTTAAGTTTACAATTTTGTCATCTCTTCTTTCACCTTTCATCTCCTTCTTTCCATCTTCTTCTCTTTTTGTACCCAATACTCCTAGTTCTCCTTAGTTAGGGTTAGGATTAGGGTTAGAGCTCCTGATATACCATACATGGTGTGACACCAAACTCTTTGCTCAAACTGAGTCTAATCTGCACATCTTTGGCCTGCGGGAGGAAACCGGAGAACCCCGAGGAAACCCACCAAGCACACCGACAGTGTACCACTACACCACCGTGCCGTCCAGGTACAGTCAATCACGGTTCATCATCCTGGAGCATTCTGGGTACATGAGCTTTCCAGACCAGCTGCTGTGTCTTCCTCTTTCTGCTCAGTGCTGCTCTCTGCTGGCTGTCTGGTGCTGCAGCACAGCCTCTTACAGTGATTAATTGATTCACACATGAGTGGAAAAATTGGCACCCTGTCCAGGGTGTACCCCGCCTAGTGCCCGAAGTCTCCTGGGATAGGCTCCAGGTCCCCCGCGACCCTGAACACAGGATTAAGCGGTATAGAAAATGAATGAATGAATGAATGAATGAGTGGAAAAACAAAACAAAACAATAGATTTATAGTTGAACAACAGATGTCTGGGTCTTGTGTGTTTTAATTAATGATGAAATGTGACGTTTAACACGTCTATGAGCAGACACATGACACCCTGATCATGGACGCTCGTTATCCATGACGATAAACGATGCTGTCGGGTCATGTTGTGTTACAGATGATATGACACACACACAGTAGCTCTCATTTCTCAACCTCGAGCTTGAACGCGAAGTGAAGACGTGTTACAAGTCTGCCGCTTTGTTTTCATTTCACATTTCCATGAGCTCAGCTCTCGCGTCTGTCAGCGAAACGCTGATTTATAGCCTGTTGTTTCCTTCTCCCTCAGGCGTCGCGACAGCTGCTGCTCTCATTTCATATCAAAAGTAAAAGGAGCCTGACGTCGGTCATGAGTGTGTAACGGGACAAAAGCGACGCCTTTCTGGTGCAGAACGAAACATGACCTGATGTGACACTACAGGTGTAGAGATACGACTGTACAGGTGGCTGTGATTTATGTGAAGGTTCATGTGTTTTGAGACACAGTGTGTGTGTGTACAGTGTGTGTGTGTGTGTGTGTACAGTGTGTGTTTGGCATGGCAGAGGCTGGTATAGCTGCCCATAAAGGTGTGATCTAATTCACCACCAGGTGTTTATTTCTACTGAACTGAGTCATATCGCCATGGAAACGAGGGGGAATAACATTTTTACAAAGACCTATCTGTCTTTTCACAGCTGGCAGGAAAGTCTTACTGTTGTGATAAGCTTCTGTGTAATGAAACGCTGATTTAAAAAAATGTGACTGTGCATGTGTGTGTGTGTGTGTGTGTGTGTACGTGATCGCATCTGCTTTGGTTTCTCAGCTATTGTGGTTTCTAAGCTGAACTAGCTAAACTTTAACTCATGCTTAGCCTTAAAGGTCAGACACATAAATATTGGCACCCTACAAACAAAAGTCTAAAACACAAATACTTTCAAAAATCATAGCAGTCATTGTTTCCCAGTAGAGAAACGTGCAAAAACTATTGGCACCCATTCAGTATATTTTAATACAGTTTGATTGGATGGGTATCACTTGGGCACTTGGACATCATGTTCTCTTAGACACACAAGCCAGACGTAGACCCATGACCTGGCAACGTGATTACAAGATTACCTTGGGATCTTTTCTTGAGATCTGTGGGTTAGTGAAGTCTGGACTGACCTTCTCAGTTTGCTTCCACCGCGACTTCCAGAAAAAGAAAAGTAGAAGGAAGTGACAGATTGAAAGGCTGTCATTCATTCCCATAGTCTCCAGGAACTACTATTGTTACAATTGACCATTTCCTGCTTCCTCTGGAGTGTACATCTACTGTTACACGTACGTGAAATAGCCGTGTATTTGCATGCCGTTGGGAAAACTGAGAATTTTTAACACGGGTGAGTTGGCACGTACAGTAAGAGCGAGGGACAGGATTTAAAACTGCATGAGAAGCGAAATGCCATTCAGAAATCAGAAAGCCCTTACAATAATTCTGATATAAATAAGTGGATTAGTTTAGAGCTGGTGCAGATCTTCTGCTAAGTAGATAAAAAGTTCGTATATATAAAAAAATTAAGGTTACAGTCAGATTCAGAAAGTCTGTTTTTCAAAAACCCTGTTAGCGAATAGATTCCTGTTATAACTACAGCCTCTGGTCCAGATTTAGGGAATTTACGTGCACAATTCTGAGCTTTAAAATGGACTTAGTGGCTCAGCAGTGGTTTTTCTTCTTTTTTTCAGATGCGGCGTCACCAAATATTAACTTTACATTTGGAAAAGGTTCGCAGTAAAACATCTGAACGTTTTAAACGAGGCCGTAGATCCGTTAACCCAGCCGAGGGGGTTCCTGACCTCGCTCCGTGTTTGAACCAGTAGCGGAGTTCCTGGGAGGCTGGCATGAAGCAGGCAGACGATGGCTCTGGCATACTGAGAGAACTTTCTACCAAGCACTAGAGAAACACTGGGATAAGTGCATTAGTGTATCAGGGGATTATGTAGAGAAATATAGGGAGGGCTCTGTTATTCTGCACAGTCAAACGTCCCGCTTTGACTCGAACACCCCTTGTTATTTTCCATGTCCATAAACATGCCAGTTTGTCCTGTTTCATGTAATAAAAACAATGCACTTCAGCACTTAGCATTTAACAAGACTAAAACATATTGACCTCAGAGAGAGAGAGAGAGAGGGAGAGAGAGAGAGGGAGGGAGAGAGAGAGAGAGAGAGAGAGGGAGAGAGAAAGTGCTTATTCAACCCTCCGGCTGTCGTGAGATTCAGTGAGGAGACACATTTCATTCAGATCCACATACACGTCCCAGGTTGTGAACTTGTTCACTGAACGTGATTGAACACAATCATTTATATCATAATTAATAAACCCTGATTAATGCATTGAACCTTAAGTGGACTAAACTGTGTTGCCAAATCATGTAATAATCCCTCATGTCCTGTTCTAAGATGACAAAAGCGAAACGATCAGGATCACCTGTTTGCATCTCATGTGCACCCTATTCACTTTAAAGTGCACTATTTTGGAGCACTAATTTGTCATCGTGGCTACACTTGAAGCTCCAGTGCTTTCCCATAATTCATTGCTGTAGGCTAGTATGCATTAAGGACTTTGCTTAAAGAATGGAAACACTGTTTTTTACGACACTGCATCATAAACGAGGCTTAGGATTAACAGTGTACTAAATATGATTACATTAATGAATGAATTAATGTATTTATTTATTGTGTGTGTCCTCATGCTAAGGCACACGATATGCTCAGAGAGTAAAATAATCAACCTCCTGGTCATTGTGTTTGTATGAAGCAGACCTACAGTACGTACTATTGCCACTCCTACAGTCTTTATAACAGCATTTCCTGAAGTCTTGTCCTCATAAACATGTAACACAATCATAACGTATTGTGATGTGAAAGTTACATATATGTTTTGAGTAATAAACCGTTAGTTTGCATCTTTACAAGAACCAAAAACACTATTGTACCTCCTACTGTACCTCCCATAATATCCCCTTAATACTTGTTATAAATTACCAGCTCTAATGCATTTAGCTTATAATACATTTCTTGGTTACAAACCTCTAAATCCTAAAATGGTTAGGGAAGACATAATCTGGTAAAGTCATGTGAAGATTAGTGGATATTAGGGCTGCACGATATTAGGAAAATATGCGATATGCGATATTGTTGTTGAATACTGCGATAACGATATTTCTTGCGATATAACATTTCCCTAGAGAAATGCATTTTTTATTATTATTGGCTATTTTTTAAAAATCATTTATATGTAATGATCATACTAAAATAAACAGGTAATAGATATTCGTCTGATGTAATAAAATCTAATTCAGGCTAAAAAGAAACTATATGTCAAGGAAGTTGCAAATATTTAGACTTCAAAACACTATGAATGACTTAAACCCCTCAGCAGATATTCTGACTTCTGGTTTGCTGTTACTATAAACCTGCCAACACAATATGAATTACTTTCAAACATTACTGTTTATTTACGTGTAACCGTGTAACACTCATCGATTTCATTTATCGCAACTCTTTGCGATACAGATATTGCGTATACCATTATCACGATAACGATAATATTTCGATATATTGTGCAGCCCTAGTGGATATACAAATTCAAATTAAAAAATCTAATTCAAATTCAAATTTTATTTGTCACATACACAGTCATACACAGTATAATATGCAGTGAAATGCTTACACGACCGCCAGTGACCTTCAAAGGAAAATAAAAGCTTGTACGTAAAATAAATATAAATATCAATAAAAGGAAAATACTAAAGAAATACATTTAAGTAGTAAAATAAACTGTAGAAATAAGGCATAAAATATTGCACTGGTATTTGGATATTTTTAAACATTCAGCACTAGGAAGGATGAGGTTTGCATCCCTGGCTGTGAGTCAGGAAGTCAGGGCTCTCAAGTCTGGATCAAATCTGTGCCAGATCAAATATGAGAAGCTGGATGAAGATTTTAAACATACGTATTATGGTTTCTCTATCGGATCTTTAATAATGTTCCCTAAAAATTGTAATAGTTAACAGTTAAATAAATAAATAAAAGTTAATAAATACACAGTTAAATAGTTACCTTTTATGCCTGTTGTGCTTTTTTAATCTCTTTAGAATTATATTAAATGTTGCAGAACAGGCTATTGTAGTTCCTGTTCTCAATCATGTTCAGTGTTGGGAGTAACGCGTTAGCGGACTCGGATTACTTTTTTGATGTAACGAATAATCTAATGCGTTGGGGCCGCCATTTAAGTAATTTTTAAAAAAATGTCATCTGTTATTCAAACAATTTATGTAATCCGTGAGCCAGACAGTGATTCCGTTAGTGTGTGTGTGTGTATGAAAGTCGTCCTACAAGCCCCGCCCCCAATACCCTGCCCAACCCCCCCCCCCCACCCCGGTATTCCTGCTGTTAAACTTGGCTGAGTGATGATGGTAGAATAATTATAAAAATCTTCACTAAAACAACATGCATGAAGAATCACAAACGAGTTTTCATTTTCTTGACAGTAATTTTGAAATGTACTGTAATAAGTTACTTTAAAAGTAACGTCCCCCAACACTGGTTATGTTGTACATTTAGCAGCTGCAATCAGCTGTTTCCTCGACTTGTTTCCTCTGTTTATGTCCTGAAGATGCCAGAGAATTTGTAACTTGTATCATTTTTTAATGAAACCTTCACGACATCTGTGCATTTCACAAGTTCATTTCACATCTTCTCCTCATGCACAGGATTTCCTCCGGGTTCTCTGGTTTTCAGCAGTAATACAGGAGTTTGAGTCCTGATGCTGATAAACGTCTCCTGAACTGCCAATCTGAACGACTGTAAGAAACAATATCGGCAAAGATATTATTGACTGCGGGAGTGTCAGTAATAAATCAGCGCCCTGCTGATGGACAGACGAGGAGGTACGAGTGTCCCCTGAATGAACCTGCAGTAATTCACCCATCAGGTCGGGTTTACAGTAGCAGTCCGGCCGACTCAGCGTTTAATTAACCTGCACTGTATCGACGTCGAGGTCGTAAATATAAAACCAGAGACAACTAGTTTGTCTCACTGGATGGATGGTTTAACTTTTAGATGTAGGAGGATGTGCGTGTGGTCTTCATGCCAATTACCATTATTATTAGGTGCAAATGTTTGTACACCCTTAGTAGAAATGAAGAAATTTTATTTTGCAGATTGAGTGTGTTTGGTTGCACAGATGTTCGTCTGCTATCACATGGAAACTAAATAAAAAATTATATAAGGGGAAAAAAATTTTATGCATTTGTAATATTCTCTAATTAACATGTACAGTGAGTGTACAGTGAGTGCTCATGTCTAGTTTTAATCACACGTGTTACTGTATATAAATGTTCAGCGAGTGGAACGCCTGATCCTTGAAAAACAAAAGATAACTTTTTGTCAAGTTTTGCAAAAAGTTCGCATCTGTCTGTGTGAGCTGTGCACACAATTATTTAGCAACACAGAATTCATTCACCATCATTTCCACATGTTTAGGGCATTAAAGGAGTTCCTGGGAGGCCGGCGTTTTTACTTTCATAACTGTGTTCTGTTATTCTGCACAATCAACAATCCAGTTTTTATTTGAACACCGCTCATACATGTCATGTATTATAACATTAAGACATTTTAGATCATGAAGATATTTCTATTTAGCATCTGTTGAAGTGCATAATCTGCTGAAAATGTCGGCTAGTCACGATATCGACCTCAGCTGAACCGTTTATACACGAGGTCGCATCGTAAACAAAAAACTATTTAATTACTCATAGAGTCATCGTATTTTATGCCGCTGATACATTATGGATGTACGGGCCTCCTAAAGAGTGATGAGCTTTAATGACCTTCCACAGACGCCCAGAGGCCTGGTCAGTGTGCTCACTGGGGTGTGTTTGGGGATTGGCGTCTTGCTGCAGGACACACCCACACATTTAACTTTTTAATCCACTGCACAATATATTGTAAGTTTTTACTTTTATACAAAGTGAGCATGTGATTTATGTTTTATAAGACACCACAATAGAGCTGTTCAATGTTGTAGTACACCAGTATCACCAGTAGATGGCAAAGCAACAGCTTGCTTTCTCATAGTGGCACTTAATGAGTATGAAACTGGTATAAAATAGTCCAACTGCAAAAAAGAAAAGGAGCATGAAGAAATAAGTCAGGGAAAGAACAAATCTCTCCAAATATTTGTGAAATGTGAGCTGTTTACCGGAATACGTGCCTGAAACAGGTGGTGTGGTGAAGCTGAATGAGTGAATCATGTTTGCCTAGTGTGTCATAGCACACACACACACACACACACACACAGGGCTAGTTCATTACTGGGTTTCAGAGTTAACTTGGCACAAAGTGACCTTTTCTTTCGCTTGTTTTCCCTCCATCTTGTTTCACAGCCGGATCTTCACTGTCCAAAAGCATGCTGCACATCATTAACGCAAACACGGTACAACAAAAAAGCTTGTGTCATGAACAGTGGCTGCCATTTTTAAGGCCGAGAGAAATCATACACATGACCAGATTATTATTTAGATTTTATTGGAGTGAATGTGCCCCCTAGGGTGGGTGTGTACGTAGGTAGATAGGTTAAAAAAAACAAAACTAGATGCTTTTTTTTTTGAGGATTTGTTAAAAAAATTGTTGAAGCAGCACCCTTCCCCTATTTCTAAGCAATCATGATGAAATCATTTCAATGGACAATAAATAAATAAATAAATCCCACAATGAAATGTGCTGTAGGGTTCCGCTGTGCACATGGAAACGTGATAAAGTGCCCTAGTGGTTGGTCATTAAGTAATCAAGTAGTCAAGTAAAAAGTGTGATGTGTAAGAATATGTGTTAAAGTGCTGTTTAGGATGCACCTGCATGCAAGAAAACAGGAAATGCCTGATTATGTGCCCTCCTGTGGGAAAAAAAAACAACATTCAAAAAAATTTGATGATCTGCCCTTAAGGTGCTCCCACATGTGATGTGAAAAAAAAAAACCTAAAATGTGCCCTTGGTGGTAGTTGAGTGTTTTTTATTTTTTATTTTTATTTCGTTTGCTGTCCTTTTTGTCTTTTTGTATAGTTCTTAGCCGGTTGTCATTAATTATCTTTGTATTTAGTATATCGGTCCTGGAGGAATGTTGTTTAATTTTACTGTGTACTGAACTGTATAGGGTTGAAATGACAATAAAAGCCTACTTGACTTGACATGAAAAAATATGATTAAATGAAATCTAGGTGCTCTGATGATGATGATGATGATGATATTGAGGATGTTATTGATGATGATGATAATGATGATGAAGATGATAATTCTATTGATGATGTTAATGATGATGATGACGATGGTATTGACGTTATTGATGATGTTAATGTTGATGATGATATTGACGATGATGATGATATTGATGATATTGATGATGATGATGATGATGATGATGATGATGATGATGATGATATTGATGATGATGATGATGATATTGATGATGATGATGATGATGATGATGATATTGATGATGATGATGATGATATTGATGATGATCTTGATGATGATGATATTGATGATGATGATGATGATGATAATGATGATGATGATATTGATGATGATGATATTGATGATGATGATGATATTGATGATGTTAATGTTGATGATGATATTGATGATGATGATGTTGATATTGATGATATTGATGATGATGATAATGATGATGATGATATTGATGATATTGATGATGATGATGATGATGATGATGATATTGATGATGATGATGATGATATTGATGATGTTAATGTTGATGATGATATTGATGATGATGATGTTGATATTGATGATATTGATGATGATGATAATGATGATGATGATATTGATGATATTGATGATGATGATGATGATGATGATATTGATGATGATGATATTGATAATGATATTGATGATGATATTGATGCTGATGAAAATGATATTGATGCTGATAATATTGATGATGATGATATTGATGGTGATGATACTGATGATGATGATGATATTGATGCTGATGATGATGATATTGATGCTGATAATATTGATAATGATGATTTTGATGGTGATGATGATGATATTGATGATGATGATGATGTTATCGAAGATGTTATTGATGATGTTATAAATGATGATGATGTTATAAGTTATGATGATGATGTTATTATTGATGATGATGTTGATGATGATGATGTGTGTGTGTGTGTGTGTGTGTGTGTGTGTGTGTGTGTGTGTGTGTGTGCGTGCGTGCGTGTGTGTGTGTGTGAATGAGCGTGTGGGAGTGTATATATGTGTGTGTGTGTGCCCTGTGATGGATTGGCACCCTGTCCCGGGTGTACCCAGCTGCTTGCCCTAAGTCTCCTGGGATACTGTGTACAGGATAAAGCTGTAGACAGTGAGTGAGTGAGTAAAATAAAGAATCATTTTTATTCTATATTCTTCTTCTTCTTCTTCTGCCTTTATTATTTTTATTATTATTATTATTATTATTATTACTACTACTAATAACAAACTTCTATATAACTAGACGAAGCTCTCCATTCTCTTTGACCAATCAGCGTGCTCGGCGCCTGATGACGTCACCCAGTGCGAAAAGTCCGCGTTCACCTGAAGCCTCGCGAACCACCGCTCGAGCCAGTCACACGCGCACCGCTCGCGCTGCGCTAACAGCTTTAACGGTTTATATAAATAGAGAGAGAGAGAGAGAGTGAGGGAGAGAGAGAGTGAGGGAGTTAAACCGGTTAGTGTTCAGTCTGGGAGTCACAACGCTACCCGCTCCTGTGTGTGTGTGTTTATACATCTGTTATAAAGGACGTGATAAGTGGAGACTTTACTCCGGCTCGAGAGAAACTTTAGTGGTTATTTTGTCGCCGCGCGAGACGGCTGAGCGCGCGCGTGTCTCCTCACACACCGTGTAAAGATGTGATTCCGGATATAAAAATCTCTCTTTTATTCTTCTGCCGACGTCCGTCAGGCTGCTTTTACACAGGTAAGTCTGTCATGAATTTAATATATATAGTTATTAAAGCACAATAGTAATAATAAGTTTGGGTAAATAGCGGGTCAGTTTGGTTGCCATGGCAACGCCGTAATCAGATAGAAGGAGATGTACACTTGTTTTTATTATTATGTTTATTAACACGTATCATGTGTCAACGTGTTAACGAATCTCATAGTCTGTATTTTGTATTCAGAGTTGAGCAAAGTTTATTGTGTGAAGGGACAAATATCTTATATTTGTATAAAAATTACCTGTCCGGCGATACAGTCGTGTAATATCTCGATATCACAATAAATGACGTCACGGTATCTTACAGCAGAGATGTGAATCACCAGTCACCTCCCGATACAATATAATCACGATACCGAGATACTGATTCTATTGAAATTGTGATTCTATAGCTATCATGACTTTATAAACATCCTGATTCGGTACTAAGGCCCCCCCCCACCTTTTTTTTAAGTAAAAAAAAGTTAATTACATTTCACCTGTTCATTGTAGCATTATAACGTTTTCTCACTTAAAATCCAAGCGCAGCATTTAAACAAAACAATCTAACTTTAAATGCAAGAGTTTAACATTGAACTGAGCAGTGCGTATCTCTGTATTTCTAAACAAACTTAGCAAATAATTCACTCCTACCACACTGGATGAAACAGTTCAGAGTGCGCCCCCTGTAGGATTGTAGAGAAAAAGTTTTATTTTGATGTTTTATCGACACAAACACCTCCAAAAAATGCGATTTTTACACGCAATTTGATGAAATTAGCGCTCGTGAGACTGGTGTAAGCATTTGTAATGAGTGGGTTTAAGACTTATTTGCTCATAGATAAAAAAAAAAAAAGGCAGATCAGAGGCTTCTAACGCACGTGATTTTTTGATAATATAACACCATAAAAATGCATTTCTATTGCGCCAGAAAGAAGCGTCTGCGCTCGATACAGAATCGTTTAATAATAATAAATTTTATTTATAAGCACCTTTCAACACACTCAAGGACTCAGTACAAACAACTATCATCAATACAAATGTGAAATACAAACAATACAGAAAAAACAAGCAGGTACAAAAAAACAATGAATTATATCAGTTATATCTTTATATCTGACTGGTTGATCATCGGTCACAGCCAATCAAATGAAAATCAAATTCTGGTCACTCACTGGTCGACTGTTTCATCTTTATTGTAAATAATAATAGAGTTTAAAAATAGATATATTTTGCAGTCTACCCCCCCCCCCCCATCTTTAATGTACAGTACATCTGAGGTGTTGTGAGCGCTCATAATATTAACTACCTAATTTGATGTTAAAATGTTTAAAACATATTTTGGTGAACAAACTAGGTTAAGGTTTCATGATGTTATCTTCTTATATACAGGCTGTACTGTACATAGTGCACTGTACGCAGCTTTCTGTTTTTCAAACTACATTTACAGTTTAAAACCGTTCATCCAGGTAAATGTCAAATTAATAATGCTGTCCGAATTACTTATTAACACACACACACACAAACACACACACAGTTCCAGTAAAACGGTTCCTCCTGTCCAGAAGCCTGTTTGTTTTTTTTCCACGAGGCACAGATAAGGACGCTCAGCCCCTCTTCGATGGCTGGAGACAACATACAGTAATCAGCTCTTCTCTGTCTTCTCCCGTCTCTCGCTCGAAATGAAAAGCGCTTAAGCCAACTAAAAAAGATAAATCACCTCTTCAGCGTCTGCAGCCCGACCCGCCTTAATTGAGTTTATCAACCGCTCCCTCGAGGGTTGTCTAAAGTTAGCTTCTTCCTCGCGGGCGCGTTCCCTCCGCCTGCTGCTGCTGCACTGATTCATCTGCGTGACCACATCAGTGTCGCGGAGATGTTTAAAATTCACTCATTATGTTAACAGTGGTCGGTAGTAAATTGCAGGCTTTTTTTTTTTTGCCTATTTAGAAGGACAGTTTGTTATGAGACTCCTGGGTTTTAAAATAGTAAGTAGTGATTTCAGTGCTTTTGTGGCTCCCAGGCAGGGATTACACATGCGGTTTAACCAGGACTTGCCCCGGGGACGTTTTTCTAATGGCCTTACTTAAAGTTCATTCGCTCACTGGTTATGTGGAGTCCGTATGTAAATGAGAGATGTTAACTCGAGGAGCATCAACCGGAAAACTAAATAAATAAAAAGCTTAACGAAATGTTCCTCTGATTAATTATTACCAAGTAGGTTAATTATTTTGGCATCAGTTTTGATATCAGCATTAAAAATTTAAGCACAGATGCGTCCTTGTTCGTTTCTGTACATTATGAAAAAACAATAAGCATGAATAATGATTTTGATATCGTTTTTGCAATAAATTCTCATCAGACTCCATTATTTCTATTAATTACCTGTTGATTTGATGATTAAATCTAATTGAAATCATGTTTCCAGTTATACCAGATGCTTTTTTTTTTCCTGAACATATTTTCTCCATTTTTATATTAATATTGAACTTTCCATTCTCACTTCTTTGCTTATTTTCTTTGCCCTCCAGACAAGCAAAATGAGAATTACCCTTCCCAAAGCCGGATGCATTCTTCTCATTCTTCAGACGTTATGCTACGGCATTTTTGGCCAGTGCAAGGAACCAAGCGAAACCTCCAAACTCAATCTCTCCGGCACGTATGACCTCCCTCGATTCGTCTCGAACACACCTGTCCAGAAGCTTCTAGTTTTCAACGGGAGCGTGTACGCCAGCGCTACGAACACTCTCTACACGTTATCCGGCGACCTCGAACAACTGTCCCAGTACAAGACCGGACCCGTGCACGAGGACCCAAAGTGCAAAACGTGCCCAGGCTGCTCCTCCGGCCAACCCCCCAACGCCAACAACACCAGCACGGCCCTGATCATGGAGACCTACTACGACCCCGAGCTGTTCGTCTGCGGCACGGTCGGGAACGGCGTCTGCAGCTGGCACCTGCTGGAAGACGGTCAGCTGGACGTCGAGGTCAACTGCATCGGCTCCCACAACAATGACGGCAGCCGTCATGTCGCCGGTCCATCCGGGACGCAGATCGTGAACGTGGAAGTCGGTAGAGTCGTGCGGTTCTTCGTGGCCAATTCCGAGCCGCTAGATCCTCCTCCAGGGCCACGTCTTCACCACACCATCTCCGTACGGAAGCTGTGGGACACCCAGGACCGATTCGAGTTTGTTTCCGAGCAGTCCTACATGGACATAAAGCAAGAGCTGCGCGGGAACTACCCACTGCGCTACGTCTACTCCTTCCACAGCGGCTTGTATGTCTATTTCCTCACCGTGCAGCGGGAGAGCAGCACGTCCAGGGCTTTCCACACGCGAATCGTCCGCATCTGCAGCTCCGACCTCGAGCTCCAGCACTACGTGGAAATGCCCTTCGAGTGCATCTATTCGGAGAAAGGCAGACGCAAGCGCTCGACGCAGACGGTGTTCAACGTCCTTCAGGCGGCTCACGTGGCCAAAACCGGGAGCAACCTACGCAGGGAGATGGGCTTCAAAGAAGGAGAAGAGGTGCTCTTCGCCGCGTTTGCCAAGAGCAAGCCGGACTCGCCCAAGCCCACGGCAAGCTCCACGGTGTGCGTCATCTCCATCGCAGAAATCAACAACTTCTTCAAGGACTTCATGAAGCAGGCCTACACCAAGCCGCTCTACCACTTAACGGGAGCCAAAATGAAGTCCTACAACCAGGTGATTTGCTCGTTTTTTCTCTCTAAAGCATAAAGATTTCGACGGGGACGTAGGACGCAGGATGTACGTAGGTTTGACACACGGTGTCTTTGAAGGAATTCTCCAACGTGTTTCAACTGAAACCCGATCCGCTGCACCTGTAATGTCAGTGTGAATACCCCAAACAAGAATTTCACTATGTTTCCTTGTTACCGCCAACACACGTGTGACGAACGCACGGGGAATGTTTCCACAAAAAGTTGAACATAAGCCCAGGTTTTCAGATAAAAGCGCTTTTTATCTCCTGACCACTCGGCTCAGAAGTTCAGGGACAAACGAGAAAAAAAGAGAAAAAACGAACACCGCCTCGATACTGTCTGGTCAGTGAAATAAAATGTCGATTCGATATAATATTTCAACAACGTGTGTGTGTGTGTGTGTGATGTCACGTCTCGACTGTTTAACCGTGGCTTCATGCCGTCGAGTCACAAACGCAGCTCATATTCACTTCATATTCACTTCAGCTCTTAAAGTAAGAAAGAAAGAAAAATCTTTGTAAATCCATATTTATATTCAGAAATATCTCTATTTATTTTTATGTTGGTTCTCTTGCCCTGACAAAGAAAGAAAACAATGAATGAAAATGAAGTCTGTCATAAGGCTTACAGAGATTAGGTTTAGGAAAGAGTTTCTCTGAATTTCATGTGTGTGTGTTCGTGCTATGATTTAAACACTCACTGAACATATTATAAGCTTTCATAACCCAGATCTGGCCTTTTGTCCCTCTTTTCCCTCCCAAGGCTATAAATCACCGAGCTGCCTTTCCATCTGTCTCTCTCTCTCTCTCTCTCTGTCTCATCCATCAGCACAGCTTGGATCAATCCCTAAATCACGGGCAATCAATAACGGCATGAATTTAACTCCTGTCGAGCCTGTCGATATACTCGCAGGGCGATGGTTTCCCAGAGTTCATAGCAGTACAGGATTATACACTCACATGTCCAACGAGAACCGCATAGAACTGAAGACGGCTCATAACGAGCGTACTCGCTAACGAGATACCGACGAGTAAAACATGGCCGAGGAAGTCTGGTGGAAAATCCACACGTCGAATCAGACAACCTCACTGCTCTTAAATTAAAATATCGTTCTAAACCGTAAAAATGTTTATAGTAAAGCTGAGACCCCGGTGCTGTTGAATTTCTCCGTACTGATTGGTCAGGAAGTTTGAGTCGGTTCTCTGCAACAGGAAATCATCACATCTTCACTGAACAGGTTGAAGGATGAAGACGTTTCCGGGTAACATGACACGATATTCAAGTAGTATCTGTTTAATTAGTGAAATAAAACATTTTCTAGCTGCGTAAGAAGAATAGTTAACGTCTTTGAGAGATCTTCACAACCTTAAATGTAGCCCCCACTGGATAAGTTGTTTATTTGTTTATTAATAATTAATTGTAATCACTGCCGAAGGAAATATTCTATTCACTAGTTGTCGAGCGTTAGTAGTAAAAGTGTTTCTTAACGCCTAAGTTTTTTTTTTTTTTAACTTTTTGAACTGTTTGCTCTGCCTCAGCTATGTTTGCTCAGAGGTCGCGAGGAAACCTCCAGCCCTTTGAACCGCGGTGACACGTGAATCCGTCTCGGCTATCTTATCAGGATCTCCGCTGACAAAACCGAGACCTCAAACACCCCAACAGGTGTCCTTTGTGTATCTGTCGCTCTCTGAACGGGTTGGTTTAACACTCCATATAGATGTAGAGTGAAGCTATTTCCCTCCTGCTCTCTCTCTCTCTCTCTCTCTCACATCTGTTATAGTTCCTCATCTCCTCAGCGCTTCATCTGTCCAAACTTTTACCAAGTGTTGGCTATCCATCATGTCAGAAACCCCTATCAGGCACCTCAAATATTTTTGTTCTGCGTATCTCCTGCTCTAAACACTGTCATCCGCTCGGCATCAGCGTGACTTCTACGGCTTCTCGCTACGTCCTCGTACCAGGGCCAAGTTCGCTTTCAGTGACACTAGGTAAGTGCCTCGCACCATAGATTACCCCTAAGAGAAGATACAGACGGACACAAAGCCTGTCTTTCACATCGAGTGTTTAAAGAAGACCCGGTTTCAACTTTTTCCACTAACAGTTTTTTTTTTTTTTTTTTTTTTTTAAAGGAGCAGCAGAATTCTTGGTGCCATGAGTATCAGTTGAGTTTATAACAGCAGATGTTGCACGGGAACTCGTTTTCCTTATCACTCCTTATCTGAACAATATACAGTACACAGTAGGCTTTAACCACTACGCTGCAAAGAAGGTGTGACGTAACCCATTTCGATTGTTGTTTGTTCCTTGGATTAAATAGTGAGAAGAAGAGACTCTTAAAGTTCTTAAAGGTCCCATATTTCTTTAACAAGTAAACACTGGTTTCACCCCAAAGTGTGTGTGTGTGTGTTTATGTTCCAGCTGAAATCTCCCTTATATGTTTTTTACACTTAAAACATCCTCTGGTTCACTCCTTTTCCACATGCACCATTTCAGTGTTTATGTAAATGAGCTAATGCTAAGCCACGTCCCTGTAGAGTAAAAAGCCAGGGGAGGGGCTCTGCTTATATGAGGTCACAATAGGGGGAAAAATGTGATTGGAAAAATGTTGAGACCACACCCCCCCACCCCACCCCAGGCCACTACAAAATGGGAAAAGGACGAGAAAACTGTCTAAACATGACTAAAAGTGATTTTCGCGTAATAAGTCGACTTCTTTAAGATCGACTACAATGTTTATCGTAGTTTGTTTAGCGATATTTGTGATCGAGTGACCCGAGGCATATCATGCCTAACAGGTGCATCGATAATTTTTATCAGTACAGAGTATATAATATATAGATATTAACTCACAGACATCTTTAAAGTCAAAATTTTAATACCTGATTAGGATTGATTAGCCAAACAGCCCGCAGATTGCTTTTAAATTAAATCTGAAACCTCATTGATTACGGTTCGTAATATAATTCCAGCCGAGCGAGTTCTGATCGACTGTCGTTTTAATTAGAACGGCGCTCATGGCTGTCTTCAGGTCGCGATTTTTTTAAAGAATAATGAAACAAACACTTTCAGGATATTCGATTTAACGCGCTTTGTCTCGTATTTTTAATAAGGCTGGGACACACACACACACACACAACTTGATCAGATGCACTTAGAAAAAGTTTTATTTTGTGAATTAAAGATCATTGTGTATCACAGAACTGTAGTTTAATATACTAATAGTACAGTTCTTAGAATATTGTCATTTCTATGTGAAATCCTTCCTATTGAAGTGCAGAAGTGTTGAATGGACGATATTTAGCCCCACCCACAAAATCCCATAAAAGGCAATGTTTAGAGGGAGTTGAAGTTTAGAAGTGACAGCTAAATGGTGCATCGTTTTCTTCCATTTTCTAGCGAGGCGTTACTTTTGTTTTATTTGTTTAAGATTAAATTCATGCATGACATTGAAATAAATACAGGATTTAAACTTGACAGTGTAAATAAAAACACTGTAAAAAACAACAACCAAAAAAAAACAAAACAAAACCCAGTCTAGATTTACAATCGCCTCAGACTAGAATACCTCACTGACAGCCTTACATTTAAAGGCTCCTGGCAAAGATTTACTGATGAATACAAACGAATCCGACTTGATATGTTGGTAAACACACAGTTCATTCCACTGTGGTAATTAGGAGCTGGCACGGAGGGCGAGCGAACGAGCTGCAGCCTGCGCGCTCACGTGCTCGCCGCTCGGTCATGTCCGTGTTCGCACGGAGAGGCAGAACCTAGTGTCGTTCTTAGGTCAGGGCTCGGCACCGGCGAGGTTTCCGGCTCACTCCAGAGGTCCGGAGGAGAAAAAAGAAAAAGAAACCAGGTGAGGTACCGGTCGTGTCCTGCCTGGACCGCGTGTCCACATGGCTGAGAGCGCAGATGCAAGTGCAGGAATGTTACAGAGCTGCCCCGCAATTATATGCTGGAGAATGTGGAGTCTCTCTCTCTCACACACACACACACACACACACACAGTGGCGTCCAACGGTCTGAACAGGTGGATGTACCGTACGCAGCTGCATGTTTACACACAGAGTCACTCTCAGCTTCTGCGTGACTCCGGACCATCGTGATGCCAGGAACAGACGAGCAGCTGGTGCTCAGGTGCATGATGTAGCACTTTCAGTCTCACACACACACACACACTGCATCTGTCCCAAACAGGCTTAACAAGCCAATTCAAAACATACCCCCTAATCAATCTGTATCTTGTCCCAAACTATTTCTGTAATGAAGTTCTTCCCGTT
The DNA here is from genome assembly GCA_030522415.1 of Channallabes apus. Classification (NCBI taxonomy): domain Eukaryota; kingdom Metazoa; phylum Chordata; class Actinopteri; order Siluriformes; family Clariidae; genus Channallabes; species Channallabes apus. The sequence goes on from CM060113.1 coordinate 40,978,692, forward strand.
CTCTCCATCAGCTCATCAGCTTACACAAAGGCTAATCCGCCGCGCCGCGTAACACACCGACAGGAAAACGCTGTCCATCCTTATTATATGCTCTTAACTAACTCGCATATGTTTATACGAACACATCAGCCATCAGTATTCAGTTCCACTAATTAGATTTCAGAACATCAGTTTTCACTTTACCCTCTGCTTTATTACAGTATTTAGTCTAAAGTAAAAAAATGAAGCTCTTGTATTAGTCAGGATATGTTTTACAAGGTGTGCGTGTGTGTGTGTGCGTGTGTGTATGCATCGGTGAGACACGAGGTCCCATAAAGCAGATAAAGGTAAACCGTAAAAAAGCCGTTCCACGGACACAACCTGCCGTCTGTTTTCTTCCCGTGTGTGTGTGTGTGTGTGTGTAACGTTTCCCTCCAGAGCGTCGCTTTACAGGTTTATTTACAGGTAACACTCTCTTTTTTTTTTTCTTCTTTTTTTTTTACGCTGCCTTCCAGCGCTGGATTCCTGTCAGCTCTGCGTTCAGCTTAATACAGAAACATGCGTAAGCTGTCAAGTCGTCCCGGTGATTCACTCGCCTGGAGGGCATGTGTACTAATGCGGATCGTTCATTCTTTATGACTCCAACTTCCTTATTTTCCTTATTATTATCATTTTTTTTACGTCTTGCAGCAATTTCCTGCTTTCCTGGAGTGTGAGTTTCATCAAAGCACTTTTTATTATGTTGCTTTTTTTTATGTTTTTGTGATGCACCGTTTACTTTTGTTGTGTAGTTTTGTTAGACACACGAGTTGTACTTATTATTCAGTAACTACGACGCATTATTCAGTAACTCCGGTGAAACTAACAGGAGGAGCCGCGTAAATGAGGCAGGAATGTTTAAAATAAAGGTCAAGCCCGGATCGCAAAACCTACCGAAGCAGCGCACGAGGTTTAAACAGTTCAGCGGAGTTTTAAACCCTGAATTCAGATTAAGAGCTTTGTTTATTGTTCTCAGATTTACCGCTCTGTCAGAAGGAGTGACATTCTTCCACACAATGGGCCTGTCGGATCCTGTGCGAACGGCCGAAGGAGGGAAGCTCGAAACCCACACCCCTCCACCCCACCCACACAGACCAATCGCTGACTTTATCATCAGCCGATCTCAACGCACACAATGCAAACAACAAATAAGAAGAGCTTATCTCAGTGCTCTTTTCAGCGCTCGCTCACTCAGACCGTTAGTAAGACTTATTTCTTAGCAGACGCAGCTAGTTAGAGCACCTGCTGAAAGGAGAGCAAGCTTTAGTGGAGCTTGATAAGATCTGATAGAAGGAACAGTGGTGTTAGGCGACGTATAAACACAAAATACTCGTCTTTAACTCTGATTTAGTGATAAAGTTTTGCTCCAATTCATTATGCTTAATCATTTTTCTTCATTGGATGACGTCACCTCATGCAGGTTCAGAGCAACGTTTTTCACCAACAACTGGTAAAAAAAAAAAAAAAACACTCATCAACCAACTCAAAAGACCTTCTCGACTACCATTTCCTACACATTTTATGGCGTGACATCAAATCGACATGTGTAAACTGTGTGAAGTTTCCCATCCTTACTTTTAAATGAGTTTATATCAGTCTTATCATTAGATTAGTTAACATACAGACAGTACTTGGCTTAATCTATACCGTTTCCTTCACTAATAACTGTTTGAGATCGTAATCATGAACAGAGTTATCACTAACATTAGCCAGCTAGCTTCTTGTTGACTAAAGTAGAACAGCAGCAATAGCTTCTCTCGACTGGAACCGTAAAAGAGCTGTTTAGGGCATTCGTCTTTTACGCAGGTAGACACACATTTATCTCATTACGCATATTAGCAGCTGAGGGTCTCAACTATGGGGTTTAAACCTGTGACCTTCAAATCAGTAGTCCGGCATCTTAACCACTAGGTTAACATTATCCAGGACGTTTAAAGACGCGGTTAATAAGCGTTACGTTCTAGACTGGAGTGTGGAGCAGAAGATTGGCAGGAAAAAAAATTTGCTTTGTAAGAGACATGCCAATCAAACAATCAACAACACGAGTTTCACAGTGTTTCAGGGTTGATTAGATAGTTTTTAATACTTTAAAACTTTCAAGAAATATACTGTAGCCGCTTGAGCCGAATCACACAGTAAACTTTAGCGCTACTGAGACAAATCAAACAAAAATCCCAATGCCCCCCCCCCCCCACAAAAAGTGATCAAACAATCTTAACATTAACACCCTGATGCTCATACTGAACATCTTTAGTTTGACACATTTAGCACAGTTTGATCTTATACTACACTACCAGTTCTTTCTTTCTACACTGTAAAACAATGATGAAGGCGTTTATCCAAAATACACAATAATCTCCTTTGAACAGTTGATATTGAGATGTTTATCTGCTACTTCTGCTCTGTAAAGCTTCATAACGGCTCTAATCTGAGGTGCTGGTTGTTAATTGGTGATTTCTGACTCTAAATGAACGTCTCCTCCGCAGCAGAGGTCAGTTTTGGTCTTGCTTTCCTGGGAAGGTCTTCATGAGAGACAGTTTCATCCTGGAGCTTGATGGGTTTTACTTGAGATAAAACTGTTCTTACATGAACTGTTCCAGAACAGCTGACAACTGACTGACTTAATTACATAATTCTATAGGGATTATTTCATAGTTCTAAAATGTAGAAAATTGATTGATTGATATACAGTAACTAACAAAATTAAAAGCAAGAAGAGGACGGCTTACATTTTGAATCTGCGATCCTCATTCCGTCTTGCAAATCACGTTGGTCTTAATCAAATTTCTGACCGTGAGACAGAAGATTGGCTACGCTGTCTGTTTTTTCCCCCTAAAACAATCCACAACTAAGTATTTTCATAATGTTGCCCCGCACATTACAGTCCTAACTAGCTAAAGTTAGCAGTTAACTACTAAATTATTGTTTCCTCTAAAATGACTTCACCATTCAGAACTGCGCTCAGTCACACCCTCACCCTGTTACAAACCAGGAAGGGCTGTCTCTTTACCTTCCTCCAGGGAACAAATCCTCTAACAAACTGAAAGGAGAGACATTTTATTTAAATTGCTAACTTGTTTTATTCATGGTGTCCAACCCAAAGCTCATGGCGAGCCTGGATGTGGATGTGTGCCCTTCCTTTAAAACAGACGTGTGCTTTTTTTTCTAATCCTGTATTTTAAACAGGAACCCCAAAAGACCTCTGACGAGTAAAAAAAAAAAAAAAAAATGGATAGATGAGATGCCAGTGGTTTCACAATGATCCATTGTTTTCTTGGTGTTTCTGTTCTGAACATGTTACAGCCGTGTTTGTTTTCCTTTTACTGCATGGATTCAAAGCACTTAATAAACGGCCTGGCTGATGTTTAGAGGCTAAATCATAAACAATTAGAAATAAGAGCTGCCACCTGTTTACACGCTCTGTTTTTGTAAGCACTGTGGTTATCTAGTTATTTATGTTTATAGCCAGAGCATAAAAAAATTATTATTGCACATTTATTAAAGCAGTGCACAGTCGGGTACAATAATTACAGGAAGTAGGGAAGCATGAAGACAGGCAGCCTGAGTCGACAAATGACCTAGAGGGCATTTAATTTTGTTTTCTCACATGTACTGTATAGAAAACTAAAGGGCACTGCATCTCATTTTCCCTACTAGAAGGGTGAACTATATGATCATTCATTGTTTTCTTGTATAGTGCAACACCCTAGAGGGCACCTCATTTACTGTATAATGGAGCACCCTAGAGTAGGGCTGCACGATATATCGAAAAAATATCGTTATCGAGATAATGGCATGCGCGATAACCATATCGCAAGGAGTTGCGATAAATACTTTATTTGCCAAGCATTTGTGTGTCCAAATTTGACCAATCAGATGGGGCCTTACTATGTTTATACCCGCTTATATATATATTATATATATATATATATATATATATATATATATATATATATTATTTATATCTTTATACTTCATTCTGTCGCGAACTAACCCCGGATGATCAGAAGATTTAGCGATTAGCCGTTAGCCGCGATTAGCCGTTAGCCGCGATTAGCCGTTAGCCCTTTATAGACGGTAAACCCAAACGCGGAAGCAAGCGAGTAGGCAGGATAACCACACGAATTAGTTTAAGGACTCTCACAGAAGGGGAGCAAGGGAAAAACACACATTTAACCCGCGTCCTATAGACACACACTCGAATCTGAACCGACATGGTGAACTCAGTGACTAAGCTGTATGCACTAGTTTGTTTACTCCTCTTATACTTCCGGGTTTGCGCCCGCATTACTTCTGGGTCCTAGTGCCGGTCGCGGAGCGTGTGTGTGCGTGCGTGTGTGCATGCGCGCGCGCGCGTGTGTGTGTGTGTGTGTGACAAATAGTAATTTTTTATTTAATTTTTGTTTAATAATATTTCTTTTTATTTAAAAAAAAACAGGCAAGCCAAAGAGAATATTTAGTTTAAAAGATGCTCTTGTTTTAAGACACTATTGATGAGTGTATGGTTCCACTTAAATAAACAGTAATGTTTGAAAGTAGTTCATATTGTGTTGGCAGGTTTATAGTAACAGCAAACCAGAAGTCAGAATATCTGCTGAGGGGTTTAAGTCATTCATAGTGTTTTGAAGTCTAAATATCCTTGACATATAGTTTCTTTTTAGCCTGAATTAGATTTAATTACATCAGATGAATATCTATTACCTGTTTATTTTAGTATGATCATTACATATAAATAAATAAATAATTTAAAAAAATAGGCAATAATAATAAATAAAAAAATGCATTTCTCTAGGGAAACGTTATATCGCAAGAAATATCGTTATCGCAGTATTCAACAACAATATCGCATATCGCATGTTTTCCTAATATCGTGCAGCCCTACCCTAGAGGGCACTTCATGTTTTCTTGTATATTGGAGCACCCTATAGGGCACTTCGTCATATTTCCTTGTGTATTGGAGCACCCTATAGGGCACTTCGTCACATTTCCTTGTGTATTGGAGCACCCTAGAGGGCACTTCATCACATTTGTCTGTGTAGTGGATCACCATAGAGGGCATTTCATCACATTACCTTGTATATTGGAGCACCCTATAGGGCACTTTGTCACATTCCTTGTGTATTGGAGCACCCTATAGGGCACTTCATCACATTTCCTTGTGTATTGGAGCACCCTAGAGGGCACTTCATCACATTTCCTTGTGTATTGAAGCACCCTATAGGGCACTTCATCACATTTCCTTGTGTATTGGAGCACCCTAGAGGGCACTTCATCACATTTCCTTGTGTATTGGAGCACCCTATAGGGCACTTCATCACATTTCCTTGTGTATTGGAGCACCCTAGAGGGCACTTCATCACATTTGTCTGTGTAGTGGAGCACCATAGAGGGCATTTCATCACATTTCCTTGTATATTGGAGCACCCTATAGGGCACTTTGTCACATTCCTTGTGTATTGGAGCACCCTAGAGGGCACTTCATCACATTTCCTTGTGTATTGGAGCACCCTATAGGGCACTTCATTACATTTCCTTGTGTATTGGAGCACACTAGAGGGCACTTCATCACATTTGTCTGTGTAGTGGAGCACCCTAGAGGGCACTTAATCACATTTGTCTGTGTAGTGGAGCACTCTAGAGGGCACCTCATTACATTTTCTTGTATATTAGGGCACCCTAGAGGGCACTTCATGTTTTCTTGTATAGTGGAGCACCCTAGTGGGTACTTAATCACATTTTCTTGTATAGCGGTGCACCCTAGAGGGCACGTCATCATATTTGCTTGTATATTGGAGCACCCTAGAGGGCATTTCATCACGTTTTCCTGTATAGTGGAGCACCTGATCTTCTTTTTCTTATAAATAGGGGTATCGAATGTGTCACTTCATAAAATATTCCACTCTGTTACAGCACCCTTGCTAATATCGGGAACTTTATCACATTTTCTTCTCTGTTAGGACATCCTAGAAGGTGCTTTATTCTGTTTTCCTGCATATATTGTAAAAGCACTGTAGAAGGCACTTTATCCTGTGCACTTCTTTACAATTCCGTTACTTTTAGGACATCCTAGAGGGCACGTTGTCACATTTTCCCCATTTTTAATCTTTTTTCTTTAGGTAGGAGACTATAACAGCCACTTCATCACATTTTCCTGCACATAGGAGCACCCTAGAGGGCAATGGATTACATGTGATAACAGTTACATGTTTTTCTTTAAGCAATATGTGATATTATTCCTGTGCTTATAGTTAGTTCCTTTTCTCCTGTTCTCACTTACAGTATATTAAAGCTGCCTATACAGTCATGCCCTGACCAGCCTCTCTCTTTTCTTCCTTAAAGTTAATAAGTGTAAAATTGTCATGTTACTGTAAACTCATCTGTCCTGAAAATGTCAGAAAACTAAATTACAAAGCTCTGACACTGGAGACTCCTTCCACACATGTTATACAAACTCCTCCTTAAAGAAAAAGTTTGCAAGGGTCAGTGACTGGAGCGTCTATATTGGATGAGCTGTTAATATAAACTTGTGATTTGCAGTTGCTCTACTATCAGGGCTGCTGTTATAGAGCATTAATCCAGACCTTTGGATAAAACAATGTGATATAAATAAAATTTTAAATTTGTCAATTTAATCAATTAAAAATTTCTGTTTCTTGCACATTTGAGTTGTAGAAAAACAAACACACGCATTAGATCTGCTCTGAAATCACACCCGAGGTGGACTTGTTTTGGCAGGCCTTCTCAAGGCGTGTGGAAGAAACGTTGTTTGTTCTCGACTCACGGCCGTCCCTCCCACATTGTGTTGTAGAACTGAACTTGTCTTGTCCGGTATGAGCACGAACACACACACACACACACACATACACTTACAGCCAGAGAAAAGTGTGTTGTTGACATCTGGCCTAAATAAGAGAGCATTTAAAGCATTAGCTTCTTTTCATAACACAACATGTTACCGAAAGCAACGTGCTCACTGCCTGGTCTTCTTTAAGTAGCTCTTGTTGACTTTAGATATCTGTTTTTTCTTTTTTTTCTTTTTGGGGAGCTCTGATATCACGCACTAGAAAGCTGAGAGTTGTTTTTGAAGGGTGTTAAAGAATCCTGGAAGCTTTGGGTGAAAGTTCTCCGTTCACACGTACTGTAGATGGACTTTTTATGATTATTTTTTTATTCGATTTTTTTGGCCTGACGTCCAGATGAAATCAGCATTACGGGTCAGTAAGAGGAAAGCTTTTGGAAAAAGGTGAAGAATTTTTAAAACTTGTTTATCAGGGGTGTGGACAGGAAAAAAAACAAACATACAATGCCCAAACGCATTGTTTGTGCATCGTGCGTTTCACAGGATTTCATTTTAGTTGTAACTTCATGGTGTGTCATTTCTTGTTTGATGTTTTGTTTTGATTGTTTTTGCAATCAAACTCAAACCGAATCCGATCCATGTGGACTCGAATACGGTACCGCTCCAGCGCTATAAACCTCAACACATACACACATTTCAGATAAACTCCAAACGGACACGTGACCCTGAGCAGCACAAAGCGTTTAACGAAACTAAATTAAAATACTTTCACCCATTTCTGTGATTTTTCTGCGTTTCTCTTTTAGCTCTTAACATCACTTTTTTTCGTTTCATGTTGACGGCGATTTTTTTTTTTTTTTTTTTTTTTAACGTTCAATTCATGTGGAACTGTGTTTTCAAAAATATCATCTTGGACATTTCTTCTTCTTGTTCTACTTAAAAAAAAAGAAAGAAATGTAATTTTAATAGACCACAATTGAGAGCAGAAGTTGGAGATTCCTGCGAACGGTTACTGTGAAAAAGAATCCGGCGAACACGTCTGATTCATTTAAAGGCACAATTTGCACCATCAGTCCTGATGGAGCGTGAGATCATCAAAGAGGAACGAAATGTCTTCCAATCCTTTACACTCAACTGGAATTGATTGTTCTGTACTGGGCCTTTTTCCCCTCCTTTATAGTAATCTTTTTTAAAACGTCATACGATTTTATTATTTTTTTCATTTAGTGCCAGGCTTTTTGTCCTCCACTCACATGCCGTATTGGCTTTGGGTTCTAACATGATTGTGAATGGAGGAGAGGGAGACCTTTAAGCCGTGACTCATCTTGTCTGCTTTAATGAACGGCCGTTTTAACTCTAATGCCCCGAGTAGCTCCACACTGTAACAGTAAATGATGAGAGATTCCCCGAGCCGTCCCGAGCGCTGGCTACATTAACCCTCTTTCATTTGTGTCGCTCTAATTGGATGAATGTTCATGGCTCAGGAGAGCTTCTGTAAATATGTTGGAAACCTTAACGGATCTTCATGTCAGGAAGTGGAAAAGCGACTCCGGTGTCAGTCAGGCGTGCAGCACTGACAGACAGGTTAAAGACTCTCCAGGCTGCCGGGAGGTTTTATATCCGACCTATTCTGTTATTATTCGACTTATTCTGTTTTATCTTCTTTAATTTCTCAGTTTAAAAACTGGACCTTCACGTGAAACCGAACAGGAACCCCTTCTCCTTACGGGTCTATTAAAGACAGAGCAGGTTCTACGCGCCATTTTTCCCTCGAAACACCATTTACTCTTACTTTCAGTGGTGGAAAAGTCATAAATGCATTACGTAGCCCACTGGGGAAGTGAAAGTGCCAGTGTACAGTACTTGCCCAGTCCATGAGGAGTTTTAAAGAGAACACTATGTGTATAATATGAAGTAGTGAATTTTTCAGATACAGTAGCATCATTTTTCAGATAGCATCATCAGAGGTGGAAAGAGTAATAAAATTTTGTACTCAAGTACAAGTACTGTTACTTCAGTGAAATTTTACTTAAGTACAAGTAAAGTTACCATTATAAAAATCTACTCTAGTAAAAGTAAAAAGTAGCTCATTAAAAAATTTACTCAGAGGAAAAGTTACCGAGTTACTTTTTTATTTTAATTTTTTTTAACAGCGGGGGTGGGGGGGGGGGGGGGGGTGAGGCATTCTAGCGTAGTTCAAAAAAGATGAGCAGATATAAAATCTCAAACTAGTTGTTTTTTAACTGAAGGAACACCTTTGCATAATAAAGCTGTTGTCTTTCTTGTGCTTGAAAATCAAAGTGGTCACTTAAATATGGTGTTACGTCCCAGTCTAGGGTCATACAGCAAAAGAATGGTTCAGGGTTCTATTTTAAACTGTATGGAAATGGTGGTATATGGCAGAAAGAACTAGATCCAATCATTAACTGATGAAATAATGAGGGTTGTATACTACACACACACACACACACACACACACACACACCAGGAGGAGGATCAGATTCAGGTTGGACCCAGGCCAAAATAATAAACAAAATGGTATTCATATTTAGTAGCTAGATTACCTGCAAAAAAAAACACACAAACCAAAATACAGGTACCTTCCCGGACTCCCTAAACCAAAAACAGTGAAATTATCTACAAATATATACAAAGACCAACCAAACCAAAGGGACAAAGCAATAATCAAAGTCAATGGGAGGCAAAAAGTCAAAACCGGAATACACAACCAAATATCAAAACGCCAAAATCACAACCTCTTTCCTCTTTCCCGCGTCTCTCTCCGATTTATATATGGTCGCGCTAGTCGATGACGTCACACTCAGAGTTAATTATTCTAAAATGCAAAACTGTGAAGATTTCACAACATATATTTGACATGGTTATGGACACTACAGATTTTTTTTGCTTTTTAAGATTTTACCAAAAAACTATTTAAGCAACAATTATTACATGTCATATGCTTCTAGACGCTATCAATACTCATAAGGAAATACGAATAATTAGCATTTTAAATGATTATTGTTTAAAGTGAGACGGTTTAACGCTGAAAAATTGCCATTTTTGGGACACATAAAATCGTCACGGCTGATTTTTTTAGGGAAGCAAGATCGGTCACTTAAAATCTTGAGTCATGAAAAAAAAAATAGACTTGGATCCTTTCAGTCTAACCAATATGGCTAGTACGAATAGTTTCTACTAAAAACCAAAGCACTTGGATAGTGTGTAGGACGAGCCACAGCATCATGGGTCCACTGAGAACTCTAAACCGAGAACATTTGAAGTATTGTGTTTAAAGAAATGACTTTTCCTTCATGTTGAGATGCGTTTATCAGCTTGAAGAAGCTCTCGGTCCATCCGACAAACAGGAATGAAACTCTGATACGCTTAGCGCTTGAGCTTTATCTGCATCCGATTTTTATTTGAATAGTTACAGAATAAAAAAAATTATTAAAAAACTGGATAAAACTTTTAAAGGTGGAAATTCAAGCATAGTTTCCTCCCCCAGTGTGGCATATTTATGAGGAAAAACACCATATTTGGACAAGAAGGCTTATTTGGCAAGATTTGGCTTATAAAAAGTGAGCAAGCCAGAAACAAACATGGAGTCTATGTATGTAGATCTTAGACACCAGGTGGACAAAGTCCTCAGAAGAAAAGTGGACAGGAGATGAAAGTTCCATCTAAGGTATGAGTCGACTTACTCTGAAAAAGAGGTGGTGACTCAAACGCTGACTCCAATTCAGACACAGAATCTGTTTTATTCGCCAAGTATGTTAACACACACACACACACACACACACAACGAGATTGGTTCTCGCTTTACGTGACTCCCAAGCAAAACACAACGTATGTACTATTTACAGAATGTACACAATACACAGAAAATTGTTTACACTAATTAAACTCTGGACCGTAGGACCTCAGAACGTGTAAACATATCTACAATATACATAACGTGTGTGCAAGCATGACATACAGAAATAAAGTTGTGGCGTATAGAGTGTGTGAGTGCGGCAATTGATATCTTGAAAATTTCAGACAACCAAGAACTTTATCCTTTATGTGATTCCCGATGAATCGTGCTGAGTCTGACCAAGGACGTGAGGTAGGATGGAAAAAGAGAAAACTTGGTTTTGATTTCAGGTTGGCTGAAGAGAGCTGAACGCACACGCTGAAGGACGGACAGATTAGCCGATGAACTAAAACAAACAAGCAAATCATGAACTGAATCTTGGGATAGATGTGTGGAACACGTAGGTGTGCTGATATCCAGATGTTTGCCCATTCCCACAGTGGTGTGAGTAATTCTGCTCAATGGCGGGCTCTAATCCTACCTTATTACTCGCTTCTCTAATTACCCCCTCCACACTGCTGATCTCCTTGACCCAGTAATCTAAGAAACTCCACCAACACCAGAGTCGGGTTGCTCTGTTCCGTGCAGGTGGTGATACCCTTCCAATAACTACCACCTCCACCACTCTGAGACTCTGAGCTGCCCAGGGTCAAAACGCCATGTTATTTCAGCCAGAGGGTTGAAGCCGATTGCATCGAGCTCCAGAACTCCCGCAATTCCGGGAAGCTCCATCTCCTGGTGCAGCACCAGCCTGAGGTACCTCAGCCTGAAGAACAACAGTGAACATGTGGACGTGACATTTTGGCCTTCAGATCTCCTTACACCCAGATCAGGCCTCACAGAGGAGACGCCGAAAGCCGTAAAAGCTGTAAAACACCAAAGGGGGTTCTCTGTAACCCTAGCAGTCGTCCATTGTGCCGGACACAATACGAATCGCTCCAAATGTTACACTGGAGCCACTTTTGTGCAGGTCATTATTGCAGAGTGTGATTTTTTTTTTTTTTTTTTTGTCAGGGGAATAACACCACGCCGCAGGACAGTATTCTGGGGGATTTAAAAGTTTAAAAATATCAGATATCTGCGTGGGTCTTTGTGGAAAAAATATAACTCCACTCTCTTTATGTCAACAGCATAAAGCCTAAGGTGTATAACCGTAGTTACCTCAGTCACCATGAACAACACATAGTCCATGATACGAAATTACAAAAGGGTTTTGAAACTCTTCCATGAATGTACGTTTATGCAAATGAAGTTTAATTGCATAGCATAAAATCATCGTAAAAATAAACCCAAACAGTAATCAACACATACTGGTTTGCAGTGATTGCCCAGCATGATGTGATTGCAGTAGATGCAAAAATCTGAAACGTGGCTACAATCGCTTTTCTATTTTAGGTAAATAAAATACAGACAAGAATGTCAATGTTCTTTTGGGCACAGAACTATAAAAAGCCTCAACTTTGATTTAAACTTTGAGTAATAAAGAGAGACAGAGAAACCTAATACTACAAAAACCTAAAGAGAAAGCTCTTCAGCATCAAACCCCCCCCCCCACACCCCTCTCGAGACCGACCTGCCCCATTGGAGAAAGTCTCGAAGTAATCGCTGTTGAAGCCTGTCACAACAATGCACTTGTTTTTCATTTTCAACCCCGGATCCATTACTTTGTCTACGCAGGAGAAGGGGAATGCACGTTTTTTTCTTCTCCATCTTTCAGTATCTGAGGAGACTAATCACTAATTCCTTCAATAAGCTCGATTGGTTTATTTTGCGACTGACAAAACTAATTCAGAATTCTGGTCCGATCTGTAGCCGATGAGACTGAGCAGCATGTTTACATTGGCCTGCCTCTTCTTGCACGTTTCTCTCCACCTCATATCACATCAGAGATGGAGCTGAATGTGGCAGACATTCCTCTGTCTCTCTCATCGTGCTGTATCTGGTGAAGTAGTCCTCTAGTTCTCCAGCCTGTCTCTCTCCCTCTCTGTCTCACCCGGCTCTGGTACTGTGCGTTTGTCCCTGCCTGGCTCAGAGTCCACTCGAGCTGGTAACGGGAGCAGGCCCCGTTGCTCCTCTGTCCTGATTTATCACCTGCCTGTATTGTTCTCCGCAGCTTCAAAGCTCCCCTTTGAGATGTGCTCTCAAATGAAGCTGTGAGTTTCACTCTGAGTGCATTCATGACCGTGACTCATACGTCTTACTCACCATGGTAAAAACACGAGTGAAAAGAGTTCTCTGAAAAGAATTATGAGCCTGGTGCTAAAAGTAATACAGCTTTCAGTATTGTTACTCTCTCTCTCTCTCTCTCTTTCTCTCTCCTCCCTTTTTGCCCTCAGATTGGCTGGCAAAGGGGTAAACAGCTTTTCCCCTAGCCTTGTGAACTTTTTGTGCAGTTTTGTTGCCACTGCCATTCTATAGTGTAACAATACACTAGCTGAGCTGGTGTGATCCCGCTCTTAATCATTAACCGCCTGCTCGCTGTACTTGGTTGAGCCCTTTAGTCATGGGCTCTGGTGCCAGGGTCTGGTTTCATTAATAATTGATGACTCCTTGGGCTTCATGCTAGGTCCTGTGCTAGCTTGACCGGCCGTGACACTCCCCATCCTCCACTTTTGATGGCAGGTGTTTGGGACTCGTACAGTACAGAGAGAGTTACTTTGGAAAAGTCTGTCTAAGCTTCCACACTCAAGGCCATAGACGGAATGGCTCATTTGGGAGAAGAGAGTTTGTTTTCATGCAAATATACGCCTTCTGAGCCGTATTTTGATGTCTCATTGCTGAGAATTGCTCAAAATCGTTTAAAAAATATGGGAAAATATGGGAAATCTGGCTTGACACTACTCCAGAAGGAATTTTGACCAATCCCTCCTGCTTTTAAGGAATTCTAAGCATTTCCTCTTGTTTGACGAAAGGAATTCTGACCGACCCTGACTGCTCCAGAAGGAATTCCGACTGATCCCTGTCGCTTCTGAGGAATTCTAGCTGATCCTTCCTGCTCCTAAAGGAATTCTAACCAATTCCTCCTCTTACTAAAGGAAATTCTGACCAATCTATCCTGCTTCCAAGGGAATTCTGACTGATCCCTACTGCTCCTAAGGAATTCTAATTGATCCCTCCTGCTCCAGAAGGAATGATGACAAATCCCTCCTGCTCCCGAAGGAATTGTCACCAGTCCCACTCACTCTTCCTCAGTCCCACCCACTTTTGCATGTTTGAGCAATCCCACTTGCTTCAGTCCAGAGTTTGTCCAATCCTGTCCACTCCTGCAGAAAGCTTGACTAATCCTCCATGTGTAATCCCACCCACTCCTGCAGACCTTCTTAACAAATCTTGCCCGTTCCTGCAGTTATGCATGAACATGTCTTAAATGTTTTTGAACAGTTTTTATTTTCCAAAAAACTTACACGTTATTCATTTAAATAGCATCAACCCTAGTAAAGCATTTACTGGTGTACTGATGTACTGCTATGTCCAGTACACACCATAGTACAATAGTACAGCCCAGTCCCATCTATGTGGATGTTAAAACTGCACACTCAAGTGCTTCCCTGATCCCAGTCCAGATGTGGAGTGTTAGCTCAGTTGTACTCTTATAAGTAGTTGGACTGACTGTTGATCGTAGGGTTGTCGGTTCATATCCCAACATCCCAAAGCTTTCACTGCAGGGACCTCGAGCAGGAACCTTAACCTTCATCTGCTGAGATAAATGTATGTTTTTTTTTTTTGTTTTTTTTTTTGGATAAAGACATCTGCTGTAACTGTAAATGCAGACCTTTACTTTATGAAGATGGCTTCACAAAATGTATTGCTGGAAAACAGACAACAGACTGGAAAAATAAATAAAATAAATGAAAATAAAAGTTAAGCATTTTTGACGATCTACTTAGTGGATACATCAGAGACCAGAACGCTGCATGTGTCAGAAAAATTACAGTATGTAGGAAACACTAGATGAACCACCAAACTCCACAGGTTGTTGCGATCACAGCCAAAGAAAGCTGGACAGCAGGAGAGTTTCACATTCCTCCCAATTTCTCATGAACTCCTGCCATCTGCGAGCGCAGCCGTCCGAATGTGGCAGGGAAGATTCGAGCTCCATGGGAGAAGACACATGGCTAAGCTGCGTTATGCAAGGGCCCTTTTCTGGAGCAGGAGATTTCGAGCGACAATAAGGGTTTTCTGTTTTTCCTCAAGCAGCCCATTAAATGCATTTAACACGGTGGACTTGATAACAGACCCCCCCTGCCAGAAGAACACTTGTGCTGCTCGTTATATCATCTATACAGCTCCATTAGATCATAATATTTATACGTGTGGAAATCTCGGTGTGTTTTTTTTTTTTTTTTAAGTGTATATTTTCTTTTCTACAGAGCTCGTTTGATGATTCCTTCGGCTGTGGGAAGCATGACAAAGGTTACAGGTTGGAGGTTAAAGGAACCAATCCACGTAAGGACTGGTTTAACGGCCGCTTCAGGGACGTTCTTCTCACCTCTATCGCTGTGGTGCCCGTGCAGGAGCACACAGTGGCTACTCTGGGGACTGCAGATGGGCGAGTCATACAGGTAATGAGCAATGGATAAAGTGGTAAAAAGTTGTTGTTGTTATTATTATTATTGTTGTTGTTGTTACAGTGAGAATGGCCTGGAACAGAGCACATCCTAGATTTCAGAACTCGTCCCTTTTCCAGTTCGTGCCACTTTTAGCTCCGACCTGCAGCAGTAAAGCTCACCCATTTACACATCTGCTCAAACAGACCTGCTCGCTAATCCACGTTCACTCAAACATCAGCCCAGACTCGATGTTTTAATTCACAGACTCCACGCCGTGTCTCATCCATCAGCAAAAATCTGACAGGAAAAAAAAACAACACTTGCTATTTCTGGTTAAAAGCAAATCCTCCTAGATGTTCCTATTCAGCATTGTGTATACAGGCTAAGAGAAGGTTTTTGCCTTTTTTTTGTTGTTGGAGAAATGAGTAGTGCCGAGAGAGAGGGTGACAGCTGCACGGAAATGCGGTAAAGAACAAGAACGGAACGCTAATAGTAAGCACCGGGCTTCGATGACATGTCCTCACACAGCGTTTTCTTGGAACGGTTGCAGCTGTCGTTGGTTCTTGTTTTTTTTTTTTCTTCTTCTTCCTTTTTACATTTTTCCCCCCTCAGCTTTTTCTTGCCCCTTTTGTATTTACACGGAGGCATGGGAATGGGCAGGCGTTAGACCAGCTGTCTCACTCAGAGACAACACGACATACAGAATAAGTGAGACTGAGAGGAGATTGCTTGTCATAAATGAGCGGTGAACTTCAGAACGCTTCGGCGATTTGCGTTGGTTGAGAGGCGGAAAGCCAGAATCGATGTTAAACACTCACCATCGCGCGTTGTGCTGCTACAAACCAGTGAATTGGCCAGTATTTCTAGCTCATACACATGATATTTGCATTTGGATGATTAGACTTAGCAACATTTGTGGAGATAAAAAAAAAAACAACAAAACTCTATTCACACTGGCGAAGTCAGCTTGTACTCAGCTTGTACTCAGCTTGTACTCAGCTTGTACTCAGTGACAGTAACAGTAGTAGAGTCTGAATCTTTCTTTATAATTCATATCCGCCACTTTAGGTTAATATGTACGTATGTAGCTCTTAAAACTGAGAGCAATTTAGCCATTTTTTGTGCAGTACAGAGTGAATTTTTTCCAGCAATATGATGAAATTAATTTTAGTACATTTTAACCAACAATGCAAACATGCCTGAGCAATAAAATTCAAATTGGGTCACACAGGCAAATAAATAGCACATATACACTTGATCACGTGTTTTTGGTTTCTTTCAGTTGTTTCTATGACCAAAAAAATTTATAATAATAATAATAATAATACCAATAGAGTACTACAGCGATGTCATTCCCATATTCCTGTAGTGATAAAATGTACACATTATAAAAGAAATGATAACCTTCATTTTGTCCTGAAATATCTGAAAACTCAAATAAACAGCTGGATGTCTGAAGCCTCCTCGTTAAAACACACACCATCAAGGCTTCAATATAAGCACATTGAGTTTCTTGATTTTCATGGTACTGTGTGCGCTTAGCTTTGTATTAGCTAGTTCAATGTACCGACACGCCCCCCTCATTAAAGGCTCCAATATATAATATATTTTATTCCATACACATTTAACTGGAAGGTTAATGAGAGATTGTATATAAGATTTCAGAATGAGATGATTTTCTTCCATTTTTGCATGTCAAACATTGATCAGAAACTACTGTAACTATTGGTAGGAATTGAAGTTGTAAACAGATAGCAGTAAAACAACAACAAAGAAGTAAACCCAAACGCTCGACTTCAAACACCAAGGAATGTTTCAAAGTGCTAACGTTAATGTGTTTCTTTAATAAACATTGTTAGCATTTAACTTTTAACAGTAATGAAAAAGTCTGAAAAAGTGACGTTTTTGGATGATCCACCCAATTTGTATTTTCTCAAGCTCACAGCCCGAGCCTAAAACAAAAACATACTGTGTGTGAAGACCTGATTTTATTTATTTATTTTATCTCTCACACACACAATGCACACCTTGCAGACCATAAGAAGATTCGCTCTGACTTTAACTAACTGACTTCTCCTCTAACTTTATGTCAGCTACAATATTAACACATCATGTGTATCCGTTGCTTCTCCGAGATAAACAACACCCTCCGTTACTCCCATGTGTCTGGTATCAACAAGTACATGGCATGAAAGGCCGTGTCAAGCCGTTGACAAATCTTTACAGCGTGACGTTCCTCTACACAGCGTACATTACACATTTAAAACCTGTCAGCACCGAGCAGACACTCCTTCAGCTTCACTATGCATCACGAACAATCCCCAATCGATGGAATGCTAACATCTCAGAGTTTCACACACACACAGAAAAAGGCAGATTTTCCCACAGGACAGTTTTTTGTGCTAACACACAGTTTCTACACACTAATTGCACCCCGCACGACTCTTACCTCACCACCTCACCACACATCCAGGCCAGGTGTGTTAAAACAGATCGCGCTCTGTAATGGCCTATTCAGACCCGGGCTAGCTCCGAGGCCTGTAATTGCAGCCTAACCATGGGGGTGATAAATTTTCGTCCAGGTGCAAGAAGATAGCGCGAGTGTTCCGACACCTCCCAACATGCCGCAGCAGCAGCAGCAGCAGCCTTTACGTCTCCTCTCGCCCCGGGCCGTGGCTTTTGTCTGCTCCCACTCGCCGCCATCAGCCACAGTCATCAGGCTTCAAATCCGTCATCTCGCCCCGAAGCAAAGCGAAACAGCAGTTATTACAGCAAGCTGTGCATGACCCATGACAATTTTCCTGGATTACCAGCACCCTTTGATTTGAAATCCCTCCCAAGCAGAGTTTCAGTCTGTAATTCAGCCTGTATATCTACAACCTGCATATGATTTATGAAGTAACCTGGGACACGGCGAACTTTAATCGTTTTTGGCCCGAAAAAAAAAAAAAATCAAAGACGAGACACAGCGAGCTGCAGAACCCCTACATCACCTTGTGCAGATATAAACAACAAGTTAAACAACCCAGTTCGTAATGTCACCGCGTCAACAATCCATGCAGGCGTTTACAGTAAACAGAAAAATGTGCTTCATTCTGATCCGCCTTCACTAGAGAGGTCATTGATGTCACTCGCCGGCTTTTTGTGCAGGTGGTGGTTTCCCGTTTTGGCAACACGGAGCCGCATGTGAACTTCCTCCTGGACACGCTCCCCGTCTCCTCAGAAGTCGCAGTGTTGTCTCCGCAGACCCCGGACGCCGCCTTACTGCTGGTCACTGGGAATAAGGTGAAGGGTCTTTAATATGTTCAACACGTCAGGTCTAAAGCGAGGGGGGATTTATCTCAGTGATAACATGTGAGTGTGAGGTTTCAGTCCCGTCTGTAGATTATGGTAGGAATGTTTAGTTTCCTTCCTGCAACAGGTGTAGTTTCTATAGTAACAGTGTAGATGATAAGGATGATAAGGAGTAGTAAGGAGTCTCCAGTATCAGCAGGAGCAGCAACAGTCAGCTGAGCAACTGTAACTCTCTTTTTCCTACTCTCTCATGTTCTTTCTTTCTTTCTTTCTTTCTTTCTTTTTTTTTACTTTTTATTGTTTTTCTCTTCCTGTCTGTCTCACATTTTCTTTCTTTCTTTCTTTCTTTCTTTCTTTCTTTCTTTCCTGTTTTCTTTCCATCGCTCTCATTTTACTTTCTCTCTTTCTTTCTTTGTTTCCCTCTCTTCCTGTCTGTCTCACATTGTCTTTCTTTCTTTCTTTCTTTCTTTCTTTCTTTCTTTCTTTTCTTCCTGTATTTCTTTCCCTCTGTCTGATTTTTCTTTCTCTCTACCTGTCTGTCTCATTGTCTGTCTCACATTTTCTTTCTTTCTTTTCTTTCTTTCCTTCCTGTATTTCTTTCCCTGTCTCTCATTTTTCTTTCTCTCTTTGTTTCCCTCTCATTCGTCTGTCTCATTGTCTGTCTCACACTTTCTTTCTTTCTTTCTTTCTTTTCTTTCCTTCCTGTTTTCTTTCCATCTCTCTCATTTTTCTTTCTTTCTTTCTTTCTTTGTTTCCCTCTCTTCCTGTCTGTCTCACATTGTCTTTCTTTCTTTCTTTCTTTCTTTCTTTCTTTCTTTCTTTCCTGTTTTCTTTCCATCGCTCTCATTTTACTTTCTCTCTTTCTTTCTTTGTTTCCCTCTCTTCCTGTCTGTCTCACATTGTCTTTCTTTCTTTCTTTCTTTCTTTCTTTTCTTTCTTTCTTTTCTTCCTGTATTTCTTTCCCTCTGTCTGATTTTTCTTTCTCTCTACCTGTCTGTCTCATTGTCTGTCTCACATTTTCTTTCTTTCTTTTCTTTCTTTCCTTCCTGTATTTCTTTCCCTGTCTCTCATTTTTCTTTCTCTCTTTGTTTCCCTCTCATTCGTCTGTCTCATTGTCTGTCTCACACTTTCTTTCTTTCTTTCTTTCTTTCTTTCTTTCTTTTCTTTCCTTCCTGTTTTCTTTCCATCTCTCTCATTTTTCTTTCTTTCTTTCTCTATCTCTCTCCGTCGCCCATTTTCTTTCTCTTTCTTTCTTTCTTTCTTTCTTTCTCTTTTCTTTTAATCTGTTTTTTTTCTGTTTTTTTGTCTTTCTGTCTCCCATTCTCTTTTGTTCTTTCTGTTTTTTCATTCTTCTTCTCTATGTCTCTTTCTGTTTCATTGTCTTTGTTTCCATCTCTCTCTCTCTCTCTCTCTCTCTCTCTCTCTCAGGTACACAAGGTGCCTGTAATCGGGCCCGGCTGTGAGCAGTTATTAAACTGCAGCTCGTGTCTTCTCGCTCCTGCCTTCATGGGCTGCGGTTGGTGCCGGAACCGGAACCTCTGCACTCGCTCTCCTCAGTGCACCGGGTCGAGCTGGAGCCAAGATTCCTGCCCGCTCCTCATCACTGAGGTAACTGTCCTGCCCAAAACCCTAAACTGGGTTGCCGTGGTTACAACATTAGACAATAGAATCAGGCTAATAGAATAAGTGCTTTCCAGTGAAATGACCACCAACTCTGAGACTCGGAAACTCTGTAACTCTGAACCTCTGGCCTTTATTGATTCTGGCTGCTTCATACACTGAGTTATCAGGAGGGAAAAACAGTGACGCCGGGGTTTCAGAGAACTTTGTTCTTGGAATGGATTTCTAACATCAGGTGTTAACAGTTGCACTTTAATTTCTCCGCATGTGAATATTTATCTTATATGTTTTTCAGATCAGGGAAGACGAGCAGATTCATAATGGAAAAGCACTGTTTTCTTTTTTTATTCATTAGTCACACCATGAAGTGAATCACCTTCTTTCATTTAAAGACACTTTATTCATCTATTTGTTTGTTTGGTTTAGATCTTTCCTAAAACGGCTCCACTGAAAGGCCACACCAGCATCACGATCTGTGGCAAGAACTTTGGCTTCAGTAAGAAAGATCGCTTTGACGCCAAACTCATCGACGTGGGCGTGGCCGAGGCCAAGTGCAGGCTGACGGATAAAGACGTCAGCAGTCATCGGTGAGATCAGTGTGAAGGAAAACGAACTCAGAAACCCATAACTCATATTCACAGTGACAGTTTAGTGAACCAAAATCATTTTTTTAAATGGTTTAAGTAGTTCTTTATCATTTTTCCTTACTGTACATCATGTGTAGCTACTGGTTCAGAGCAGCCAGTAGATACAGTATGTGTTTTAGGAAGTGGTGTGAAAAAATCCGTTCCAGCAAACAAAAAAAAAAGATTAAATCTTCTCACTGGTTTATGCCTCAACTTAAATGATTTTTTATTTTATGCTTGAATGATTCATAGGTCACTGTGTGGGTTAACAAACAAAAACACACCCCCGTGAGACTCCTCAGGTACTGGGACTGGGCTGGAAATGAGAGCTTAGGAAGCCTGGAGAACTATTCTTCAACATTACATTAAAAATACAAAAAGCAAAATATGAAAAAATGAGGCGGGTCAGGGCTTTTGCACAGTGCTGTCTATCTTCCATATATACGAAAAATAAACCTTAGAAAAGGAAGGATGCCAGAATTGTTGGTGTGTCTGAATACTTAGTGGTCCAGCAAATTAATCCGATTAATCCAGTTTGTAACCTTTAAAAGACGCCCTGTGTTAAACAAAAAATGTACTATGTGAAGGGTTTTTTTTTTTCCACACAAATAATTTAGCCTCCGCGTTTCCGGGGACGACCCTCGACAGCCGCGCCTTTGTTAAAATTAGCGCAGGAACCCTTCCAGACAGAACAGTGTCACTGCTGTAAGGATTTTTAGCAGCGCTACTTTCTACAGCATGTTTATTGTGTTAAATCATAGGGGATGTTTTTGTCTTTGCCTTCAGGTTGATTTGTAGCCTGGATCATGTGAACGCGTCCAGTTCCGTTCACTCGGTCAGAGTACGCAGCGGGAAGGAGGAAGGACAGCTCGAGGGCTTCTCGTTTGTGGTAAGCACCGACCAAAAGCATGGTGTAATATTTCAACTGTCATGGAGATCCTGGAAACATCATGGAGAGCGAATGATGGAATATTAGTCGTGATAATTATCAACATTCTAGCTTAAAGATTATCATTCAATTCAATTCAATTTTATTTGTATAGCGCTTTTAACAATTGACATTGTCTCAAAACAGCTTTACACCATCAAAATTATTTAAGTTTGTATGGAATGTGAATTTGTATGAATCAAAATGTTCAGATAGTCCCTGGTGAGCAAGCCCGAGGGCGACAGTGGCAAGGAAAAACTCCCTGAGATGGTAATAGGAAGAAACCTTGAGAGGAACCAGACTCAACAGGGAACCCATCCTCATCTGGGTGAAACAGATAGCAGGAAATGATCTGCATTTATACAGTGTGTTAGGTGGCAGCAGTTCAGCTATAATACTTGATGTTAATTGATGTTAAAATGGAGTCCAGTAGTTATTGGAGACTCAGATAGACTTGTAGAAAGTTCCAGTCCTGAACTATCGAATTGTCAAGTCCCCAGAGAAACAGTTGCCAACACCAGTCGAGGCCAGAACCATCTTCTAAGTAGAGAGAATCATCCCCAGACACCAGACGCATCCCAAAGAGACACACGGGGCATCCATGCGACGAGACCTCCAACCAGAAACGGGGCACCAGGATGGATCAGACAGGTCCGGAGGGCAGAGGGAGTCTGGATCACTGGCAGCTCAGGAATGACATGTGTAGCTCGACAGAGAGAGAGAGAGAAAGAGTGAAAGGGGGAGACAGGGGGAGAGAGGAAAGAGAAAGAGGGGGAGAAAGAGAAGAGGAGGAGAGATGGCAGTTAGGTATGGTCACAGTCACATAATGTATAATGTGAATGTATATTTAGTGTAGAATGCAAGCAGGGACTCCGGCAGGACTAACTATGACAGCATAACTAAAAGGGAGAGCCAGAAGGAAACACAAACATGAGGGGGAACTGAGATGTAAAGCAAACAATCACCTCACCGTCAACAAACCTGAGTGATCAAATGAGACTGAGGAAGACAGCATCTAAACATACCAGTTCACCATAATACTCTACGTCCATGAGTCCCCCAGATCTGCTCCTTTACCTTATGGCAAATCTATTTATAAAAATGCTTGGCTAAATAAATAGGTTTTTAGCCTAGACTTAAACACTGAGACTGTGTCTGAGTCCCGAACACTATTTGGAAGACTATTCCATAATTTTGGGGCTTTGTAAGAAAAAGCTCCGCCCCCAGCTGTAGTTTTCATAATACGCGGTACTGACAAGCAGCCTGCATCCTTTGACCGAAGTAGGCGTGGCGGATCGTAAGACACTAGCAGTTCGCTCAGATACGGCGGCGCGAGACCATTTAATGCTTTATATGTCAAGAGTAGTATTTTAAAATCAATGCGAAATTTCACAGGGAGCCAATGTAGTGAAGATAAGATAGGGGTGATGTGCTCATATCTTCTGGTTCTAGTGAGGACTCTCGCTGCTGCTGCATTCTGGACTAGCTGAAGCTTGTTTATGCACCTAACAGAACAACCAGACAGTAAGGCATTACAATAGTCCAACCTAGAAGTGATAAAAGCATGCACTAGATTTTCTGCATCGTTTAACGACAATATATTTCTTATCTTGGCAATATTTCTGAGGTGAAAGAATGCTATCCTACTGATATTATCTACATGAGCTTCAAATGAAAGGCTGGAATCTATAATCACGCCGAGTTGCACTTGAACCGAAAGGCCATCTAAAGTTACGGCGTGATCTAAATTTTACTCCTAGCTGTATGCGGTCCTATGACTAGAACTTCTGTCTTATCCGGATTAAGCAGAAGGAAGTTAATTAGCATCCAATTTCTTATGTCCTGCACACATTGCTCAACTTTAGTAAGCTGGTTTTTCTCATCAGGTTTTGCTGAGACGTATAGCTGTGTGTCGTCAGCATAACAATGAAAACTAATACCATGCTTACGGATTATGTTGCCCAGAAGAAGCATGCAAAGGGAAAAAAGCAGTGGGCCTAAAACTGAACCCTGCGGAATGCCAAACTCCACTAGAGAACATGCAGAATAATCACTATTTAAGTCTACATACTGATAACGATCGGTCAAATACAGTAGGATCTGAGTCAGGAGAGGGCTGCACCCTTAATTCCTACTACTGTACATTTTCTAATCTGTGAAGAAGAATAGCATGATCAGTGGTGTCAAAAGCTGCACTGAGGTCGAGTAATACAAGCATAGTTACACAACCCTGATCAGATCATCTTTTTGGTTTATTGGTAAACAGCTGGCAATACATTTATCAATATTAACTTTGTAAACAGCAAAGTTAGTTTCAAGAAATATACAGTAATCATACCAACAGACAACTATATCTATTTATTATTCCATTATTATCCTCTTTTTGTTATTTTATTAAATGATAGAAAAAAGCAAAATGCTAACCAGGAAAATTGTTTCTCACATACTGTATCATAACCCTGTATCTAACCTGAGAAAAAGGTGAATGCGTGATAATATTTAAAAATCCTATAGTATCATGTGACTTTGGCCTCTTTTCTACTGTTTTGTTTTCATTTGTGCAGATCCCTGTTATTAAAGGAATCGTTCCCGAATTCGGTCCCAAATCTGGTGGAACCATCCTGACCATTAAGGGTTCGTACCTGGACAGCGGAAGCTCACGAAAGGTTACGATCGGAACCGGTACCTGCACAGTTCAAAGGTGAGAGTTGACATTTGAGTTGATTAAATCATTAAAATAAGCAAATAAATAATAATAATATAAGAAAGACGGTGTATTTAGTCTCACCATGTGTGTTTGTGCCATGTTGAATTTTTTTTTACATCCTCTGCAGTTTATCAGCCAACACGCTGACATGTCAGACTCCGCCTCAGGACTCGCCGTCGCAGCTTAACGTGCAGCTGCATATCGACGGAGTGAGCTTCCAAGCTCCGGTCAGTTACAGCTACAACGAGGATCCGCTGATCCACAACGTTCAGCCCACGCGCTCCTTCATCAGGTGCGTCTCATACGTCACTCCTACTGTACAACACACACAAACACAGCAAGTGAGACATCAGCCAACTTTCAGATGATCTTACAGTAACTCAGTGTGTGGATGTTGTATTTGTATTTGACACAAATGTTCAGTCGTACCCCTTTATTTCTCATATCACTTCCTGATCATGGGGTCTTGCATACACACGTTCAGTTGCTTCATGCATGCACAGAGGTCAGACAGTTTTACGAAACTGGAGCAAAGGGGCAAAAGAAAAAGCATGAGAGGAGACAGAGCAGGAGGAGAAAGAAGAATGCGAAAAATAATGTTGCAAAAGATAAAAGTGTGGGTGTTTAGAAGATATTTTTTTAAAATTATAATAAAATAAAATGGCTGGCAAACGCAAGTCTAATCA
The DNA here is from genome assembly GCA_030522415.1 of Channallabes apus. Classification (NCBI taxonomy): domain Eukaryota; kingdom Metazoa; phylum Chordata; class Actinopteri; order Siluriformes; family Clariidae; genus Channallabes; species Channallabes apus. The sequence continues at coordinate 41,003,776 of CM060113.1, forward strand.
CAGACGAGCAGACGACATGTGGAGTGAAGGAGGCGAGGTGCTTATAGGAAAAATACTACACTCAGAGTGACGGCGAGGTAATACAAGGGACGGACGTGAAAATAAAAAAAAAGGGATGAATAAAGAGAGGGAGAGAATGAGAACGAGCTATCGAGGAGGCTATGAATGATTCGGGGTGCTGGGATGCATTACGGTCCCGATGGTCGGGTGGCGGGGAGCGTGCATGTGTATAACAAAAGGGTTGTCCATTCTGTTCATCTGTGTGTCTCTGTAATATATATGTGTGTGTGTATAGTGGAGGCAGCACGGTGATAGCATCTGGCGTCTACCTGCACTCAGCCATGCAGCCTCAGATGGTCCTCAGCGGTCCCCCGTTCACCAAGGACAAAGAGGTTTATGTGGTGAGTCCATATTACACCGTGCCCACACACACACACTATCAGATACACACAGGTGTTAAAGTTATTAATCCAACTGTGAGAGGAAATAAGAAAGACACACACACACACACACACACAATTGCCAGAGCTGTGAATGTGAGGAGGAAATGTAAAAACCAGAATCTCCGCCTTCGTATAGCCGTCATCAAACAACATCTGATTTCCTAACAGTGTTTCAGGCCGTCTGTAGGATCTAATAACTGCCCGAGCGCGCCCTCGCCCCACGGAGAAATTCCAGACCTTCACTTCAAGCTCATTTTTATGGTATTTTTAATGTAGTGCATCTCATGTTTCTTCTCAGTCACCCGAATGAAGTTACTAAGAGACCTTTTTTTTTTTTCCACATCAGGTTGTAAGAAGAAGAGCGCGCTGTTATCTCTCGAATACCAAGATGTATGAGGTGTACTGTAGCTACAGTAAAATAGACAAAGGAATTTTCAGGAAATAAACAAGATCCAGTGCAAGATACCACGCTTCAGATCAGGATTAAGAGCTCGGGAAAAATCCTGGAGCTGAGCTGATAAACTATGAAAAGAAAAAACTACGTTTTAATGTTAAAAGCAAGAACCAGCTCAGTGTTTGGTTGGGGCAGGGTGCCAAAACTTTTGATTTTAGTTTAACTAGTGGTCCTGACATGGCTTGTTTAAAGATCCTCAACAACAAAAACAGTATTTAATTAATATAGATTCAACAGAGTAGTGTAATGCACTATATAGCCAAAAGTTTGTGCGCCCTGACATCACAACTCCTGTACTGTACATGTGCTTGTTACACATCTTAGTTCTGTAATAAGTTTAAGTTTTATCTCCTGGGAAGGCTTTCTAAGAGATTTTTGTTTTGGATTTTTATGTCTATAGGGATTTGTGTTCCGTGAGTGAGGTCAGGCGTTAAGGTTGCGATGTCGAGAAAGAAGGCTCCAGTCATCACTTCGTCCCAAAGGTGTTCAGTGAGGGTTGAGTTCAATCAGGGTCACCGGGTTCCTCCTCTCCAGCCTTAACACACCATGTGTTTATGGAGCTCGCTTCACGCACTTCACGAACAGGTTTCAAGTAAAGGGAAATCGTAACACTAGAGCACCTAATGTGACAATCTATACAAATGTGAGCGTTTCACTTTGTGAAAACAGTTTGAAGAAGAACCACATATGGTACAGAATACATCCGGTCATATGGTACACCTTAAATCAAGGAAAGGAGACTGGTGAGAGAAAAAAAAAAGAATACACAAAGATCAACAATATAAAGTGGAGTATATATATACAGTACTGTATATACACATACAGTATATACTGTGCTTGTGCTATTGAAACAAATGAAGGAGAAGAAAGTGAAACCATAACAATATCAAAAGCCCATGGAGAACTAAAACAAGTGACATGGAAACAAAAGCTTGTGGTGCTGTGCGACCTGAACATGTGCCAAGAGTTGTTTTTTTTTTTTTTACAGTAATTGTGAATTTATTCTCATGTTCAAAACTGTTGTCTCATGTGTGCAGAATCTGTGGGATTAGTCAGAATTATGAAATATGAAACCAAACATAACCAGATCTTCATTAATGATTAAGCAATGAAACGTAGCTCCTATAACTATATATTTATCAGCAAGGAATTAGTTGGACGTAGTACAGTAGGTGGACTAATTCTAGTCAGATCTCTTTCTCTTCTCCACATGATTACGTTCTCAGCAGGACAAAGACGAATCAGACAGGAAGCTGTAGTAGCATGCAGGAGAAACCATGACGTCTTAAATAGCGATATTAAACACCTCCAGCTGTCGCACAGTAAATTCCTCACCATAAACAGTATATAGTCCTTTAAACAAGTGTTTTATTGTTTTTTTTTTTTTTGCACTTTTATTATGAGGCTGTGTATGTAAAATTAAAAAAAAAAAAAACTAATTCCACATGCCTTCAGTCTGAGTCACGAATGCTAAGTGAAGTTCTACGATGGTGGAAACAGAAGTCTAGTCCCGGGTTCTGGGATCCTGGTTTTGGTTTTAAGTTTCTTTCTTGTGGGATCGAGCTCGCTTCTGGCTGATACTTTGCAGCTTCTTACAATAATAAGAAGAAATCAAGTGCAGGACCCCAGCGAAGACGGCGAGAGGGGATCTGACGAGCTTTCCTCCATATCTGCAACTGCAATCTCTGCTAAATCCAGGGCTCAGCGTGTCCTCGGCTTTCCCACCAACATTAAAGACGTTTTTACAGGCTGCAGCACATAGAAGGAGAACATAAAAAAAAAAAAAAAAGAAAATCCAAGCATCTACATGCTTTCTTCAGCGTATACAGTACTTTTTGTTTTGTCTTTCCTAGAAAGTGTACGACTGCTAAGTTAAGACTCAACAAGTTTTACACACACGTTTACTCAACCACAACAAACATCGCTGCAAAAATACTCCAGCAAGTTTCTTTTACAATATGGTCACTTTTATATACTATGAAGCAAATAAAAAAAAGATTATTAAATCTATTTCTATATACTATATACTATATATATATATATATATATATCTATATTTCTATTTCAAGCTTTAAATAATAATCTGAAAACTAACTGCTGATTCGTTGATGCTGATTCGAAAAACGTAGTTGAAGAAGGTAGTGGAGGCGAATCGTAGCGGTTTGTAGGACATAAGAGGTTAATGTCACTATTTCCATTAATCTTTACTTTAAAGGCCTTTATTTCCAAACAATGCACCACCTACTGTAGCTAACTAGCTAATTAGCCTGTTTAGCATAGAATTGACATGCGGTGCGCTACATGACTACCTGGTGGTCTAGTGGTTAGGATTCGCTTATGGTTATGGTTAGTCACGCTCGCAGCCCAGGTTCGATTCCCAGTCAGGGAACGTTCGTTAAGGCACCGAGTTAGTGACCAGAAGGTCAGCGGTTTGATCCCCAGCTCCACCTAGTTACCATTTGGCGCTTTTCCACTGCATAGTACGGCACGACACGGTTCAGTTCTACTCACTTTTGGGGGGTTTTCCACTGGGAACAGTACCTGGTACCTGGTCCTTTTTTTAGTACCACCTCAGCCGAGGTTCCAAGCGCGCCGAACCATTACCAAAACGTGACGTATAAACTCCGCTGGTCACTAATTGGCCAGAGAAAATTGTCATTACTGCGTCACCGAACTTGCGACACGAGAACAACAGAACCGATATTTAGAAACAGCCAGAGAAGGATCGGACGCACCTTTTTGTATTAACCGTCGGCCTCTTTTGAAACAAACTCCTTCGTCTCGCTGTTAAAAACATCCACATGCCGAGAATGAAGAACACCATGCCGTCGATATGCTCCATTGTTGTGTGTTTGTTTGTGGCGCGTTTACGATGATGTCACGGCAGTAAAGGCGCCGCAACTATAACGACACGTGAATAATCCCGCCCACTCGAAAGCGTTACTACACTGCAGTGGAAGCGCAAACCGAGCCAAACTGAGCCAAACCGAACTGAGTTGAACTGAACCGTGTCGTGCCGTACTATGCAGTGGAAAAGAGGCAATTGTTGGGCCCTTGAGCAAGGCCCTTAACCCTACCTGCTCCAGAGACGCTGTATCATGGCTGACCCTGCGCTCTGACCCCAGTTACACTGAAGTATGTGAAGAAGGAATTTCACTGTGTATACAGTATGTGACAAGTAAAGGCTTAACTTACTGTATATTTTGAGGTACATTTCTTTCTTTCCACCAACAATCTGGTGCACTTACTGTAAATAAGGAGGATGGAGTGGTTTGAGCCTCAGCCCTAGAACATTCACTGAGACTTAGCTAAGTGTTCCAAGCTGTGTGTTTTTGTTAGCTATGCTGAAACACATTGTTTCAGTTACACATCCGGGCTTAAATGTTAATAAGAAGGATGTTCGTAAGAAGGAATCCAAAATACTGTGATCCAGGTGGTTGTTAACTGACAGGACTTCAAAGAAAAAACGGGAAGTGCAAAATCGCGAAGTTTCGTTGGCATTCCGCAGACAGCTCATGACAGATCAGCACAAGCTGGGTTCTGTGGGTTTGGGAGTCGGTGGTTATTCGTAGGTACGCTAACATTTCACAGCTAATACGTCAATTTGTAGGTGATTACGGTCACGGAGTTCAGAGACCAAGAGCCGTGAACCAGGGCCCAGTTTGAGAGTGTGGGGGGGAGGGGGGAGGGGCGTAACACAACATCTTTGCAGAAGGATTCCCTTAATGTAAGTCGATTTTGCGGAAATTAATTCATCGTGTCGGCTCCATTTTGAAGGATGTTATAAATGAATCTACAGATTTCAGCCAAAACCCAAGCAGTTTTGTATTTTTTGGCTTCTGGTCAAGAGTTCAGCCACATCCGACAGGTTTCCCCAAACCGCCACACGTTTATCTGATGTCTTAAATCAAGAGCGACGCTGCATCTTTCCAGGACTGGTGTAAAAGTTTCCTCGACGCTGTTATATATATCATGGCAGGTCTGATTACAAGGTTAGAGAAACTTCAGGCTGCAATAGTACAAGCCAAACCCGACAGCCAAATCCTTCACCAACAGGATGTTCACGCACTGCGGAAAGCAGCGATGCCACTCCATCATCTCTCTCCCGGTGTCTGGAACTCATTCGCTTTAATCCCCAAGCGGTGAACATCTTCGTGATGGATCTCACGGAGGTTAAATCGTCGTATTCACTGCTTTTTTTTTTTTTTTTTTTCTGGGCTAAATTCTGTTCCTTTCTATGCGGGTTGGTGTTGTTAGAGTGTATCCTTACACTGACAATTTTCTGCACGCTGTTATAAAGTTTCTCATGTAACTCCCTTTGAGGCCGTACACATGCAAGCCCTGGGCTTAAACTCGAGACGTCTCAGTATCTGTTTCTTCTTTTGTCTCTTTACTTCAGCAGCTGTTATTCAACCACAAAATCCGTTCGCGCGACGTAATGCGTTCTGCAGTCAAACACCAAGAGAGTTCCTGTGACTCAATGCCGACAATTAAACGCTTGGCGGAAATTAAATTAAATTAATGAGAGGTTCACTTTTAGAGTTAGTCTGGGATGTCAGTGCATGTGTGTGTGTGTGTGTGTGTGCATGCAGTAGACTGTGAGTGTGTTTACCTTCCATCTGTGATATTGCTCAATCAGGAGTTAGTGAGGAGAGAGAATGGGGTCACGGGAAACAGCACACGGAAAATAAAATCCGGAAATTACTTAATGTGCTTTAGGATGCATTATACAGTGTTACTGTGATTTGATCAGCGAGTGAGGAATAAAACGCTCCATGTCGTTACAATAATCAACAACTAAGAGTGCGGTTGCCGTCACTACTACGTTCAATAGTTTTCAGGAAGTTCTAAAAACTTGTGATCCAAAATCTTGTGGTGTACTGTAGGTCTAAACTGTCCTCAGTTCGCGCACCAGCCTGCCTTCGTCCCAAAACTAATAAGACACAAATGTGAAAAAAAGCTTTGAAACTGGAGACTCCTTCCATAAAACAAACATCTGCTCCAACAATTACACTTTAAATCAATTACAGTGTCTCTGTTACATCGCTCCTGTCAGAGATGCTGATCTAAAAAAATTTATCGACACATTCTGACCAATCAGAATCGACATGTCAGCATCCGAGTTCATTTTAATTGCATTTCGTTTGAATCGATTTATTCCGGTGTGTCCTGATGATGTTACTGAGAAGGAACTTGTTTTGTTTTTGAGAGAAACGTAACGATTTAGGTATAAAGTTCCGGTAATGTTTAAGCTGTAGCAAAGTTAGCAAACCAGAAGGTGAAGGAAGCTACGAAGTTCAAAAAGCATTTAATAATACGTCATATTAGGAATATTTTGTGAGTTTGTGGAATTTTATCAGATGTTGTTCCAGTGTGTTTAAGTAAGAAAATGGCCCCTTTCAAAACCACTGGTACAAACCCAGTGTTGAGGTTTGAAGCGTTTTCCATCGGACTTTGCCTCACCTTGTGTTCCGCTATCCATTCAAGGTCACGTCTGTATCTTTGTCGTGGTAGATAAACACGCTACATCGCTCTTTCTGAGCGCACTGTCAATATTTACCGTGGTCTGGTCGTCCATGGGGGGAGTCCAACCCTCTGCAGCGAAAAAAATAAAATAAAAAAACTGTTTTCAGCCAAAATATACCCAGAGATCTGGACTGAAACCCTGCATTCTGATTATTTTTGGAACACCGTCATCACCTCTGTAGATATTCATACGGTGTAATCCCATCAAAGGCATTCAGGATGTGTCTGAAAGCAGAACCAATGACATCAAGCTAACAGTGTGCGGTGAGGAACGAGCACAGGAGGCGCGATGGGCCGAGGACGCTGCCAAAAGACGGAGGCATCTGCTACGCCTCCAAATCATAACTCACACATATTAGAGTACAGAGCGCAAAATCTCAAAAGGAGCACTGTACAGTTTTTTTTTTTGTTTTTTTTTCTTAAATATTATCCTGCACACGCCAACACTCCTGATCTACAACACACGCAAGATGAGAGTTCCATCTGGTTCCACTGTACTGAAGAGTTTGCTTATAACTTTTTATAAGTTTCATTCTATAAGAAGGGCTATCCAGAGACTCACTAGGAGGCAGAGGAACGTCGAACCAGAGTCGTTTGTTTAGGAGCGGTTGCTCTGCCAGGACACTTTCGGTTGTAAATGAGGCATGTAATCTGGCAACGCTGTGCCTCAGAGCAGGATGTAATAAACATCAGGGTCGAGTTAAGTGCCCATAGTGAGGATTTAATGCAGGGATTGTGCACATCTGCATTCATGATGCATTAACTAAACGTGGAAGTGTGGCGTTGGAACTTGAAATTACACTTCAAGGTACAAATTGGGGAAAAAGTTTGACGGCACTTTGTTCATCTTTTGTTAGATAAAGTCTACCGATCTACCAGAGTTCCTCTCCATATTAGTGGCCTGTACAGTCAAACTAATATGTTTGGATGTTGATTGATCTAAAGCAAATACTTGTATTTGTTTAAAGTTGAAAAAGGAGTGTTTAGTGAGCGCTCATGCTGACAGGACGACATCACATGCTGAACTCAGGGTCGAGGAGACCTTCCTGACTTTCCAAACGTCTGTTATTTAGTTTGTCCGAGCTGGAAGTCGGACCTCAGATGTAACTACAGATTTAAAAGGGGAGTCTGTGATTTTAATCCAATATACACAATACGTTTTGTCAAATTCAGCAAATATCTCCTCACGGTTCACCATCTGTCCATCCTGTGGAAAGAAAAATAAAAACACACACAGCACTATTCCAGTCAAAAAAGCAAGGCGTGTCTTAGTGATGCACGTTTCTGACCTTGTCAAGCAGTGGCCTTACTTTGAGCTGGAAGTTACGGAAAGAAAAAAAATTTATGCCATTTGAGGCAAAAATCTAATTCATTAGTCAAGTCAAGTCAAGTGGGCTTTTATTGTTATTTTAACCATATATAGTTTAGTACACATTGAAACGAAACACGGTTCCTCCAGGTCCAAGGTGTCCATACAACATAAATTAACAAAACCAACTACTGTAGGTAACTAAGAAACCTAATTACTGTAGCTGACTAGCTGAGACAAGACAGATTGACATTTTTAAATTAACAGAAAACAATCCAAGTCCTATACGAAAGGGACGACATAAAGTGCAAGAGCAATTAATAGTTAATTAATAGTATTGTATCTTTAAAGTTCATGATTCGTTTACATCATCCGAATGAGAAGACCAGACCGAAATGGAGTGAAGCGGGAGTGTAACCTGTCTCTGAATACTTTCACTAAACTCTCTTAATGAAAATATACATATTATTCCGACATAATTTGCTTTCCCGTCTCTGAGTTCCGTCCACTGTCAGGTTAGAAAGTTCCTCCATCATAAGTTGACAAGTCGAAGGGGATCGCCGAGGATGTGGTTACTGACTTTTATACCCGAGACTTTCTGGTCATGTTAACGCTTTACAGTCCAGTCACTTTTTACTTTAGACTACTCAGACAAGAATGTTAGCCAGTTAACTTCATTCATGACTTGTGCACCCTGATCAGACATGTCTAAAAGTAAAAAAAAAAAAAAAAAAAAAGATTATTTTTGTTAAGATAACTGGATGGCGTGTGGATTATTTTCCTACTATTCTAATCGTAGTTTGCTCGAGTGACGGTGTGGCTTGTGTTTCAGACCTGCACGCAGGGTGAAGACAAACTGGCCATCGTGTGCATCACCCCCTCGCTCAAGGGCCTCAACGTTCGTCCCCCGGTCGCCACCAAGATGAAGTTCGTCCTCGACGGCTTCTCGACGCGCCATTACGACCTGACCTACGTGGAGGACCCCAAGTTTGAGGAGTTTCAGAAGCCCACTCTCACTCCAAGAGGCAGCAAGAGTGTGCTGGAGATTAAGGTACGAGAGACGCTCTTCACCACACTTACACACAAACACTTAGACACGAGGGTTCTTCAAAAAGGTTACATTATACATGAAGGAACTGGGACACACATGCAACAGGGTCCAAAAGATTTAGATTGTGCATTCCGTCCTAAATTAATGTGTAGTTCATTACAAATGGTGCGTCTGGTTATATATCAAATTTATTAGCATTTGAACAAGAATTTCTTAGTATTTCTTTGTAAATCCCATTTTTCACTTTAAAGGTTCCAAAATTGTACTATTTCTTCAACAAGTTAACACAGGTCTCAGAGTTTCCCCCCAAACTGTGTGTTAGCTTTGGGGTTAAGGTGTTGAACTACTGACTGGAAGGTGTCAGGTTCAAACCCCACCACCACTACGTTGACACTGGTTGGGCCCTTGAGCGAGGCCCTTCACCCTCAACTGCTCAGATGCATAATGAGAGAAAAACGTCATTTTGAATAACGGCGTCTCCCAAATGCTGAAACGACTCTCTGGTAATACATTTTTATACCTCAGTGTTGATGTTGATGTACTGCTGAGCCACGCCCCTCCAGCAGTGTTGATGTTGATGTACTGCTGAGCCACGCCCCTCCAGCAGTGTTGATGTTGATGTACTGCTGAGCCACGCCCCTCCAGCGAGCAGCAGGGTTGAGCACCAAGCAGTGGAAAAGGGATCTTCTTATATAAGGTCACAATAGGGGGAAGGGACTAATCATCTTGTTTATGCCCAGGCCAATACAAAAATGAAAAAAGGACAAAAAGCAGGGAATGTACACACACACACACACACACACACACACACATCTGAATGTCTAAACAAATGATTTCTGCACTCAATCCTGGACCCAGAAAGCTTAAAGTGTAGACCTTGGTTCTAGATGTTTAATCGGGTTCGTCTGAGTTCCGTCTAAAAATGGAAACGATAAGAAAAGATCTGACCTACGAGGTAACACAGTGAAGTATAACGAACATGAGAGATCCAGAGCAGGTGCCGAATATGAAATATTGAACACCGTATATCGAACATTTCCTTTCTTTATCCGAAGCTGATTAAAATTCCAGTGTGCTCTGAGGCCCCTGGACCCGGCCGTACACAAGCGAAACCACCTCGAGACTTAGCGCTCAGCGAGCTGGAAGGAAATAATACAGAGACCAAACAGGAAACGCAGTTCATTTCCTATTGCGGACCAGCTGACCCTCTAACCTGCGTATTCCCTCCGTCCCTCGTATTGTTCGCAGCTCCTCAGGCTTCCAGCCTTTGACACATTAATGGTGAGATCCTTCGCATTAACAACGGAAACAGGGTGAGGAAACGAACATTCGAACAATGAATTGCAGGAGGATTTGTTTCTCTCTCTCTCTCTCTCTCTTTTTTTTTTTTTGTGAAGCTGCCACTCTCTGGTTAAGTGCAGCTGTTGAGAAGGAGGGGGGGGGGGTCTTAGTATGAGTCTCTAGAATCAAATATCCTCCATGTTTACTGCATAATCCCTTTTAAAGACGCGCACACACACACACACACACACACACACACACACACAGGCCTATCATTTACCTGATGCAAATTATCAAAAACTAGCCTTAATCAAGTTTTCATCAGTAAATATATCCTTATACTACAGTAGGTCACTATTTTGACTAGAAGTAACATCAGTCAAACACTGTTGCGAAAGATTTGTTTATTTATTTAATTTGTGTGTGTTATTTGTTTATTAAATATATTGTGTCATTTACTTACAAACAAAACACAACCTAATTAGGAGCAACCAGGTCGAAAGTATTAACTTTATAAGATTAAAATACAATAACATATACAGTAGGCACTGTGGCCTCGCACCTCCAGTGTCCGGGTTCGATTCCCGCCTGGAGGTCTGACTGCATGGAGTTTGCATGTTCTCCCCATGCTTAGTGGGTTTCCTCCGGGTTCTCCGGTTTCCTCCCACAGTCCAAAGACATGCAGATAATCCTAACTGCCGTCCTCAATGTGCGGGTGCAATTATCTAATACTTAAATAAGAATAATTTCAAGCTTAAAATAGGGTAAAGAATATATAGAACCAGGATTAGTGATTGTTTATTTGTACTAATAAAAAAATGTTAGTCGAGTTTGATTACATTTGGGTTTGTTTTGTCTTGTACAGAGATTTGTAATTCTATCATTTTGAGATACTTAATGAGTAAACGATGCACTTCAAGCCTAAACCTCGTGAAATTAAATTTTACCCAAGGACGAGCCACGCGTTCCTGTTGTTTCAAGGACGCTTTAGCATGCATGCCTGGTGTTTAATGCTAATGGGAACTAAAGCGGTTCTCCTTTATTTTTTTGCCCCCCTGGAGACTTTTTGTGCGCGCTCATTCCCATGCAGTTTGTTTGTTTGCCTTCGTGGTGGTCCATGCCACTTTTTTTTCTTTCCTATAGAAATTAAAATAGAACTTGGCAGCTTCTGAGCGATTGTGAATGAACCAGAACCGATCAGGAGAAATGGACAGGGAGACTCAGTGAGGCAGACTCGTTCATGCAGCTTTAGAAAAAAAAAACATTAATGGAGAATGAAAAATTCATTCTGAGCTGCACGAGGCATTAATGGTGGGAAATAAGAAAATGTAAATATGGGCTGGTTATTGGAGGTTTGTCCAGAAATCTGTGCGTGTGTGTGTGTGTGTGTGTGTGTGTGTGTGTGTGTGTGTGTGTGTGTGTGTGTGTGTTTCTACGGGGTCGCTGGCTGATTGCTAGTGTATGGTAACAGGTGCAGACGTGAACAGTGTGTCCAATCTGCAAAGCCCAGGCTGTCATGCAAAGAATGTGATCACTCTCTTTATTGCCTTCTGCTCTTTCTCTCTCTCTCTCTCTCTCTCTCTCTCTCTCTCTGTCTCGGAGTCTGACTCATTTAGATTAGCAGATCAGTTTATCCGAAAATGACCCCCCTCTCACACCTCCCAAAACCTAAAGAAACCCTAATTTGCATGTGCAACATGATTGACCACACACACACACAATTTGCAATTCACCAGGACGAATTAAATGAAGTTGCATGTGAGGAAATAACATTTACGACAGTGTTGTTGTTGTTATTGTTGTTGTTGATGCCAAATGTCCCCGTAAGCTGCTAATCTCAAACAGACTCCTGTCCGAGTAAAACTGGACCTGGAAAAACGATCAATTTAAGTAGAAGCTTGCAAATGGGATTCTAAGAAAATGTGTTACTTCATCAGCGGTGTGGATTTTAACATTGAATCGCTCTTAATCATGTGACTTTCAGGCTGCAGTGACTCACATAGTGTGTGTGTGTGTGTGTGTGTGTGTGTGTGCGAAGTTAATCTGTTCAAATTTACTCCTTTGAATAGAACCTAATGGAGGCCACTAATAAGGGACTACTGAAGTTACTAAAGTGTTTGGTCCAAGTTTCTACAAAGCCCTGGAGAGGTCACATCAGATTTCGTTTTCCAATTAGCGTGCTCATTTTACTTAATTTTGTACACAATAGAAAAACAAAAAAAGACATGAGCACATTGTTAAAATAAGGTGAACATTTTACTAAATCACGCACACAAAGAAAAACAAAACAAGCGAGCACTACTAAGTCATGTGGACACTTAAATGAGTGAATGTTTTATTATGTCATAAATTGAGTGGATGTTAAAGTAATTTGTTTGCACACAGAGTAATAAAATGAACGTTCGTTTTATAAGTCAAGTGCACGATGTAAAAAAAAACAAGCCAGTATTTTACTAAAGTCGTGCACAAGGTGTAAATAAATGAGCTAAAGATGTGCAGTTTGAACGAATTAACCACAATGATCACTTTGTTTTTTGTTTGTTCTTGTTTGTAAATGGTTACATTGTTCACACATTTTTAGTAAAACGAGGAAATGAATGAGAAAAATAAAGCTGTTAGTCAATCAAGCCCTTTTTGTGTATTAAATTTTTTTCATTAACAAAATGATCTATTAGTACTAAAGAGTAAAAGTGAATACAGATGATATGTAATGTATATATTATGCAAATGTTCTCATTTAATAACCTGCGTACGCCTCATCGTTTAATCGTATCGTGTTTGTCCCTCTCTGTTTTTGTTTTTTCGTTTTGTTTTTGTGCGCAGGTTCCCCGTGTGGACGTGGAGGCGGTGAAAGGAGAGGTGCTGCGGGTGTCGAACCGCTCCTGCGAGAGCGTAACCCTGGTGGGAAACACGCTGGAGTGCACGGTTCCCGCCGAGCTCCAGACCGCCACCAGAGAGCTCGAGGTGGAGGTGAGAGAGGCCCCACGACGCCCCCTATCGCCGTCCGATTGTGCCAGATTAGCTCGAAGTCATTTCAGCGCGGGATATTAGATATGAATTTTTCGTCCACGTCCGCTTTGTGGTTGTTTTATGAACCCAGAAGACATCTCCGATAAGACGGCTCGTATTTATTTCCCGTCCGCGCACATAAACAGCGGCGCTCCTCAGGCCGCAGATGATCTGATACGATGCCGAGCGCGGAACGGCCGCTCGGCGAATGTTAGCATGAGTGCGGCTCTAATCTAACCACATCGAGACAGGGTGTGAGGAAAACGCACGTCCCAGACTAAACTCAATAACCGTCTCGGCTCTAATCCAATTTCCTGTCCTGGCCTGCGCGTCTTTGACCACTTTTAAATTATTTCTGAAGGAAAGAATGCTTCTAATTGTAGATAACTTCCGCTTTGCAGGACAAAAATCTATTAAAGTTTTTGTCCTGCTGTAATAGCATACAGTATACTGTAACACATCAACGCCCAGTAACATGTTACCACTTCACAGCCGATTCATTTCCTGTAACAGTGTTTCAGTCCTTTTATACTGCAGCAAATTTTATATCATTTCTTTTTATATATTTATTATTTTAAACCACTAGATGTTGGAGGAATTTGTTTTTTTGGGGGCTTTCAGAATCCATTAATGCTTCTTTATGTCTCAAATCATTGAATTATTACTGTTCCCTGAAAATCCTCCGATTAGATTTTGGGAACAGAATGAAGGTCAGAGAAAGGTCAAATGACTGACGTTTATGACAATAGCTCAGTTTCTCTTCAAAGTGTCTTTAAGAGTGTTTTTTTTTTTGCCATGCAGATTAGTAAGGAGGTCTACACTTGTGCAGCGGCAGAGGCATCTGGAGTCCTAAACAACAAAAAAGAAAAAGACAAAAAAAAAAAAAATCATAATCCACAATTAGGATCAAAGAGCATCATCACATGTCTCTCAAAAAGTCAAGATTTTCAAATTCTATTTCTTAAAGAATGACACATTGTTCATTTTAATCTATTGATAAAGCAGTTTCGTGGAATGTGGAATGTCTGCAAAACGGTTGTTGTTATTTTACAGCAGCTATAAACAGTCGCTCACTTTATAGTCTTGTTCTTTAAATCTTTCTCAAGTTAAAAAGACAAAAAAACTTACTGGGAAAAAAAAATTGCAAAGAAGGGTTAACTCCTCTGTCTTGAATATGTTTGAAAACATAAAGTTACGTTAGGTCTGACACTGGAGACTCCTTCCAAACATGTTAACTGTGAGTCTTCCTTTGAATGAGCTGTTACTATGGAAACAAAAAGACATGTTGGATTAATATATAATATAAAATAAAACGGTGGAGCAGTGTTAGTGGTTAGCAGTGTCTCCTTACACCGCCAGGGTTGAGGGTTCGATTCCCACCTCGGGTCTGCGTGCATGTTCTCCCTGTGCTTGGTGGGTTTCCTCCGGGTTCCTCCAGTTTTCCTCCCACAGCCCACAAACATGCAGATTAGCCTAACTGCCATTCCCAAATTTCCCGTAGTGTGTGAATGAGTGTGTGTCCTGTGATGGATTGGCACGTTGTCCAGTGTGTACCCCGCCTCGTGCTCCAAGTCTCCTAGGACAGGCTCCAGGCCCTGAATACAGGATTAAGCGGCATAGATGATGTTAAACCTATGATTTGCAGCCGACTCACTTTAAGAGCAGATCGTACAGAATAAAAACTTAGTCAAGACTTCCGATTTGACCAATCTTGTCTCAGCACCCGGAGATCGCGTGTGGCCTCCCGCTACTGGGAGCACAGAGAGAGCTGATTGGCCTGAGTGAAGAAGTGGATAGCGAGGGGCCAGGGGTAGCTCAGTGGTTAAGGCATTGGACTACGGTTCGGAAGGTCCCAGGTTCAAACCCCACAACCACCACGTTGCCACTGTTGGGCCCTTGAGCAAGGCCCTTAACCCTCAACTGCTCAGATGTGTAATGAGATAAAAATGTAAGTCGCTCTGGAGTTCTAAGTTCGCAGTTGTTGCCTTGATGGCGGAGTGACCTGTATTGGCTACAACTAAAATTAGGGGTGAAAGTCTGGAAAAATCCTGTGGGGGAAAAAAAAATCATCCAAATGACAGAATGCATTGATTTAAGTGGGTTCGGAGTTTGGGGAATGTTTAAATATACACACTGCAGCGCTGCACAAGCTGAGTTGAATCACTAACGTGTACCAGATTTATGTCGTGTACACGACACTAATCTTAATTCTCAAGCGGTTTCTTAGCTCTTATACCTCTTATCTGCTGTTCGCTCCACTTCATCATGTACAGCCGAAGGAATACTTTACTAAAAATAGCTGAAGTGGAAGCCATCTCACATCTCCTCTTAATCTTCTGTTTGGGTTTGTTTAACTTGGCGTTCGAGTTGTACGTTCACATTTTTTGTTCTTAATGCTTGAACTCCTCGCATTTAAACGAGCAGTGTACAGTAGATGCATCATCCACATGTGTAGATGATTCCACGTGTGTGTTTTTCTCCGCAGTGGATGCAGGCCTCGTCCTCGGTGATCCTGGGCCGTGTGGTTTTGGCGCAGGAGCAGGACTACAGGCCGCTGATCGCCGGCGTGGTGTTCGTGTCCATCCTGTTGCTCGTAATGCTCGCGCTCTTCGCCTGGATCAAAAGGAAGAAGCACATCGACGGTGCGTACCGTATTCGCGCAGTCCGGCCTCGCGCTCGTCTTCGCCACGGACGTTCACGGGGCATGCTTGTTGTTTCAGGTCTGGATGAGAAACTGATGTTTAATGGGGAACGTTTTTTATTTATAGCATGTGTTCTCCCGAGAGAGAGAGAGAGAGAGAGAGCGAAGCGGAGAGCTGCATCAGTTTCTGGGTTGCGCTAGACTGATAATGTAGGAGCACATGGGGAAAAGGGGTCTGTCCTCGTTTTCTTTAAAAAACTCTCTCTCTCTCTCTCTCTCTCTCTCTCTCTATGTGCGTGTAGATTTAACTGAGGGGATGGTTTGGTATGACGGCCGCGCTCACATTCCACACTTGGACATGCTGGCAAACGCGAGGAGTGTCAGTCCCACTAACGAATTGGTGTCTCACGAGTCTCTGGACTATAGAACCACTTTGCTTGAGGGTACGTTTTGCTGCCTTTGCTGCTTCCTGCTCAAAATAAAACTTTTTGCATCATGTTGCTCCAGCAAGGGATTCTCCTACAGCTCAGCAGACAAACTTTTATCCTCACCCATCTCCTCCTCCTCCTCTTCCTCCTCCTCCTCCTCCTCCTCTTTGCATGCTCTCTTGCTCTCGTGTCTCAAACGAGTATAAACTCTCTCTTTCAGTCTCTCATGCGTAAATACTTTTTTTTTTTTTTTTTTTTAAAGGCCATGTCTCGAGTTTCACCCCCTCTCCCTTTGTAGTTATTGTAATTACCCGACCTCTTAGACCTCTCAGCTCATCTAGCTGAACCTTCTAGTCCAGCCAGTGATTGACCTCTCGACCTTTCGACCCCCCGCAGACCAGAGCTTTCCGATGTCTCCGAGCGAGACGTGCCGCCCTCCCCCGCCGTACGTCCACCACACGCACGTGGACCTGTCCTCCATGCTGGGCGCGGAAGGAGAACCGTCTTCCCCGCTCCTGCCCGGTTCTGCACTCGTGGACCTGAGCAGCCTCCACCCCGAGCTCCTGAAAGAGGTGCAGCACGTCGTCATCGCCAGGGAAGACCTGCTCCTACACGTCAACGAGATTATCGGAAGAGGTGAGGCGACACGCTCAAGATTTCTAACAATCTACCACATGCTCGGTGTATTAATCATATAACTCGCTCGGTGCCAAAGGCAGTGAAGTAGAGGGGAAAAAAAGGAAAATGCTTTACTAGGCAGATCTTTACAAGGTACAGTAGGAGGTACAACACATCATTAATTGTTGAATTATTGGCACCCATAATGGATAAAATAAACTGTGTTTCAAATCATTATATCATTTGAAATATTTGTATAATAATTTACATTTTTTTTAGCTCACAGTCCAGGAGCTCCTGTAAACACGTCCTGTTTCCCCGAGGGATAAATATGAAGTTGCACACAATAACAACAACAACAACAAAAGACAAAACAAAATCTTATCCATAATCCAAACAACAAAGGATCAAACAACATCATCATCATGTCTCTCAAAAAGTCTGCATTTATTATTTTATCATACACACTTGATAATTTGGAATATAAACTAAACCTAATGCAAATAACTGTCACAATAGATTACATACAGCATACAGCTACTGAACACAGGCTTTTCTTCTCACATTATCAGACTAACGATTTTTCACACTTTACATTGTGGAGTGCAGCGCGATGACTGACGTCTGTGGTATGAAATCGTATAGCGTAAATTTACGCCGCACAAATTGTACACTTTCATGCGTAGTAATTTTAAAAGAAGCTTTTAAAAGAAATTCGAAGCTGTTTAAAAAAAAAAAAAAAAAACGTGTCGAATTGGAGCGACACTGCAGGACGTCTGCGTGCAGAATCGCCCCTATAGACTTCATGCTGTAAAGTTGTGTGTGTGTGTGTGTGTGTGTGTGTGTGAACTCAGGGAGATCAGGTTTACTGTAGGGTTCTCATTCTCAGCCTCAACCAGAATTCCCTAAAACCCACTGCATGTCCTGTGGGAAAGCCCAGGTCTGTGTGCGTGTGCGTGTGTGTGTGTGTGTGTGCGTGCGTACATTATGGTCGAGTAAGTTTTGGTACAGCATGATTGTGGGGGTGCTTGGTGCGGTGATTCGCCCCCCGTTTTAAATTCCCGTCTCATTGTTGCGCTGTCTCGAGGCCCCGTGTGGTAATCTGACTCGGCCGCCATCTGGGGGGACGTGATAGCAGCTCAGAGGGGAGATTACGCTCCTCTACACACACCATTACTTTAACACAAACACACCCCACAGACCCACCTTTACTCAGTGGTCAGGGTTTGTGTTAGAGGAAGCTCCCTTTTGCAATCGTTCTTGTTCACAAGGTTGATATCGACTGCAAGTTTCAGACATTTCGCTTCAGTTCGAGACGCCAGACAGACAGACAGACAGACAGACAGACAGACAGACCTCAAGTGAGGGACGAGACAAATCATCAGCACTTTATGCAGAGCGTTCATAGTCAGGTCGCTTTTATGTATGGAATTTTACATACAGATGTTACAGATGTATTTTTGAACAGAACTTGAGGTCGACTCATTTTGGGTTGCAGGATGTTTTTGTTTGTTTGTTTGTTTGAAGATAGAAGCTGCTAAACTGAATCATAGGATAGAGATGGAGACCGACAGAAGTGCCACAAGTCCGAGAGATTCGAGCAGTCAGAACAATAAATGAATGAATAAATAAAAAATTTAAAAGGTGATTTCTACAGTATGATTTGCTACTTGCATATTTTTCAGGAGCCACATACAGTTCAGTTCTAGATTGAATTGAGAAACTAGGAGATGGTGAGATGCTGCTTTGTATTAATCCACTGATATTTCAGTCAGATTTCTTTTCATGGGTAGGAACATCTGATTTCTTTCTTAGACCCGGGTTTAAGTCCATGAAATGTCCAGTAGTTTAAGTCAAATAGTGATGAAACACCGTCGGTGACTCAGTAGTAGGTTTTTTCATCCGCCATGTAAAAGGCCCAGGTTCGATTCCCAGCCGAAACCCCAGTCGCTGGATAAAATGGGAGGGTTGTGTCACAATGGGCTTCTGGCCTAAAACCTGTGCTGAGTTGTTGTCCAACGTGGTCCACTGTGGCGACCCCTCGACAGGAGCATCCGAAAGACCAACAACAGTGATGAAGCGTCTTATTGTATGTACTGTACGTAAATACAGTGGTGTGAAAAACTATTTGCCCCCTTCCTGATTTCTTATTCTTTTGCATGTTTGTCACACTTAAATGTTTCTGCTCATCAAAAACCGTTAACTATTAGTCAAAGATAACATAATTGAACACAAAATGCAGTTTTTAAATGAAGGTTTACGTTATTAAGGGAGAAAAAAAACTCCAAATCTACATGGCCCTGTGTGAAAAAGTGATTGCCCCCCTTGTTAAAAAATAACTTAACTGTGGTTTATCACACCTGAGTTCAATTTCTGTAGCCACCCCCAGGCCTGATTACTGCCACACCTGTTTCAATCAAGAAATCACTTAAATAGGAGCTACCTGACACAGAGAAGTAGACCAAAAGCACCTCAAAAGCTAGACATCATGCCAAGATCCAAAGAAATTCAGGAACAAATGAGAACAAAAGTAATTGAGATCTATCAGTCTGGTAAAGGTTATAAAGCCATTTCTAAAGCTTTGGGACTCCAGCGAACCACAGTGAGAGCCATTATCCACAAATGGCAAAAACATGGAACAGTGGTGAACCTTCCCAGGAGTGGCCGGCCGACCAAAATTACCCCAAGAGCGCAGAGACGACTCATCCGAGAGGCCACAAAAGACCCCAGGACAACATCTAAAGAACTGTGGGCCTCACTTGCCTCAATTAAGGTCAGTGTTCACGACTCCACCATAAGAAAGAGACTGGGCAAAAACGGCCTGCATGGCAGATTTCCAAGGCGCAAACCACTTTTAAGCAAAAAGAACATTAAGGCTCGTCTCAATTTTGCTAAAAAACATCTCAATGATTGCCAAGACTTTTGGGAAAATACCTTGTGGACCGACGAGACAAAAGTTGAACTTTTTGGAAGGTGCGTGTCCCGTTACATCTGGCGTAAAAGTAACACAGCATTTCAGAAAAAGAACATCATACCAACAGTAAAATATGGTGGTGGTAGTGTGATGGTCTGGGGTTGTTTTGCTGCTTCAGGACCTGGAAGGCTTGCTGTGATAGATGGAACCATGAATTCTACTGTCTACCAAAAAATCCTGAAGGAGAATGTCCGGCCATCTGTTCGTCAACTCAAGCTGAAGCGATCTTGGGTGCTGCAGCAGGACAACGACCCAAAACACACCAGCAAATCCACCTCTGAATGGCTGAAGAAAAACAAAATGAAGACTTTGGAGTGGCCTAGTCAAAGTTCTGACCTGAATCCTATTGAGATGTTGTGGCATGACCTTAAAAAGGCGGTTCATGCTAGAAAACCCTCAAATAAAGCTGAATTACAACAATTCTGCAAAGATGAGTGGGCCAAAATTCCTCCAGAGCTCTGTAAAAGACTCGTTGCAAGTTATCGCAAACGCTTGATTGCAGTTATTGCTGCTAAGGGTGGCCCAACCAGTTATTAGGTTCAGGGGGCAATTACTTTTTCACACAGGGCCATGTAGGTTTGGATTTTTTTTCTCCCTAAATAATAAAACCGCTCATTTAAAAACTGCATTTTGTGTTTACTTGTGTTATCTTTGACTAATAGTTAAATGTGTTTGATCATCAGAAACATTTTGTGTGACAAACATGCAAAACAATAAGAAATCAGGAGGGGGGCAAATAGTTTTTCACACCACTGTACATAGAATTTCATTTCGAATTGCTTGAAACTGTGATTTGACTTTACAAATAATTAAAATTGGCGGCGCGGTGGTGTAGTGGTTAGCACTGTCGCCTTGCACCTCCAGGGTCTGGGTTCGATTCCCCGGCCAGGCTCGATTCCCGTCTCTGTGTGCATGGAGTTTGCATGTTCTCCCCGTGCTTGGTGGGTTTCCTCCGGGTACTCCGGTTTCCTCCCACAGTCCAAAGATATGCAGGTTAGGCTAATTGGCGTTCCTAAATTGCCCGTAGTGTGTGATTGCGTGTGTGTGTGTGTATGTGTGTGTGCCCTGTGATGAATTGGCACCCTGTCCAGGGTGTACCCCGCCTAGTGCCCGAAGTCTCCTGGGATAGGCTCCAGGTCCCCCGCGACCCTGAACACAGGATTAAGCGGTATAGAAAATGAATGAATGAATAATTAAAATTCAAAATCAGCTTTACAGAATCATAAAATGATGCAACCGAGTTAGAAAAGTGTGAGGAAATATGTATAAATCGAAATCATAAGCAAGCTGAGGGGACTACAAAAAAAAAAAAAAAACTCCCTGTGAGAACAATAGGAAGAAACCTTAAGAGGGACCAGACGCCACAGGGAACCCGTCCTCGTTTGGGTGATAACGGAGGACAGGGATGGATTTGTGGTCACATGTGTATTAGGAGGCTGGAAGTTCAGTGTGCTGTAACAGGAAAGGTGTTTAGTAGCCTTTCATTTGAATACTCACACACCTTAAAGTAAAATAACGGCTCCTACTAAAGAATTTGCGCTGATCGAGCGATAGCTGCCAAGTAGCATGTTGTGTTTTTGTTGTTGTATGTCTTTTTCTTTGCGCTTTATTTTATCCTATACACCCGGGTACTGGTGCTGCACTTTATGTAGTTTAGTCTTTATAACTTAAACAAACGTTATAACGAGTTTGTTCTGTGTTGTTTAATGGAGCACCCTGGTCCTGAGGGAACAATGTTTCATTTCACCACTTACTGCCCCCTGCTGTCTACGGGTGAAATGACAATAACAACTTCTTGACTTGTCTTCAATTGGAGACATCAAACAGTAACAACATGAAGGAACGTGGGTAATTTCTCTAGCTGGAAAAGTTGCATTTATCGTTCTAGGCTTAGGGAGTCTCCTCCCTGCACCTGCATTCAATCCGGTTATCGTTCAACGTTGTTGTTATTGACACCTTGTTCAGAAAAGCAACATTTAAAAATACGCAAAGAAAAATAAATCTGATCTGGCTGGTTGAACCGAGTTTCTGATGTTAAACAGATTGGCAACCATAAATAAATCAAATCCGTGACTCTGGGTCGATCAAGTTCAGCCTTATTGTTCTTTTAGATGTTGTTGTTCAAAGCAAAAAAAAGGAATCGAACACGTCCGAGTACAAGCTCACAGTAAAGCTGTTTGACCCTCCGAGAACATTGCATGCAAGTCCACTATGGGAAAATTTCCTCTCAGCTGGTGAGACAGAGAGAGAAATAAAGGGAGCGAAGGAAACAGGAATATTCCCGCCGCATTGTTGCGCTGTCCGCACCGCGAGCAGCTTTGGGGATTCCTCATTGTTCAGCGCTGTGAAAAGCCGAGCGTAATAATCGGCCCCGTAAACACGGTCGCAGGACCTCTGATGGATTGATGCACTAAGACTAACTTGTTGTCTTCCCCTCTTTGTGAACGACAGGACACTTCGGCTGTGTTTTCCACGGGACTCTGCTGGAGCCAGACGGCCAGAAACAGCACTGCGCAGTCAAGTCTTTAAACCGTGAGTGTGTGCACGACCACAGGTTATACAGATGTTTCACAGCTGTAACATTTCACAGCACTAAATTCTGATTGATTACAAAATGTAGTTTAGAAGCTGTGGATTAATTTAATGTGTTCGTACTCTATGTTAATACGTTATCATTTCTGTACGAACAGCTCATTTAATGTTGCTTTTAAAACAGATTACAGGTTAATTTAAAGAAGGCGTCTGTTTACTGTCTCCAATATCAGCTCTGAACGTTTATCTAAACCATAATCATAATAAAAACCGTAATTTTTAATAGAGACTGTAGATGCAGACTGTAGATCAACGTCTCTGTGTCTTTCATTGAGCGGTGTGGCACGAGGGTGATCTATCACAGCGCTCTTTCAGGATGTCTGCGTGAGCATTAAGATGATAATAACGATGACGAACGATCCATCTAGCGGCCGTCTCACATTAGAGTCGGCTCTAATCACGTAACGCGTCGTTCCGAGACCTTCTGAGATTTACGACCTCTTCGCCGAGCTCGTTCCTCCTCACCATTTGTTTTCACCATCAGTTTTTTCTCCCGATTTCAACGGAGCGGAACCGCGGCCGAAGTTCTGTTGACACATTTATTATGTTCACAGTCCAACTTTCTTTGTCAAGTAACACGTTTGGCCCCTATAATCATTTCGGCAACACTTTTCTTTCCGGTTCGATTAACTCACAGTATTTACAGCATTAGTTAACACAAACAGAGCGTCGATTTTTAACCATTTGTATTCCATCATCAACATGAACAAAGTAACTCACACCGGTGTTGATTGACAACTTTTTATTATAAGTCTTGCAATTTTTGCTGATTTATGTAAAATTATTAGAGTCATGGATTGAACTGATGGACAAAGCAGAAGTACTTACTTTATTACTTTTATGTAATAACTTGTGTTTTATTAATGCTACACTTTCAAATATTACATATGGGGAAAAAAAATAACAAAATTACAGGGAAGAAAATCGACAGGATGTGCGATGAATCAGAGTTGCTATTATTATACTAAAGTTATGAACGTTTTTTTTTTTCATTCTTTTTATACAGGACTAGAAATGTGCCAGCTATTAATATTTTAGTTAAGGAAGATCGTATTACAGTATATGATGTATCCATTAATATTGTTGTGGAATGTCTATGAAACAGCTATGATACAGTAGCAGCTATAAACACTCGTTTCCTTATCAGCTTTTCTCTTTTTTTTTAAAAAAGTGCAATCTTTGAGCACTGACAGTGAAGAACATAAAATGTTAGTTAAATCAATCCAAATTTTTTTCACCATTCTCAAGGTTTTCCTGGATACAATCTGAAATGGGCTGAATACTATTAGAAATTCCAGATGTTCAGGTGTCGCACATGTGGCTGCTGAACTCTAAATGAAAGTCACAGCCATTAATCCAGCCCTACACCTGATCTACTGTGTAAACACTGAACACCAGTCCTGTTTTTTTTTCTTTTTTTTCCTGCCTCCGTTCTCCCTTTGTGCTCCCACTGAAACCCTAAACAGCTGTTTAATCTTCTCTGAACGTGAAAGCTTCGCAAACTAGATTAAAGAGGAGCCGGGGGGAAAGGGGCAGCCCCGGAGAGAGACGCAGAGTGCATCCAGTAATGGCTGGCTCACGTTACACTAGATTAAGTCCCATCTCTGGAACAGTTTCTCTCCAGGGTGACGTATCGAGCCTTTGTGTGAGCGCTGAAGGCA
The DNA here is from genome assembly GCA_030522415.1 of Channallabes apus. Classification (NCBI taxonomy): domain Eukaryota; kingdom Metazoa; phylum Chordata; class Actinopteri; order Siluriformes; family Clariidae; genus Channallabes; species Channallabes apus. The sequence goes on from CM060113.1 coordinate 41,027,763, forward strand.
TTTCGAGGGGAATGTGGTTCAGCTGATGGTTTTGTGGAGTAAAGTGGATGGAGGATGATGGAGAAGAGTGGAGCTTGAGCGTATGGTATCAAACAGACTTTTAATCGTATAAACGATTTCTATTAAAATGTTATTCTGCCATTTAAAAATTTAACTAATGCTGATTCAGAAATGTAGAATCTCTAATTGTCCTTTAGTTTCATACTTAAAAGTTACTAGAACCCTGTGTAGATCTCACAACAAGCCTTTACAGGATGACCTTAATAATCAAATAAACACCAACAGGTTAGATTTTTTCAGGAGGAAATTAATAAACACACTAATTTGTGCCACACACTAACATCATGATACGTACACTCTTAGAAAAGGGTTCTTTGGATAGATCTTAACTTCCAGAAGAAGCATTGCAAAGCTTCATAAATATTTATGGAAGGAGTCTCCAGTGTCAGCACCGTCACTGGAACCTCAAGAAAGGAGAAAAAACACACCATCATTGAGGACAAAAGATTTATTTTAGAAGATTTAGAACTAGCTTGTGGGATTTCCACAACATTAATTATAACTATAAATGTTTAAAATACAAAAAGCGATCATGCCGTTCTTCAGCCTGGTGCTTAATAAAAACAGATTTGCACTTTATTTGTGTTTTAACGTCAGGTATCACCGATATCGAAGAGGTCTCTCAGTTCCTGAAGGAAGGAATCATCATGAAGGACTTCAGCCATCCCAATGTTCTGTCTCTGCTGGGGATCTGCCTCCCTAGTGAAGGCTCTCCTCTGGTGGTCCTGCCCTACATGAAGCACGGAGATCTGCGCAACTTCATCCGAGACGAGAGCCACGTACGTTCGTCTGCGTTCACACGGCGTTTATCTGTAAAAAAAAATAAAAATAAACCAAAAGTAGCTCTTTCCAGGTTGCGTGTATGCTTCTCAGCATTTCGCTTTTCCTCAGCAGAACCCCACGGTGAAGGATCTCATGGGCTTCGGCTTGCAGGTGGCTAAAGGCATGGAGTATCTCGCCAGCAAGAAGTTTGTACACCGAGATCTTGCAGCCAGGAACTGCATGTAAGATTTCAGCAACACAGTGAAAGAGATTATTATTTTTTTATTCTTTTATATCCGTGGATGCTCTTCTGAGCTTCAGCATTAATATTGTATCGTGATGCATTATTTACTCGCCTCCAAGTCCAGCAGCAGCTCGGCTTCTTATAAAGAAAAGAAATAACAAAAATATAAGGGATGTCTATAAGGAACAGGCTTCAGGATGTTAGTGGTGACGTGTCTTGGTTTCTGTGATGGAGCTCGTAAATAAACAGAAACAGTTTCATTTGGGCCGTTAGCTAAATAAGGCTGGTAGATTATAGCGCAAGAGCTACAACTGAGCTACAATCGCTAACATTAGCCAGTGAGTAATTCTGTAGCATTGAGGTTCTGTGGCAGGTCATCCGTAAACCTCAGGCCTGATCTGTACCAATCTGAACTAAGCTACTGAAAATGCAGTCAAGACTACTGAAAGTGGTCAAGACCTTTAAAATTGGTTTTTAGATCAGGGTCAGGGTTCGAATCCCGCCTTGAGGTCTGTGTGCGTGGAGGTTGCATGTTCTCCCCGTGTTTGGTGGGTTTCCTACCACAGTCCGAAGACATGCAGATTAGACTAATTGATTCTCCCGAATTGCCCGTAGTACCATGGTCGTAAAAATGGGAATAAATATAGTGGTCACATGGTTCCTAGTTGGATTACAAAGGTTCCTACGTAGATGTAGGGATGGTGCATTAAAAAGTCACATAAAGTAACACCATCAGTGTTTAAGTATGTACTGTATGTGAGGAAGTGTTCTGGACCAATCACATCACAGATTAAAGGATAAGATGTTACCAAGGAACTTGTAGACTGTTAATATGTTCAGCTTTTAAATAGAGGGAGAATGTGGTTAAATACAGTACAGTGCAAAAGTCTCCTCATTTAATTCATATGAAATTAAATTACAGAAATGGGAATAAATTATTTACTGCCACGGGCTGCAAAGTGCCTAAAGATTTTAAATCAGGTTGTTTATGTACAGTAACAATCTCAACAGCGACCTCATTTCCCCTCTCATCTGTTTCCAACATCAGCAGTATACAGTACTAATCATCACCACCCTGATCATCTGTCATAATCTCTTTCTCTCTGGTTCATGCCTTAAGTTAGATGGGTTTTTTAATGATTAAATGATTCATAGGTCACTGTGTGGCTTAATAACCAAGAAGCCTGGAGAACTCTTCCACAAGACTACATTAAAAATACAAGAAAGTCAGGCTCTTAGAAGCAAAATACTGTATGAAGAAATGAGAGGGACTCTCTGGATTTGAAAGTAATTCAGCTTTGTTGTATGTGTGTTGTTTTTTTCTTTGCGCTTTAATGTTGTATTTCACTTGGATTAATAAATTCTATGTTTTACAATAAGAGAATTCAGCTGAGAGGTATACCTGAGTTTGTACAAGTGTGTTTTACAACATACTGTGCCTTGTGTGTGTGTGTGTGTGTGTTTTGACATGTAGGCTGGATGAGAGTTACACAGTAAAAGTGGCTGACTTTGGCCTGGCCAGAGACGTGTACGATAAGGAATACTACAGCGTGCACAACAAGAGCGGCGTCAAGCTGCCCGTCAAATGGATGGCTTTGGAAAGTCTGCAGACTCACAAGTTCACAACCAAGTCTGATGTCGTGAGTGATTTTTGTCATAACCACCTATAGCCCTTTCTTGGTTTCATTCCTATTTTTCTGATCGCACGCAATTTGTACAAATTAAACATTTGTTTATCAATCACTACTCCAGTTGTCACTGGTGTCCCTCAGGGCTCCATGCTAGGACCTCTCCTGTTTCTTATCAATTCAATTTCATTGTTATGAAGACGATACCCAACTCTATCTCTCCTCTAAACCTTCCATGATGTCTCTCCCTTCTGCTCTTGTTGAGTGCCTTGAAGAGTTAAAGGTTTGGTTTTCAAGCAATTTTCTCAAATTGAACAATAGTAAATCTGAAATTCTTCTTGTCGGCACAAAATCAACATTAGGAAAGGCAAACATTTCTTCTGTTTTAATTGACAATCTTAATGTTCCTCTATCCAAACAGGTCAAAAGCTTGGGAGTCATCTTTGATCAAAGACTGTCATTCGAAGCCCATATTAATAGTGTTACCCGCTCTGCATTCTTTCATATTAGGAATATCAACCGTTTACGTCCCGCGTTTATACATTTGTAAAACTGTACCTGGTATCAACATCCAATACCAAGAGCTGGCGACACCCACACGCGTATGTAACACCCAGTTACTGGTTTTGTGTTTATAAAGAGCTCAAATGGGGTTGAGATCAGGGACATCATCATGCAGGAACAGGTTTGGGCCTCTGAGTTCCAGTGAAGGGAAATAATGTGAAATGATTAGCAATGAAAAAGAAAGAAGCAGCAACAACAAAAAAAATCCTTTACTGACTTCACAGATTATGTACAACGAGTTCACTTTAATCTTTCAGATCAATCTGTGACTCAGAGTACAGTACAAGCCATACAGAAGGTCAGGCAATAAAAAGCTAATCCTCAAACGACTCACGAGCTAGTTAAATTTATTGAGCGCACCTGGATTTCACTCCACAAACACGAATACATGACTGTAAAGCTTATTAATTACACCCGATCGAGCTTAGGCTGTTTACACAGGACTTAATATTTCCTCCAGATCTTAAACTGCACTTAACTCGTGTACATGCATGTCAGAGATTGCGAAGTATATCATGAATCATGCGCTGGTGTCTAAGTAGCGCTGTAGCTCGGGGGGCGGGAAGAGCAGGACGTGATCTGCACTGACTGATTTATGTCCATACATACTTCATTACAAAACATACTCCCTTTAATGAAGACTTAGTAGGAGCTTCTACTTAGTAGCGTAGACACAAACAAGACTCCTTTTTTTTCCAGTGTCTCTACTACCAGGTCGAATCAGACGCTGTGCAGAAGACATCCCTACCCGCCTTAACTCTTAATCAAACCGGGCGGGGCAAATTGCTCGACAGTAGCATCCAGATGAAATCAAACACTTGTTTTTTTTTTTGATGGGCTTGGGAGTGTTACTGAGTTTCCAAACAATCCACTGGGTGTTAAAGAGGGCTGGACGTGTGAGATAATTCAACCTCAGATCTTCATCATGGCTTAAACATGTAGAGCGACACTGACTCAGATGACGTTTGTGCTCTGGTGCCCATCCTACTGTATATCCAGGATAGGATCTTTTGGAAAAAATCTAAGCACGCTAGTCGTGTTCCCTGTCTCCGGCCAGCATGCTAATCCTCGAGACACAGAACGTGATAACTCAGTCTCTGTAACTCATGACGCCACTTCGCTAAACTACCTGTGAGTCGGATTTCATTTCAGAGCAAGCCGTGGCATATCTCGAACATTATTTGCTGTTGAAAATCACGCTTACAGTGCTTGTCGACTCGCTGTTTAAAAAGTAAAACTCATCCACGTCTAAAACCGAGTCGATTCACAGGACACGGTCATATCTTGAGTAAGGATTCGTAGAATCTTAAAAAAAAAAAAAAGGTCTGAATTCATGCTTCGCTTTGTTCTCCTCTTTATCCTTCGCAGTGGTCATTCGGGGTGTTGCTATGGGAACTGATGACCCGAGGAGCCCCGCCCTACTCGGACGTCAACTCCTTTGACATCACGGTTTTCCTCCTGCAAGGACGAAGACTCCTGCAGCCTGAGTTCTGCCCTGATGCCCTGTAAGCCAACACACACACATGCACACTCACACACGCGCGCGCACACACACACAAGAGGGAGGGAAGCGTGCCTCAGTGCTCTCATTAGCTTTGTACGAGAGCGCAAAAACAAAGAGGCTTTGTTGAACGCCATTTGAGTCAGTGACCTGGTAGCAACTCATCAGAAGCCTCAGCCAACTCAGCTCCACATGACTACTGGAGCTTAACTCACCCTCCTCCCTACACGGCTCTGAGTGGTCACACACACACACACACACACACACACACACACACACACACATGCACTCCCACAGCAGGCACCGCTGGCACTCTGAGTAACAGATACACTCATGCTCAGCACCCCGTAGATACAAGCAGACTAGATCAGCGCCTTCCCATATAATAACAGTGTCTCAGTTATGAACAAACATTTCCTCCCATCGGGAGCTGCAGAATGATCCGACAGACTTCTAATCCAGTCTCATCCAGAAACCTCCTCCTCCTCCTCCTCACGGTCGTCCTCATCTTCATCCTCGTCCTCCTCCTCGTCTGGCTCTGCACATTACCACGACTCGGCATTCGGCCTCGGCAGAAGTTTTTCTGTTCATTTACGTGAATTCTATTCATCTACTGCCCCTCTTTCTTGTGGCGTTCCCCAAGGGTCCATTTTGGGCCCTATGTTGTTTTCTTTGTACAGTACTGTATATGCTCCCTTTGGGGAATATTTTTAAAAAGCACAACATCTCCTTTCATTTTTATGCGGATGATGTACAAATTTATTTGCCTGTCAAAACAAATGACAAAACTTCATTTACAGTAATTGCCTGAGAGATTTAAAAATATGGTTGGATCAGAACTTTCTTTGTCTTAACGAAAATAAGACTCAGATTGTTATGTTTGGTCGTCCAGGTGATCTGGGTGCTTGTGTAGATGCACTTGATGATTTAGGAGCGTATATTCGTCCATTTACCAGGAATCTCGGTGTGATTTTTTTATGGTGCTTTTAAATTTGATAAACCGATTAGTTCTGTTATAAAAGTCATTTCTTTTCAACTGAGACTGTTGGCGAAAGTCAAGCCCTACCTTCCATGTAAGGAGTTTGAAAATGTAATTCATGCTTTTATAACGTCAAGACTGGACTATTCTAACTGTTTATATGTTGGATTGGATCAGTCATCTCTCCAGCGTTTGCAGTTGGTTCAGAATGCAGCAGCTCGGCTCTTAACTGGGACTAGAAAGCATGAGCACATTCCCCCGGTCTTAGCTTCACTACACTGGCCTCCTGTCCGTTTCAGGATTGATTTTATTGTTTGTTTTTAAGATTTTAAATGGGTTGGCGCCAGTATGTTTATCAGAGCTTTTACATATTCACACTAGAGAACTGAGGTGGTCTAATCAGTTGCTCCTGGATGTTCCCAGAGCCAGATATAAAGGTAAAGGTAAATATAAAGGTGAGCGAGCTTTTTCAGTGGTGGGACCGAAGTTGTGGAACGATGCTCCTGCTCACATAAGGTCTGCTCAAAGTGTTGAAATTTCTTAAGTAAGTCATTACTTAAGACACACTTATATTCTTTGGCTTTTATTTTTTATTGAGTTGAGTTTTTGAGATATTTTGACAACTTTTAATGTATTGATCGATTGTGTGTGATCATCTTTTTTGGCATTGTGAAGCACTTTGGTCAACCATGGTTGTTTTTTAAATGTGCTAAACTAAACTAAACTTACCACAATGTGTGCAGTGTTTGCATGGAATAAACGCTGTTTAGAAGGTTGTAACATTTGACACATTTATGGAAGGAGTCAACAGTGTCGGAGTGTAGACGAGATTGTGACAAAGTTCAGGATAAAACATAAAACAATAATCCTGTCCCCTTTATTTATGAATCCCCCCCCCACCCTCTCTCTCTCTCTCTCAGCTACAACGTGATGATCGAGTGCTGGCACCCAAAACCCGAGCGGCGCCCCACTTTCTCCGAGCTGGTCTCGCGCATCTCCACCATCTTCTCCAGCTTCAGCGGAGAGCACTACATCCTCCTGAACACCACCTACGTCAACATCGACAAGATGACCCCCTACCCTTCCCTCATCTCGTCTCAGAGCCAGCTGGACCGGGACTGCTGCACCTGAAAGCGGACAAAGAGAGAGAGAGAGAGCGGAGACAGAATACACACACACACACACACACACACACACACACAAAAACAACACACATATACACACATACACACACAATAGAAGAAGCAGGAAGGGAGGAAAGCTATCCGGGACCAGCGTAAAGGGAGGGAGCTGATTGTCTGATTGTCTTTATCACTGTAGATAGAGTCGAGCTCTGTGCGGCGTCCTCCCCGACCCGAGAGACTGACAGACGCAGAGCAGCTCTCAAGGCGTCGTCTCTCACACAGGACAGACGCTCATCAAAACTGTGAAGAGGAGTCAGGGGTAGCTCAGTGGTTAAGGCACTGGCCTACGCTTCGGAAGGTTCAAATCCCACGACCGCCAAGTTAACTCGTCCCTGTTGGGCCCCTGAACCCTCAACTGCTCAGATGTATAAAGAGATAAAAATGTCAAATGGAGTCTAAGAAGATCTGCACGCCACCGCGCAGGGTTTTTAATTATATCTGCTGCTCCCGAAGTGCAGCATTGATGTGACGTACAGTACACTGTTCACGGCTGATCCAGGATCAGCATTTGTCTATACGTAAATACGTTTGTATATAAACTGTATGAACTGCTGAACAGACTGGACACTGCGACTCCTGCTTTAAAAAAAAATTATAATAATTCATAAGAATGGATTATTTGACATTCTCTGTGCTGGTCCGTGCTGTGTGTGTGTGTTCAGCAACGTTTGGTTGATTGAAGGACGTCGCGCATGTGTCGTGAAGCACTGACCTGAGAACAGCAGGATGGGACTCAGCTCTCAGCAGAACACTGGATGTGAAGTGACACGAGATGAATCTGTAAATGAAAATAGATGATTGTTTGTATGTCGGGATGCATCGATATCGTCAGGGGGTCATCAGGTACAGAGCTAATGTGTGTGTGTGTGTGTGTTTATTACTGTACATTTTTCAAGATGCTGTACAGGTGGGCTACCACAAGGGGGCATAATGCAAGACCCCCGATGAGAACGTCTTAAACGTGAGACTACTGTAGGTTGGAAAATGTCTGGAATGCTTACAGCCGACCCCGAATCAGGAAAAAAAACTGGTTTGACAAAAGTATGTGCACCCCTTGACCTGTTTGCGATTCTAAACTAAGTTTGTGTAGAATTGTATGGAATGTCTGCAGAGTGAGCTCCATAAAGACATGGTGAGTTCAGGTTAAAGGTGGTTCTGAACCTCTGGGACCCAACGTCAGTAATTCTCTTGTAGATGAATGAACACAATTCCACACACACACACACACACACACACACTGCCACGTCTAGTGCAAAGACGTGAGAGTAGAATATGGGATGTTTAACCCTTAAAACCCAATCAGCAAAGGTCAATGGGAATTTAAACAGATGTACATGTGCTTATACGGAAGCCTTGTCGGTGTGTGTTAATGAGGAGGCTTCAGACATCAAACTGTTTATTTGGGTTTTCAGGTAGAACCAAAGTTATCGTTACTTTTATAATGTGTAAATTTTCTCACTATCGAATATGAGAATGACGCGGCAAAGGATGTAGAACTCTCAAAATGAGTTTTTTTTTTTATTATCATTATTATTAGTATTATGTTTTAGGTCACAGAAACAACCGAAAACAACTAGAAAAAATGTGATTGTGTATCTGTGCTATTTCTTTTTATCTTTTGCTGTCATATTTGTATAGTTGGTTAAAATTAACCAAAATTCAGTTAAATTTACTGCCTAGGTTGTGCTGAAAAAAAGTATATGTCACTCTGTACTGCACAATCCTGAGCCATATACTGTATATGTTTCTTAAAAATAAAAAAGCTAAAATGCTCTGAGTTTTAGGAGCTACCAAGTACACACTGTGGTCCGGGTGCACAAACTTTTGGCCAAATTAACTTGCAAGACACTTAGAAAGAACAGCAAATCTACGAATCTAGTAGGATCAATGCACGAAAACATGTACTGATTAGGTTTAAATCTGCGAAACATAACCAGAGACGAAATGTTTTATGATGGAGAAACACATCAGTAGTTTTGCTATCTGTGATTAGTGACTGAAAAAAACAACAACATTGTACTCGTACTACAGTAGCTCTGAAATAACGCTATCGATGCAGCCCTGAATCTGTTTCCTTTCTTTTCACTTGTACACATATTCAGACATTATGGAATAATCGGTATGTATAAGCTTATACAGCTCTCAGCAATCACAATCGGATTTGTTAAATAATTCCTGATTTATTTTTTTCATAAAAATATGAAATGTTATCTCCGTGACGTATGAATGTGAGTGAAAGTTCCACTGAGTGGTTGTAAATGGCGTCCGTTTGTCATGTCTGACCTGCTGTGTGATTAATGTATAGTATATATATTATATATATATAAACACAGACTGATGTATCGTGTCATACAGGATTTTTCTTGATTGTATATTGTATTAGACGAAAAAGTTTCCTGTCCACAAGCATGATGACTCTCGCTCACAGTGACACGCAACAGTCGCTCCGTATAAATAAGGTACAGATAATATCTTGGTTTTTTTTGTTTTTGTTTTTTTTTTTGCTCGTGACTTTGTTAAATAAAGTTCCATCATCAGATCATCAGATCTTCTGTGCAGAATAAAGCCGCTTCTCATGGGTCCTGTTCCTGAACGTGACCGTTCTAGCACAAATGTTTCATTGTTCTCCGTCCGTCCTCCCGTCGGCTCTCGGAGCTGACCCTGACCTTTATTTACCCTTGTTGGCTATCATTTGACCTTTGACCTTCTGTTGTCTAGACAAGTTTCATCTCATGATTTGCCTGTGAAACAAAAAGATGAAAGTGGGTCTCGATACAGAGATCACCATCATCATCACCATCATCATCATCATCATCAAGGTTCTGCTCTTGTTAGAAACTTGTGTCATGTGATCTGACCTTCAACACCGATTCATAAAGACTCGAGACTATGATTATGAGACGAGGATCACTCTGCAGTTTAATAAATCAGTGAAACAGCTCGGGCTCAGGGCTGCACACACACACACACACACACACACACATACACACTATCAGTCAAGTAAAAAAAACAATAACCAGATTCTTCTCCGAGAGGTGAAATACAGTGAAGGGCAAAAGTTTGCACACTGGTTAAGTATTTACAGCAGTGATGTTAAACATGTTTATTAATTATCAATAACAATATTAGTCATAATAATACACATTTAACATTGACCTATCCCATGTGATACCCTGGACTGGGCGCCAATCTGTAATGCAGTGGCAAACTTTTGCGTGCACACACTGCCCCCTTGTGGATGTTATTTAAAATAGCAGTATAATCATCAAAAACTCATTTTATTTTCTAAAAGGTGTCAAACTGTAGGATGTTATTTATTTGTTAAATAGAACGTATAAAGGTACGATAATTATTTGGAGCATATTAATGAATTAAATTCAAATTAAACATTTAAAGCTTTGAAGTTTACGACTGTTTTTAAAAAAACCGACTTCAAACGGCTTTTCATGTGAACGTGTTAAACAAACGGACAGCAGCGCCATCTTGTGGTAAACCGCAGCAAAGACACAATATCCCAAGTACAGCATTGTTCGGTTTAAAAACATCACACACACACACACATATATATATATATATATATATATATATATATATATATATATATATATATATTTTTTTTTTAATATATATATTTATTTATTAATTTTTTTATTTGCATTCAGAAACTCTTTTTAATTTTTCTTTTCTTTTCTTTTTTTGGTTTCATTATTAATCTCAACTTTCACTCCTGAACATTTTTGTTGTTGAGGATAATGAAGGAAATAAAGATGGGGCAGATCTGGTACCTGGGTCGGCAAAGATGAAAAATAATAATACCTTGTTAGATTTTAAAGGAAAGAAATTATCATTGACTCTCGATACTGTAAGGTATCGTGGCCTCTGTAGACAAAAGTACGATGAATAAACACACTGTGATGAATATTTACATTTAGGCATTTGGCATCAATATGATGATGAATATATGAATAGATCAATGTGACGAAGAACACACAATAAATGTCCCATCGATGTAAATCTTTCACCAGAGGGTGCACAAACTTTTGCATTTGACTGTATATGACCTTGCTAAAGAGAGTACAGTTCTTCCTTTTGAATGAGCACTGACTGATGATGTGTGTATGGCCGAGAGCCTGAGCTGTTTCCCTGATTTATTAACGTGCTGAGTGAATTTTCTCTCTAGACGTTGTCCTTCAGTCTGTTCTCTCTCTCTATGAACTAGTGTTAAATAACATAGGGAACGTCCTGGAAGACAAGCGAAGAGAGGTTTCTTCCGATCCCGACGACAGGTCACATGATATGGATGTTTCAGACATGAGGTGACCCTGAAAAATCCACACCATTTTATCATACAACTTTAAAAGGAGGAATAAACATCAGAGGAGAGGAAGATCAGGGTTTTTGTGTTGCAGTGGAGATCTTTACCTCATGAGGATAAACTGAATGAGCCGTATAGATAACACTGGACCAGATGTCAAGTTTAAACAAGAGTAAAAAAAAAGTCATGGTCAGCCAAGACAGACGATAAGAGTAAGGATTGAGAACAATGAGACAGTTGTGCTGGAATGGTGCAAAAGACCATTTAAAGAAAACCTTTTTTCAGTAATTAGGTGCATGTGTTTTTCTCCTTGTGCCTGTAATCCTCTCCAAGTTCTACAGAGCCACTAATGGGGCATGGAAGGAGATAAAACATGCCTGAACAGTCTTTCCCAGATCTCACAAAATCCCAAGCGGAAGACAAGTCAATCCATAAGTCTTTATTTAAAATGAGATGTTAATATGGTCTGGTCTAGAACCGGCCCTGCTTTGGACTGGGGAGACCATGTAAACTCCACACACAGACCCTGAGGCGGGAATCAAACCCAGACCCTGGAGGTGCGAAGCCACAGTGCTAAGCACTAAACCACCGTGCCACCTCCAAAACAAACAAACAAACAAACAAACAAACAAACGATACAAATATTTTACATCACACAATTAAAAATGTGGTAAAAAAAAAAAAAAAACTTGCCACATCAAAATATTATAGTGTAAATATTAAAAACTATCATTTACAATAAAAGTTATAATTGTGCTATTATTATTGTTGTTGTTGTTGTTAGGAACTGGAAATATCTATTTATTTATTTATTTGTTTTATTTAAAAAATAATAATTTGTCACAAAAATAAAACCAGTAAGGCGACAACGAAACAGCGCCCCCTCGTGTGAAACTCATGTTGCACATGCATTCCGTCAACAGGGTCTTAACATGATCCAATCAGCGTGTCGGTTTAATGAGCTCAACCAGCCAATCAGAGCCCAGTAGGCGGGACTAAGAGGCGCGCGCGAGGACAAGGAGATAATTAATATCCACGGTCTCGATAACAGTTAGTTCTTTCAGTTCTTTTTTGAAAATGTTTTCTCTTTATAACATAATAAGGACCACATACAGCATATCTGCAGACTTTCCTCGTGTTTATATCTTCCTGCATTCCGTTTGTTCACTTCCCGCCTTCCAGAGGCATATCAGGCGTCATAATAGTCACGTGACTGCAAACAACCTATTAAAACGTCAACCGTCGCCATGGCAACAGTAATGTGGAAAGCCTGTCATTGCTTTTAATACAGCAAGCAACTTCATACAATTCTGTAAATAAAGAGTAAAAATTGTGTTTTCATGTTTTGAAATATTATTATAAAGAAAGCGGTGAGTGAATTTATAAAGACTAGACCGATTTCAGTGACTTTTATTAGTTTAATATTCGAACTCTTCCCTGTTTATTGGTTGTTAATTTGTTTATTGTTTTCATTGCTGTTACATTAGTAGTATTTATTATTAAGAACTGTTTATTTATATAATATGTACAGAAATACAGGGTGACACAGAATATTCGTACAGGAGGACGCCATCTAAAGGACTTAATTTAAAAAAGTATAAATTATATCAATGTTTCGTAAATGGCAATTTTTAGGTTTCAGTTACTATGAATAAAATTAATTTCTTTTATCACTTCTAGTTTCATTGGATTGTAAAAAAAGTTCCCGTTTTTTTGTGTCATCCAGTATATGTAAGTACATTTAGAAATGGGAATAAAAAATATTTAGTTATAAATCGCGATTCGTATCGCCACACTGACGTTGTTAAAAGACTCTGATCTGCCTTTTCCTGAAACTCTGTAAGCGAATTGGTCTCAAACCCACAAATTTCTAGGTTTGTTTAGGAATAATAATTATGGTGTGAAACAGAGATATGTACTGCTTAGTAACAATGTAGCTTTGTTTAATTTTATTTGAATTTACACTCTTGAACACTCTTGTATTTGAAGTTAGTTTGTATTTAAATGATGTTAATCTAATATCGAATCGGTATATGTATTACATCGTGATACTTTTAGAATTGCAATTTTATTAGAATTGGCACCGAGGTATCGTGATAACACTGTAATACGAGGTGACTGATGATTTTCATCCCTAATATACATACTGGGGGTGAGAGATTTTTTGTAATCTTTTGCCACTAAAGAAAACAGAATAAATAAAAAAAACGAATATTAGTTATATTGAGTAAAATTTAATCACTTTTATTCTCAGATCAGATGGCCGTCCACTTAGGAGGTGCAGCAGCGCACCCTGGTGGTCACACTGCACCAGCAGCATTTGGTTCCTCAAACAAACTCATGTCAAACAAAATGCCCACCACCAGCAGGAAGAAACTCGCGTCTCCAGAGGTTCAGTGCATCATTAACGTGCTGGACGAGTGCCTGTGCAAGATCGCCGTGTCGTCGGTTCTGCCGTGTGAACTCGTGAACCCGGAGAGCGTCTCTGTGGAGCTCGGAGTCACACCGGTCGAGTCGCTCAGAGTCCACCTGCGTCTGGCCCAGGAGTATCGCTTGCTGCAGGACACGGACACGAGCGAGGACAAGTCGATAGCACAAGAAGTGCAGGACTCGTTGAGGAACTTTCTGCGCCATGTGAGGCCTCACATAGCGATAGAGCCAGTGGAGACAGCACTACAAGGGGCGGGGCCAATCCTGCAAGAGGATCAGGAGGCTGTGCAGGCACTGGGGGCGGGGCTACAGGAAATCAGAGAGGTGCTAATGGAGCGGCTGATGACCACGCCCCGAGAGGAGTGGGAACGCAGGAGGCTCGGACAGGAGGCGGGAGACAGACAGAAGCGTAACGCGCAGCTCCTTCACAGGGTGGAGCAGGAAGTGCGAGCGGCGACTGAACACCAAGACGATGTGGTGAGGAACAGAAGCGAGGAAACTCTGTTTATCTTTAAAGTGTCTGTCTTTCTCATTCTGCCTCTTTCTCTGTTTTGCCTTTACTCTGTCTTTCCTTTCTCTTTTTCTGTCTGTCTGATTTGCTTCTGCTCTCTCTATCTTTCCCATTCTGTCTCTCTTTCTGTTTCTTTCTCTCTCTGTCTGTCTGTTTGATTCTGTCTCTCTCTCTGTATCTGTCTTTTTGACTTTGTCGCCATCTTACTCAAGTCTGTCTCTCTGTCTGCTTCTATTTTTAATTCTATATCTCTTTTTTACTATTTTTCTCATTTTCTTTCTTTTTGTCTGTCTTTGTCTTTCTGATTCTGTCTCTTTTTCTCACTGTCTGTTTGTTTGTCCATCTGTCTTTCTCATTCTGTCTCTCTCTCTCTCTCTCTCTCTCTCTCTCAGATCAGTAAGAAGGATGAAGAGATCCAGCATATGAAAGATTCGCTCCATCAGATTGAGAGAGAGTGTGAGGAGTTTGAGGAGCAGGGGCAGATGAAGGCTGAGCAACAGCACCAAACAGATCTGAAGAACTCTGAGGCGAAGCGGCTCAACCTCCAGGAAGAAGCCAGTCAGCTGCAAGTTCAACTCAACAGCCTGACCGTGCAGCACAGGGAGAGAGAGGTGGCACTGAGACAGGTGTGTGTGTGTGTGTGCGTGAGTGTGTGATGTCTTATCATAGAGCATGACTTAGCGTTAAAAATGAGCAGTGAAGATGCACTTGCTTTTGTTTATTAAGCTTTTTTAATAAAAGAAAAAAAAAAGAAAAGATCAAATAGCTTTCAAATTCTGGTGGAGTTCGCGTTGTCACTTACACTATAGCAGCTGTAAGGCAGTCGCTCCATCACCATCCTCTCTTTATGGTTAATACAAAAAAAAATGTGCTGAAGATTTCTGATTGTAAGCTCCGACACTGGAGACTCCTTCATAGACGCTTAAATTTTCTCCATTATAGGAAATTCATCAGGACCTCCTGACCAGTCAGAATCCAGAACTCAACACCCGCTATTGTTTTTTTTTTTCCTCTGCAGAAGAACAGTAAGTTGGAGACCGAGGTAGAAAATTGGATTCAGAAGTACGATGCTGAAATGGAAGGGAAACAGGTCAGGGTCTGCGTGCTTCCTGTTTATAAACGATCTACTGTACAGTAGGACCACATACGAAAGTGGCTCAGATCTGATCTGAAAAACATCAGACACATTGTGTCACATTGGGGGTAAAAAAAAAAAACCGAATCGAATCAATTCAGGCTTTGATTGATTAATGTCAGTGTTGTTCTGTGACATCCGCAGTCGAAGCTGGAGGGTCTGATGCAGACGTACGAGCAGGAGCAGGCGGAGCTGCGGCAGCTGCAGGAGCGCTTCGCCTTGCTGGAGATCGAGCACACGCAGATCGTGGAGACGCGACGGAGAGAGCGAGAGCGAAGAGAAGAGGAGGAAAGAGACAGAAGGAAGAAGACTCGAGCCGCCATCATCATCCAGAGGTTCTGGAGACAAAGGAGAGCAGCACGAAAGAAGAAAGGGAAGGGCAAGAAGGGCAAGAAAGGCAAAAGCAAAAAATAACAAGAGTCATCATAATAACTAATGAAAAGTTTTTTCATTAACCTGAAGATCAACTTTCAAAGCGGTCGACATACAGTACGAAGACAAGATTGTGAAACCACGTCTAGTCACATCGTGATTGACGTTGGGAACAGCGAGGGATCTTACATGGTAACGTGCTAAACAGAACGACTATCTGAAGAACCACGGATAAGGATTCAAGGAAGACCTCGCCGTCTGTGTCCAGCCGTGGAGAAGGCAAGGAGAGAGAGGATGACTTCCTACTTTAGCAAAGCTCGAGCTTTTATTGATGGTAAAGAAGCACGTCCTGACATGATGTAAAGAAGGGCATTGATAAATATGATTACTTTAAAAAGCAAGTAAAGTTATCAAAATTAGATTACTCGTGTTTACATTGCCTGATTTGTTCAAACTGTTTAATTCACATAAGTTACAGTCAGAATTTCTTCAGACATTTGGTTCCTCCAATCATATCAAAAGTGTACAAAAGGATTCTCTTCAATTAATTATAAGAAATTGTAATTACAGAAAGACTAATAGTGATTGATATTTGTAATAAATACTGCAGTAACAAACACCTCAAACTTCTAACATTTCCTGCAGCAAAATTCTTCTGGTCTTCCATCATGGCAGATGTTCAGTGGAGGAACGCTTACAATCCAACATTAATATTGCATTGGTAAGAAGTTAAAGAAGTTGCTTTGAAAATTTTACATCAAATTTACCTAACAGTATTGGAGAGATTTAAGTTAAACATCCTGTAGGTTGTGAGTTCTGTAGATTACATAATGAATCCATTGCAATATTATACTAGAAATTTTCTAAAGAAAAGAAAATGTGAGGTGAGGTGCTTGGCGTGTCAAAGCTCTGGCCTTTTATAATGACAGACTACAGAATCAGTTGCCGGGGGCAATTTACCCCCTACTCGTAGAAAAGTCATAGCACCCCATTCCTGAATAAACTGCACAATTTAAAACCTCATGGGTTGACGATAAACAGTACGGGACAAGTTACGTGCCAAATATTGTGCATAATAATAATAATAATAATAAAATAAACCAAAAATAAGAATAATGAGCCTGCATACTTTGCTTCGCACCACTAATAATATAACATTGCTGTATATGATATGTACAGTATGCAGGCTTTTATTAGGAGGAAAATGAATAACAATGTACAAATTGTTATATTTTATGTAATGTTGTACCTGTTGGATAATAAAATAGTGAAGAATGTTTCCTATACAATTCACTTTAGGCAAATTTCACGTTCACAAATGGAGATAGACTGGCTCCAAACCCTGCTTACAGTACATTGTTTTCTTGTTGAACGTATGGCTCCTTGATAGAAGATATGACAAAAACAAAAAGCTAAGGGGTTTTAAATAAAACCAACTCCGATCCAAGTTGAATTAAATATATACTTATATTACATCAATATAATGGCACAATTTTAGAAAGTTGTTCAGTTTTAAAGTTAGAAAAAGAGTGTTTGCACATGATGTCACTTCCGCTGTGCTGCATTGCACGAACTGTCACTGAAGGTAATCAGTCAGTCTGAATGTCAAAGGAAAGATCAGCCAAAAGGCATTTAAAATAGGGTAACATTCGTTCACAAAATGTGCTGTAGCTAAAGAACCGTACACTCAATAAATTCACTCTTTGAATGATGATAGCATTGAGGTCTGAGGATGGTACCGTCCTCTGTGATCCTTAATAAGTTTGAAGTGGACATATGCACTGAACGCACATTAAATATCCAAACCAAAAATGTTAGACAAGCATTTGATATCACACAGCACATTTATTGCTGTTATGTTTTATTTCTCAAGAGAACACTCTAAGAGATTATTCATACAAATATGATTTTGTAAAAACTAAATGAGCTATTCCTTTTCATTCCTTTTATATCTTACTTTCCCGGCATTTATAGAAAGGTACAAGACACTATTATTTTAATTACGGCAGGAGCAAACAACAGCATCGTACAAAATGATGTAGGAGTCGCTGTAGGCGTAGAGCATTCGGTCTCGTGGGTTGTAATTCAGAGACTGGATATTTTTCCGCATTTTCTTGATGTGGATCTTCAGATCGTAGCGTTCCTCGCTTGTCTCCGTATCGAACGAGAAGAAGATTTCCTCCGTCTCACTGTCGATGAAGCGTGTGGCGTAAAGCACGCCGCATGCCATGAAGGTGTTAGTGACGGTGCGCTTGTGCAGCGATGTTCGCCATGTTCGGCCCAAAGATGGAGGACTTCCTTCTATTATCTCACTAAGGATCACGTTTCCAAAATTTTCCAGTGTTGCGTAGACGACCCAGACACCAGACTCATCCGTGGAGAAATCCAAGTCTGTGTAGCTATACGTCCCATCTAAGTGGCCGAAAGGAAATTTGTTATTGATGCCAGTGTTTGTAGGAAGTGCTGTATTGGTGACGGAGCGCTCAGAGATGTTAAAGCGACACACAGAGGGTGTATTATAGCAGCCGTAGTATAGCGCATCTCCGTACTGCACCACGTTAGGGCCCATGATGGTGTTTGTGGTGGGGTTTGAGGAAGCGATTTTGGAGTCCACAGGACCCACGCCTACTAGTAGTGTGCTTAAACTGCTGTAATGTCGCACATAGTTGGCATAAATGTCGCTGCTGGTCAGAGCCACCAGCCAGTACATGTCCTCCTTTCCTGGAACAGGTTTCGGGTCTTTCCCCCAGGCACCGTAAGAGTATGACGTTCCATACTGGGTGAGGGAGTAAGTTCTAGGGCCGGTCACATTGACCAATGGACCTTGTGGACAGCCTTTTCACACACACAAGAAGAAGAAGAGAGTTAACAATTAAATATTGTATAAAAAATTAACAACACAAATGTATCCTGAGTAATAAAAATATGATGCTTTATTAAACAAAACATTAACATCAGTATGTAAAAAATAGATATTCAGAAGACTAAAAATTTTAAGACTTAAAATGGAATATAGCTATTTTAAATATTATGATAAGAATATATCATGGATCGGACCATTACGGCCACCGTCTCATCTTGATCTCCTTCATCTTCCTCTGAGTTTAAATCCTATTTTTTACTCATGTCAGTCTTAAGAAACCCATCAAACACTTTCGTCCTTGGCTTCTTTCACTATTTTCGAAAAAATACTTCTTACAGTGTCCTCAACCTTTCCAAATTCCCATAGCTATCTGATTTCTGTTGCCGGAAATACTTTTTTAAAAATTATTATTCTAATAAGCTCATGCATCAATCACTTGAATGACAGTATCAGGAATCCAACAAGACTTTTTATTCTTATTATTCTTATACTGATTATTTCACTGGACAAACAGGAAGTGAGAACATCTCTGCAACCTCTTAGGAGCCTTATTAAAAACAAGCAGTGAAGTAATATCACGGCAACAACTTGCCATCTCCTTGGAAATGAGAGCTAACAGGCTGAATGAATTTCAGGTCTTTATTGCAAAATAGCGGGACCAGAAGGTGCTTGGTCCCCTTAATTACTGCTTGTAGTTACAGTAGTTGCTGTATGTATTTGTTATCCATCCTGGCATAGGGAAAGAAAGAAAGAAAGAAAGAAAGAAAGAAAGAAAGAAAGAAAGAAAGAAGAATGAAAAATAAGGAGATCTGTTTGTATGGCGTCCACTATGACATGGCATCTCTGGATCAGACAGGGTTCAGGACCCAAACAAACTTCTGACTGTTATATCAATAGTTCGGTTCTTTATTAGTGCCTGAACGTCTATTTCAATTACGAGCTAAACACTAAACTGTACATACGATTTTGAGGAGTGGGAGGCTCAGGAGTGGCCTGAAGGTCATGTTGACACTTGGTCAAGTCTTTCGTCAGGCGCTTATTTTCTCGCTGTTTGCTCGCCACTTGCAAAAGGTCGAAGGCCTCCAGCTCCTCCATGCCCTCGGTCATGTTTTGCAGCTTCAGTAAAGACACAGAAAAACAACCATTCATCTAGGGTTAGGGTTAATTTCACTGATCATTCAGCAGAGGCTTTTTTGTTTCCCAATGTGACTTTGTGATTTGAGTAAACATGCAACTTAAGCAGATTAGAGTTATTGGCTTTCCGATCACCTGAGACTACAGTATATTCTAAGCAATTCCAAACCTTATTTACTTCATACTTAAGTATAAAACTTTGACCTCTGGTGTCCCTGAGTCCCACACACCCCGAAGCTCTGTGCTTTACCTCTTTAGTTTGGCAACAAAGCAAAAAATATATAAGGTGACTAAAATAGAGCGGATTTTAACCTACTGTTTTGTCATTGCGCAAATGGTAGAGAAAAGGTCTGGTGTGATGTGTTGCAGTACGTCACCTTGGTGGCCGTGCTCTCACTGAGCTGCTTGTGGGAGCTGATGGCATTGTTCAGTTTAGCCATGAGCACACTGATCTCTGCGAGCTCGAGCTCGATGATTCGCAGCGACACGGCTCCATAGAGATCACCATCGTCCTCATTCTCCAGCACAGACACACTCTCTTCCAGCTGCTCTAGCCGCCGCTGCACACCCAGCATCAGTATATCCACCTCCATTAACTGAGAGAGAGAGAGAGAGACAGATTGCAATATCTGATAAAACTTTGTTATTAATTCATTCATTCATTCATTCATTTTCTATACCGCTTAATCCTGTGTTCAGGGTCGCGGGGGACCTGGAGCCTATCCCAGGAGACTTCGGGCACTAGGCGGGGTACACCCTGGACAGGGTGCCAATCCATCGCAGGGCACACACACATACACACACTCACACACTACGGGCAATTTTTTTTTTTTAGGAACGCCAATTAGCCTAACCTGCATATCTTTGGACTGTGGGAGGAAACCGGAGTACCCGGAGGAAACCCACCAAGCACGGGGAGAACATGCAAACTCCATGCACACAGAGACGGGAATCGAACCTGGCCGGGGAATCGAACCCAGACCCTGGAGGTGCAAGGCGACAGTGCTAACCACTACACCACCGTGCCGCCCCTTTGTTATTAAAATTTTTTTTATTAAACTTTCAAGTTGTACCAGTAATTTCATTTCATCACACCACCCCATGTACAGTAGATGTTTTTTCTACAACAGCACAAGATGAGTTTTATTCCTCACTTGTCGCCTTTAGAAACAGACAATATTCTCTGATAAGCTACAGTACACACCTGCGTTGAGGTGATGCTCTTGTTGCACTGGAAAGCCCCAGTGTGAATGGAGTCGAGTCTCTTCATTGGAAAAGGACGCTGCAGGTTGTTCAGCTTACACACACAGTCCTTTCCGCTCACACACTAACAGCAAAAATATGGCATCAAGAATTGTATGAATGTGATGCTTATTGATAATAATTATTCATCTTACCTGTGAGAAGAAGGCGAGGAAAAATGCAGCCGTCCCTAAGGACAACAGAGACGACTTCATGTTTGCTTAAGAAGACGAGCAGAGCAAAACTGCATCGGCTTTATATCAGGAAAAAGTCCAGAGGTTGTCTTACAGCCAATCACCACCTTACAAAATCAAAGTTTGGTAATAGAAAGGTACAATTCTGCTGACAACCATCATATAACAGTAAGGACTGGGGAAGTGAAAGATGGAAATTTCTGTTTTTGCTGACATTTTCCGCAGAGTGGCAGAGCCCAGGAGGATGTGGCACGACCCAGGTTTTGGTGTTTCTATACCTAAGCGAGATCACATCATGTCTACACCGCACCGCCACATTCTTCTGGCCTTTCTTCTTCTTTCTCTTCTTCATAGTACGTGCATCAATCTTCCTCTGAATAAATAGCAGATTTACGTTTCCATGCACATAACATTTAAGAGCAGCTCTGATAGTATTGCATTATCAAATCACAGGTTTGTATTCAACTAGAAACAATAATATATTAGAACATCACATCACCAGAGAGCCTGCGATGGATTGGCACCCTGTCCAGGGTGTAACCCGCCTAGTGCCCGAAGTCTCCTGGGATAGGCTCCAGGTCCCCCGCGACCCTGAACACAGGATTAAGGAGTCTTTACTATCAGGACTTCATAACAGTCAGAGCTAAGGCTTGTTTCTCTCAGATATCTTCATGACATTGCAGTGTTATGATAACATGATATATGTTTGGTGTGTTTTTAGGGGTCACAACCCAGGGGCAAAACTCACTTTTGTCCCAATCATCAAGATGATGTTTTAAGGTTTTTCTGGTGATGTCATTGTCCTTCTCCTCCTTCTTCAACATTCCATTCAATTTGTGCAGTTCCACTGGCACCAAAACAATGCCAAAACATGACCCTTTTATCACTTGGTACAGTGTTCTGGAGTTTAAGCTCATCACCTTTACTACTGTACTTCAAACATGCATTAGATTACCTCTGGTCAAAACTTTTCTGCAGAGAGCTTTTTTGTCCGTGTGGTTGTGTTCAAAGTTTGGCTGAGTTTCAAGTTGTGTATTTTGAAGCAGAGGCTTCTTTCTTGGGCAGCAGCCTTTCTGTCCAATAGTGATGTAAAATTGGCTTGACTGTAGACAGCAACACTGGTGTTCCAGTAGCTCCCAGTTCATGGCAGTAATGTGCCTTGATGGAGTGGTGGATGAAATGTTCCTGATCATCAGAACCAATTTTCTTATGAATGAGGGTCAGTTTAGTTCTTCTTCCAGACCTTGTCAAGGAGGCTACACCGCCCAGTAGCTTGTAGTGACTGCATCTTGGATTCTGCAGTTGTTTAGAAAAGGGACATTACTGACCTGAGTAAATCAACCATCTTTGTTCTCCTGCCTGTCTGGACTAAGTTTCTTGGACTTTCCCATGCTATGTATTGGTCAATACAATGGGTGCTGTCAAACAAGCTACCAGCTGGAGTCCGTTCATCCATCATCATCATCACCATCATCCCTATCGGGAAGTTGAGAGGCCTTGGGGCTTTTCCAGATAAAAGACACTTTGGGACAAGCAATTATTAAGATGTATTATTTTGTTGAGTTGTCCGAATCTATCCCAAGTTCGGCCCTGTGTTCATATCAGAAAACCCCAAATAAATTAAACTTTGCGATCCAAATTCTTGGAGTTTTTCTCTCTTAAAGATGTACAGTATGCTATACAATCATGCAGACCAATGTAGCCCGATATTTCCATGACATGTATGTTCATGAAAAGTGAATGGAAACTTTTGACAGCAACAGTATAAATCTAATTAATATGAAATAAATGGAACAAAGCTCATGTCCTTCCCTCCTTTCTTCAACTTGTAGTCGGTTATATAACACAAAATAATTGTTCATTAATCTTATACAAGTGCCCTTATTTAGACATCAGCACATTCTTTCTCCTTGACTACTCCAGAAAATGTCTCGGGTTACATTGCTGTAACCCTGTTCCCTGAAAGGCGGGAAGGAGATGCTGCGTGAAAACGCTATGGGAACCAGT
The DNA here is from genome assembly GCA_030522415.1 of Channallabes apus. NCBI lineage: Eukaryota > Metazoa > Chordata > Actinopteri > Siluriformes > Clariidae > Channallabes > Channallabes apus. Next base: position 41,050,888 of record CM060113.1, read on the forward strand.
TTGTCGCGTTGCTGGTCGTTGAAGCATGCTGTGAAAACACGCCAAAGTTTTTGGCTATATATAACCTCGACAGGTGACGTCATCTGATTAGATGTAGGTGGAGGTTATAAAAACAGGTGAGCCGGCAACAACCTCAGATTAATTTGTCTGAACAGCCATCCGGTCACGTAGTAGTGCGGCAATGCGACGCAGCATCTCGTTCCCGCCTTTCAGGGAACAGGGTTACAGCAATGTAACCCGAGACGTTCCCTTTCAAGGCTCCACTCGATGCTGCGTGAAAACGCTATGGGAACGAGAATACCAACGCCGCCGCACTACAGGTGTCTGGACCCCAAGGTTGTGTAGCGTGTGCGCACAAAGCCAAGAAGGTCTCAGAGCTATGCCTGGGCAGCTAACTCGGGGGCAGTGAGCCCGGAGTAGCATGAACATCCAGATTTATAAATATAAGAAATGTGTGCGGGGAGGAACCAACCCTTCGCGCCACACAATTACTGCAGGGGATACCTCCTGCTGGTGAGACTGGGACGATCACCCTGGTTGGGTGAGCCCTGCTTCCCAGAGGCGAAGTGAACCCACGCGCCTCATAGGAGAGGGCAATATGCATCTCTCACCCAGTATAGTGGCGCTCTGACTTACGCCACTAGCTGATGCGGTGGACGTGAATCTGAAGAGCACATACTGGATGGTAAGTGAAGTTTCTCCTGCTCCGAAGCTGTAAAGGGCGGAGGACAGAAGGCTTCAAACAATGCAGCTAAGAAAATCCTGAGGGTACTAGGGCACAAGCCCAAGGACAAGCTTTTCCTGCAGAAGCTCCAACACTGAAACATTTTGGCAGTGGACTGGGTCTACCTGCTTGGCACACACTTGTTGCAGGGGAATACCTCTTGCTAATTTAATAGCTGAGTCGATCCCCTGGTTGAATGAGCCCTGATTCCTAGAGGCGAAGTGGGCCCACGCGCCTCATAGGAGAGGGCAATAGCATCTCTCATCCAGAGCATGTAGAAGTTGCTCTGACCTACGCCACTAACTGATGCGGTGGACGTAGATCTGAAGAGCACAAGCTGGACACAGCAAGTGAAGTCTCTCCTGCTCCGAAGCTGTACGCGCGGAGGACAGAAGGCTTCAAAAGCAATAGGGTGCCTGTTGGGTTTATAGAGCTTTCGGAAGATAGTTGAGAGAGGATGCAGTTACGCACGTCCTGAAAGTGCTAGGGCACAGACCCGAGGACGGAAACTCCAGCACTGAAACAATTCGGCAGTGGACTGGGTTACCTGCTTAGCAGACACTTGCTGCAGGGGAATACCTCTTGCTAGTGCAATAGATGAGGCAATCCCTTTGGCTGAAAGAGCCCTGATTCCTAGAGGCGAAGTGAGGCCACGCGCCTCATAGGAGAGGGCAATAGCATGTCTCATCCAGAACATGTAGAGACTGCTCTGACCTACGCCACTAACTGATGCGGTGGACGTAGATCTGAAGAGCACAAGCTGGACACAGCAAGTGAAGTCTCTTCTGCTCCGAAGCCGTAAGCGCGGAGGACAGAAGGCTTCAAGAGCAATAGGGTGCCTGTTGGGTTTATGGAGCTTTCGGAAGATAGTTGAGAGAGGATGCAGTCACGTACGTCCTGAGAGTACTAGGGCACAGACCCGAGGAGGGAAACTCCAGCACTGAAACAATTCGGCAGTGGACTGGGTTTACCTGCTTAGCATATACTTGCTGCAGGGGAATACCTCTTGCTAATGCAGTAGATGAGGCAATCCCCAGGGTTGAAAGAGGCCTGATTCCCAGAGGCGAAGTGAGCCCACGCGCCTCATAGGAGAGGGCAATAGCATCTCTCATCTAAAACATGTAGAAGCTGCTCTGACCTACGCCACTAGCTGATGCGGTGGACGTAAATCTGAAGAGCAGTAAAAGGCGAAGCATATCTTAGAAGGCAAGAGGTCCACCTTGCTACATGAAAATCTATCCCTGGCTACTTCGGAGTGGGGTTCCCATTCCCCGTGTGTCAGAGATAGACTGGACAGTACTACTGCTCCCGCATCCATGCTGGAATGTAAATCGCTCTGAGGGACAGGAACCTGGTGCGCTAGCTTTTAGCGGCGCGAGCACAGTCCGCCCTGGCGATAATATATGAGACTGCCATAGTGTTGTCCACCGCACTAGGACATGGCAGCCTCTCAACTGCTGGAGGAAGTGCTTTAGGGCCAGAAATAGAGCCATCATCTCGAGGCAATTGCTGTGCCATGCGAGAAGATAGCCTCTCCAGCTCCCTTGGGCTGGACGGTCATCAGAGACCGCACCCCAGCCTGTGAGGGAAGCATCTGTCATTAGCCTCAGCGACAAAAAGATGAACTTAGAGTGGGACCCAGAGTAGAGACCGGGGTCTGAACCACGTAGAAAGGGTACGAAGCACCTGGCGCGTAACCCATATTGGGGATTGGCCCTAGTGATATCCCCTGGTTCTTAGCCACAACTTAGAATGCTCTCATGTGCAGAAGGCCCAAAGGTGTCACCGTGGATACAGCTGCCATGAGAGCTAGGATGTCTGAAAGTGATGGTCACTTTCTGGTCTAGCTTGTTTTCCTTGAGGGTGTTGAGAATGGGTTCGATACGAGCGGGAGACAGCTGTGCCCGCTTACGACCGAATCCCATATGGCACCCAATGTGTTGTCCTCTGCACAGGAAAGAGCACGCTTTTGTGGTGTTGGGTCCCAGTCCTGAGAACAGAGATGAGCTAGGACGACATGCTGATGTCGAAGCACTAGCCACCGGATGCCCTGGGACTCCATAAGAACCAGGGCTAAATCCGTGTATTTTGTATGTGTGCGGGTGAGCTAGACCAATGGAAGGACCCGATACTGGTAAGCTTCGCCCCCGAAAGCGAACCTCAGGATCTCCCTGTGTTGTGGCAATGTTTCTGTATGAAAGTAAGCGTCCTTAAATCGATTGTCAGAAACAATTGCTTGGTAGGGTTGAGAGCAATCACCTTTACAGTCAAGAATTGAACTGTATTCATTGATTTTCAGGTAGCGGGAGAGCCCGCAGAATCTGAAATATTGGACGCAGCCCCCGTTCCTCTTGGGAACCAAGAATACCGACTGTAGTAGCCTGACTCACTGTCTGGTGGGGGAACATGTTCCATGGCCCCCTTCCCCGGCAGCTTGTCAGCAGATGCGCACTTTCTGGTTTCATGGAAGTGGAGGCCACGCCATTGAAAACACAGAAGGTGAAGTGAGAACTGAATCCTGTAGTTCCTCTCTCCAGTGATTAGTACCCAAGGATATATACTTGGCAGTAGCTTCCACGCTGCCAGTTTCTCATAAAAGGGCAAAGGTTTCGGCAGCTTGGTTAAACGGGGGGTGGGGGGGGGATGTTAGATGTTCGGCATCCTGAAGCATGGCAGGAAAAACCGAAGAACTAACAGCCTATTGGAGACTGGTGTTGCCCGAAACACCAGTGGTGGCGGAGCAAAACACCAACCTTCTGGGGGTGCCAGGGAGAACACTTATTCGTTAAAAAGGAATTCTGGGTGCCTCTCCCTATTGGAGGGCCACCCCCATTTATTTTATTTTACACACACATATATAAAATCAGTCTGACCTCCTGTGTGCAGTGGAGCACCAAGCTGACCCACTGCCTGAAAAGCTTTTCCCTCCAGGGAAGATAAAAGTCTACACAGCTAGAAAGGAAGTATAAGCTTACCAGGGAGGATGATGTCCCAGGAGAGAGATAGCCTGTGAAGCGTCTCTGCTATCTGGGCGTCATCATACAATCCCGCGTTTCCACATCAACTATATTTAAACAAACAAATAAGTCGATGGCAGGAAAAACACAGCATGAATACAGCTTACTCCATGAAAGGGTTAACTCATATGAAGAGAGCTAAGAGGGGGTGGGGGGGGGGGAGAGCGTCATTGAGGCTCCGCCCCCCGGCCACCCGAAGAAGCTGCCGTCTACTGCTTGGTTTTCTTTTCTTTTTTTTTTTTTTAAGTGCTTAAGGCTATTTTCATCTCCGGTAAACAAGAGAGGAATCCTCGTGATGACAACGCGGAAGAAAGGAGTTTTCTTACCTCCGTCTGCCGCAGCTCTGTCAGATGCACGAGTTTTAAGCCAGGAATGCGCGGCGGCTTGCAGCTTCTCACGGAATGCGCGGCGCGCACAGCACTAGTCGAAGCAGTGTAGAGATCGCACTCCGATATGGATTATCACACACGGAGGGATTTAAACTCGTCAAATTGGTGAGTTAAACACCTTCTTATTTTGCTGGTTTATCACAAGCACGCTTCACAACAAGGCTCTGAAGACAAATGATCTGAGGTTGTTGCCGGCTCACCTGTTTTTATAACCTCCACCTACATCTAATCAGATGACGTCACCTGTCGACGTTATATATAGCCAAAAACTTTGGCGTGTTTTCACAGCATGCTTCAACGACCGGCAACGCGACAAACTGGTTCCCATAGCGTTTTCACGCAGCATCGAGTGGAGCCTTGAAAGGGAACATAACTTAACCACTCCAGCTACTACATACTCCACTGCTGAGCTCCAGCCGAGGACCTGTCTGGCCTGTAGCCACCTCCTTTCCCTGGTGGGAGGAAATCTGCTACAGCCACCTGTGCCCCAAGTCTGTAGGTCACTGAGTGTAAATGGCTGATGTGGCAGATAACAAGGAGTCATCTACACATGACTTTCAGATGTTGCAAGAGGGAAACCATTGCTGTTTGGACTGTGAGAGCTGAGCTGGTCTTAACCAAGGCCTGGAGTTACTGTAAAAAATTACACTGTTTGATGTTCACCCAGCTCCGAGCTTCTACCTCCCAGCGACTACTGTTGCCAGAGTGCCAGGAAAAATTCTCTCTCTCTCTCTCCCTCTCTCTCTCTCTCTCTCTCTCTCTCTCTCTTTTTCTCTCTCTCTCTATGGTTTTAGGCAGTTGATGGATATTTGTATTCCATTGCCCCATCTGTTCGCCTCACCTCATAGTTGAGGTCCCAGACTCACTAAGTGACCTCAAACGGCGCTTGGTAATTTGTGGGCAATTTGAAGATTGTCATGAGTAGTAGCTCAAATGATCACATTACTGTATCTCTCAGTACAACTATCCAGGTCATAGCCAAGTGCCATGTTCTACAGACAGGACTGATATTATGGCAAGAAATCAAATTACTCGCAGTGTATTTTCTGCTGACTGGTATGTTATAAAGGCACAAATTAGGGAAGTGAGTGATAGAAATGTATGTTTTTGCTGATGTTTTGGCAGGAATGTTGGCATACAGGAGGATGTGAGACATTTGGGTTTTGGTGTCTGTCTGCCTAAGCATGATGACCTAATGTCTAAATCACAACAGCACACTCCGGTTGTCTTATTTCTCTTCCCTGTCTTGCACCTCTCTTCCTTTATTAGAATAAATAAATAAATAAATTTTAAATTTACTTAGCTGCGATGGATTGGCACCCTGTCCAGGGTGTACCCCGCCTCGTGCCCGAAGTCTCCTGGGATAGGCTCCAGGTCCCCCGCAACCCTGAACACAGGATTAAGCGGTATAGAAGATGAATGAATGAATAAATTTACTTAGAAATTGTTGATTAATTTTCTATTCCAGCAGCTCTGACAGTAGTATTAGTATCATTTTTGACAGCAAAGTGACTAATTGTTTTACTTCCCAGGGAGCCCTTGTGTGTTATTTATGCTGTCAGAGTTTGTTGCACTCTACACCAAACGTATATTGACCTTATCCATTATGAGACTGTGGTTAAACCTGACTTTGAGCTTAAACACTTTTCCTATTAAACTGAACTTCAGCCTCATACTGTAGCACACAATATGACTGCAAATCAATTCCTGCTACAGTATATCTGTCTGATATGGATCACCCAGTATGGAGGTGTTTCTTGTTGTCCTCTCAAGGTCTCTTCTTACTGCCGTCAGGGAGAAACTCTAATTGACCTTTTCCAAAATTATTATTATTACTTTAAACAGCTCTCATTGTTGCTGGAACACATAAACCAGCCAGCAGTTGTCACAGAGGATGTTATGGAGAATATGTTTATTAATATCAGTATGTTGGAATTACTTGTTCATTTGTAGTGAGTCACTGGCAGCAAATTGAAACAAGGAAAATGTGGGTTTTGTTGCACAAAAAGTAAATTACAATGATGATCATGCAGAACTTTGAAAACCACACAAAAAAAAGTTTAGTTCACAGTATCATCAGTACTGTCGGGTCCTCCTTGGCACCGCATCATCAGCACTTTTACCACTTGTCCTTAGGGACACTGTAACAGCGGTAAGCCTTAAGAATCTCCAAGGAAAATCTAATTCATTTAGTTCAAATTCATTTAACTGCTGTTTTGCCAGGAGTTACAGTAATTTCACACTATTTACAACATGTAACACAGCATGAAGGGAAGTGACTCTTGGATATGTTGAATAGGTTGTTGTGCTATGTAATACAGTATATGTTAATTGATTAATTTGCCTTGCATCCTGGTACCGCAATTCTTGATGGAGATCTTCTTGTCGCATGGAAGCTTCAGTGGTCCACTTGGGATGCGTATAGTGCACACATATTAGATACTCATTTCCCATTTTATATATACTGTATACAGTATATATATATGCCAAAAGTATCAAAAGTATTTGCTCACCTGCCTTCACATACATATAACACCCATATAATATAATATTAGCCCACACTTTACAGCTATAACAGCTTCAACTCTTCTGTGAAGGCTTCCCACAAGGTTTGGGAGTGTGTTTATCCAAAAGGTCTTCTATCGGGTTGAGGTCAGGGCTCTGTGCAGACCAGTCAGATTCTTCCACCCCAAACTGGGAGTTTTGCACGATATGCATCAAATAGTTTGATTGCAATTTAATTACATGAGAGAGGCATAAAAAAAGTGAACTGAGATTTTCTGTCAGCAATTTAAGATTCAGCTTACTTAGAGAAAAAAAAACATCCACACCCAAAAAATAATAATAAACCACGCCCAAACTGACGATCATACTGTTGTGTTGTTGCAACATTTTTTGAGCTCATATTTATAAAGGCTGATGGAGAAGCTCAGACACACTCAGAGAGTGATGATGATTTTGCTTGTGCTGATTCTCGCCACCGCTGTAAGTACATTCTGCTAAAATCCTGATACTAAAACAGGAAAATACAGATTAAAGGAAGCTCTTATGAATGATTATGAAGTCGAACATGATAAGTGTGTTTATAAACAATTTCACTATCTGTATGTCATCCAACATTATGAACTAATAGAATGTCATTAAATCTTAAGTCATTTTGGATGTGATTTCGGATTATGTGGTTTCATTCATTATTCATGACGTTTTGTCATTATACAGTAAAATTAAACTGTAGTTAGAATTTCACATGTAAATTGATTTGTTTTATATTATTCCAATTATTTTTATGTTAATTGTGTTATATGGTTAAAAATAATAAGAGGTGTAATGATGGACTATTATTTAAATATATAAATTAGAGATTATAAGATATTATATAAGAAAAATATAAGATTTTCTTTATTATTATTTATTATTATAATAAATTCAATAAATAATAATAATAATAATAATAATAATAATAATAATAATAATAATAATAATTATTATTATTATTATTATTATTATTATTATTTATTCATTATTTATGCCTATATATTTGTTTGGGTAATTTTTTCAATTAAAATTATTATTTCTTTATTGAATCTACTGCTTCCTCTTTTTATGAATAAATTCCTTAAATAAGGATGCAACTATTTTATTTGAACCCTGATTAACCGCAGCACCAACATCTACTGTACATTTGGAAAATACAGAATATTGTTTGAGGTAGATTTATTGAAGAAGCTTACTCTCATAAATGTTTATAAAAATGTAAAGAGTTTTTTCTTTTTTATTTTCACAAAGTGAGTTTTAATAAATGTGTGTAACAATAGCACCTCAATGTACACATTATATGTTAATGCATGTACAGCTTGTTTAGTGTGTGTGTGTATGATGTATTGTGTGTGTGTGTGTGTGTGTGTGTTAGGGGTGTGGCCATGCTCACAGCCTTCAGGGCCAGGAGAGAAATGGTACGTGTGTGTGTGATGTGAACAGCTCGATCTGGGCTTTTCCTGCTGCCAAGTACGACTCCGTGTCAGAACTGCTGCAACACTGCCAAGACTCACTGCAGAAACTTCAAACTCAGGTCTCTCATAAACTGTAAAAACACCAAACACGTATTACACACACTACAAAAAATGCCTACAATAATGTCTAAATTCTAAATATTACTATTTAATAATAATTTTATAATAATAATATAACAGATAGTAATAATAATAATAATAATAATAATAATAATGAAAGTAATAAAAACAGTCCTTGATTGGATCTTCAAAAGCCTTGATATAATGAAGTGAACTGAACACTGGTTTTGGCTGACAGACGATGGCGGGTATGAAGACGGTGCCTGAGATGGAGTCTACACTGAGTAATGTGACTCAGAGGCTGGAGAAGTTCCAGGACCTGAACAATCAGGGCCTGTACAACGCCCTGCACCTGAATCAGCTCAGCCAGGAGATCGAGCAGCTACATGACACCATGAGTGATGCACATCTGGGTACAGCTGGAGGGGAAGCACAGCGCATACGCACAGAGGTACTCTTTATTTAGCATGTTTTCTTTTTCTGTTTGTTTGTTTGTTTGTTTGTTTGTTTGTTTGCTTATTTGCGTAATGAATTTTCACCTTTTTGTTCTTCTGACTTAGAAATTCTTCAGCAGAGATGAGATTATACTTTTGCATTTCTCAGTGCTTATCAGTGATAAGCTGCTTTTTAATATATAATTTCATATCTAATATTTTAAATGCTGTCCCAAACAAATGTGTAATCAGCACTTTATTTTGGATAAAAGGAATAAGAGAAGCATTGTTAATACTGGAGCTGCTTTTAAATCTATATACAGTACATATCAACATATAGTACATACAGAGTAGAATATTGGTAATAATCCAGTTCAGGAGTTTCAGGTCTGTGTCAGTCAACAGCAGAGACAGTGCATCTTTTTGGTATGCTGTAGACCACACGTCATGGTCATCAGCTTTTGTTTCAAGCACTGTATACACTGTATGTATATATATATATATATATATATATATACATATGATGTTAGTGAAAAATGTGTACTTTAGTTGCAGAAGTTTCAAGATGATGTGGATAAGATGTACAGGGAAAACATCTTTAACCTGGAAACAATGAGGGAGAAACTGAGGTCCCTCCATAACCGCGTCCAGAACTGCAGGACCATCCCTCATAACTTCAGAAGTAAGGATATAATGTTTTTCACTACATGTTTACTGAGCGTAAACCCTACCTAGCCTTGTAAGATCATACTCTTGTAGGTAGCAGACATGCCATTCAAAACTGCAGAGTGTTTCTAACTAGAACAAGCCACTTTTATTTGTTTGAGTCTTGACTATGGTTTGTGTGCATAAACAATTCCATCCATTTTTCTTCTTCTTTCACATTGAAGGTCGTTTTAAAAACAACCAACTAGAAACAGCTTCCTGTATAGCATTTTTAAAAATATAACATCTAGTTAACTTTAGCTTTTAACATTCTGGATAATTACACACTTTTTTCTTATTAATGTAATGACGTTTTGAAATATCTGATTGGAAAGTTAAGTGCATCAGTGGCTGTAGTGCATGTATCTTTAAATGCAGTGCCCAACTAAAATTTAGGCAATCTTGACCAGACCTTAAAAAAAGGCCAATTTCCAAAGAACTAAAGGTACCACCAGCATCTTTAAGCATCTGTGCTACAGTAATATATAAATCTAGCGACCACACAAACAGGGCTTGGAGGCAACAGGTACCAAAGTATGTACAGCCACTATAAAGAACATCCTAATTCACTATGGCCTCAAAAGACATTTAGTGTTAGGCCAGTACTCAAGGAATCAGGAATAAGATGGCTGGACTGGAGATTGCAGATGTTGCCATTTCGATGTTATGATTAATGATATGGAGGAAAATCTTGCAGGTTTTGGAAGGTCAGCTCCATCCCAACTATGAAACATGGAGCATAGTGGTGGCATTAGGTTGTGTGGGATGGTTTGAGAATTACAAAATAATGTTTAAGTATATATGTTACAGGCTTTTGTTCTGAGAGTATGATGAGAAATATCAGTGCACCAGTGGTCACTAAGATGAACCCGTTCAGTTCATCCTACGTCGCTGGAGCATGGGGTTATGACATTGACACTGATGGTGAAGAGGCATACTGGATACAGCCTCTAGCTAGTGGGCACAAGCTGGGCATCACTGTACGCTTCTACAAGACTCATGAAGACTTTATGGCTGAAAGGAATAACAGAGATGAAACTGTGACTGGCTCATACACTAATTCTATAGCTATTCAAGGTCCAGGCACCATCGTTCACAAGGGTGTTGTGTATTATCAGTGTTATGATGTTGCTGAACTGTGTGCGTTTGATTTGAAAACCAAGGAAGTCCAACGTCTCGCACTTCCTGATGCTGGAGTCAACAACAAATTCCCCTACTGCTACTACAACTGCTTGGACTGGACGGATATCAGCATCTCAGCTGATGACAAAGGCTTATGGGTAATATATGCCACAGAAGCTAACCACGGGAACATAGTCGTGAGTCGGGTGGACACTGAAGGCTTCAACATAACACACACGTGGAAAACACGCCTGTTCAAGCGCTCTGTGACCAGCGCCTTCATGGTGTGTGGGGTTCTCTACGCCACTCGCTACATAAACACCTATAAAGAGGAAGTGTTTTACGCCTTTGACACCACCACAGGGATGGAGGACAACACACTCTCGATACCTATGGAGAAGGTGGCAGCGGGCATCGCTAATCTTCATTACAACCCCAAAGACATGAGGCTGTACATGTACAATGGTGGCTACATGCTCGCATACCGAGCTTACTTCTGAGAAGCTTGATTAGAATATGCTTTAAATTCACTTTAGTAAACGAATAAACGCAACATGATTTTCAGTGTACTGTAAACATTAACCGCAATTATATAAAACACTGTAATGACAATGAAATGAGTCATCTACAGGAACTCTCTGCTTTTCAGTTAATCAAGAGATTTTTTGTCGTTTGTACTGTACCTCAAAAAAATATGAGGAAAAATCTAGCATATTACAATTCCATCTACTGTATGCAACATATGTATGCTCAGAGTATGCTTTGAAAAAATGCAAGAAATATGGAAAATTTAAAAAATAACACTTTTATGTTTGCTGATGAATGGATATCTTCTTTGTCTTTCGGCTATTCCCTTTCAGGGGTCGCCACAGCGAATCATCTGCCTCCATCTAACCCTATCCTCTGCATCCTCTTCTCTCACACCAACTACCTTCATGTCCTCTCTCACTGCATCCATAAATCTCCTCTTTGGTCTTCCTCTAGACCTCCTGCCTGGCAGTTCCAACCTCAGCATCCTTCTACCGATATATTCTCCATCTCTCCAACATGTCCAAACCACCTCAATCTGGCCTCTCTGACTTTACCTCCAAAACATCTAACATGGGTTGTCCCTCTGATGAACTCATTCTTGATCCTATCCATCCTTGTCACTCTCAAAGAGAGCCTCAACATCTTCAGCTCTGCTACCTCCAACTCTGCCTCCTGTCTTTTCTTCAGTGCCACTGTCTCTAAGCCGTAAAGCCGTAAAGCGCTGTCTCACCACTGTCCTGTACACCTTTCCTTTCATTCTCGTTGATACTATTTTATCACACAACACACCTGACACTTTTTTCCACCCATTCCAACCTGCCTGTACCCGCCTCTTCACCTCCTTTCCTCACTCTCTGTTGCTCTGGACCGTTGACCCTAAGTACTTAAAGTCCTGCACCTTCTTTACCTCTGCTCCCTGTAGTCTCACTGTTACTCTTGGGTCCCTCTCATTCATACACATGTATTCTGTCTTGCTGCAATTAACCTTCATTCCTCTGCTTTCCAGAACAACGTCCACCTTTCAAAATTTTCCTCCACCTGTTCCCTGCTCTCGCTACAAAGCACAATGTCATCTCCAAACATAATTGTCCATGGAGACTCCAGTCTTACCTAATCTGTCATCCTGTCCATCACCATAGCAAACAAGAAGGGGCTCAGAGCCGATCCTTGATGCAGACCCACCTCCACCTTGAACTCTTCTGTCCCACCTACAGCACATCTCACCACTGTCTTAGCACTCTCATACATGTCCTGTACCACTCTAACATACTTCTCTGCCACTCCAGACTTCCTCATACAACACCACAGCTCCTCTCTCTCGGCACCCTGTTATACGCCGTCTTTAAATCTACAAAGACACAATGCAACTCTTTATTACCTTCTCTGTACTTCTCCATCAGCATCCTTAAAGCAAATACTGCATCTGATGTACTCTTTCTAGGCATGAAACCATATTGCTGCTCACAAATGCTCACCTTTCTACAGAAACTCTACTGCCACCTCTCCTAAGCACTTCCATACCTCCACAGGTATGTCATCAGGACCAACAGCCTTTCCACTCTTCATCCTCTTCAACGCCCTTCTCACCTCATTTTTACTAATATTTGCTACTTCCTGCTCCACAACAGTCACCTCTCCTACTCTTTGTTCTCTTTAGTTTTCCTCATTCATCAACTCCTGGCATCTGTCAGTACATTTCCATCTCTATCTTTAATCACTCTAACCTGCTGCACATCCTTCCCATCTCTATCTCTCTGCCTCACCAACCTGTACAGACCCACCTCTCCCTCTTTACTGTCCAGCCTAGCATACTCATATGCTCTTTGTTTGGCCTTTGCCACCTCTACCTTCACCTTACACTGCATCTCCCTGTACTCCTGTCTACTCTCTTCAGTCCTCTCAGTGTCCCACTTCTTCTTAGCTAACCTCTTTCCCTGTATACACTCCTGGACTTTCTCATTCCACCACCAAGTCTCCTTGTCCACTTTTCCCTTTTCTGATGATACACTGAGTATCCTCTTACCTGTCTCCCTGATCACATTGGCTGTAGTTGTCCAGTCAACTAAAAGCACCTCCTGACCACCCATAGCCTGTCTCAACTCCTCCCTGAAGACTACACAACATTCTTCCTTTCTCAGCTTCCACCACTTTGTCCTCTGCTCTGCCTTTGTCCTCTTCACCTTCCTCAACACCAGGGTTATTTTACACACCACCATTCTGTGCTGTCTGGCTACACTCTCCCCTACCAACACTTTGCAGTCACTAATCTCTTTCAGATTACAACATCAACAGAAGATGTACATAGTCCACCTGAGTGCTTCTGCCTCCACTCTTATATGTCACCCTATGTTCCTGCCTCTTCTGGAAGAAAGTATTTACTACTGCCATTTCACTCTTCTTTGCAAAGTCCACCACCATCTGTCCTTCTACATTCCTGTCCTGAAGACCAAACCTGCCCATCAAATTTTCATCACCTCTGTTCCCTTCCCCAACATGTCCATTGAAGTCTGCACCAATCACCACTCTCTCACCTCTGGGGATGCTCTGCATCACTTCATCTAACTCGCTTCAGAATGTCTCCTTCTCTTCTAACTCACATCCAACCTGTGGAGCATAACCACTGAAAACACTGCACATCACCCCTTCAATTTCCAGCTTCATACTCATCACCCTATCTGATACTCTCTTCACCTCTAGGACATTCCTTACAAACTCCTCTTTCAGAATAACTCCTACTCCATTTCTTTTCCTATCCACACCATGGTAAAACAATTTGAACCCTGATCCGGCCTCTCCTGGACACACAGTATATCCACCTTCCTTCTGTGCATCATATCAACCAACTCTCTTGCCTTCCTTGTCAAAGTCCCAACATTCAAAGACCCTACTACCACTCCTAAACTCTTGCCTTTCCTTTTGTCTCTCTGCTTTCGAACACGTCTTCCTCCTCTCATTTGGTGGGATATATGGTGGGAAATAACTAATCAAATAGCAGAAGTTGTTTCACATCTAAAGTTTTGGTTTTAATGACTGAGTTTGATTTAAAGTTTATCTAGTTATATTACTAGTACAGGTCTTTGTCAATTCAAGTTGTCTAAATACTGCATAGTTGTAATTCATACCCTGTTAACCTGATTTAGATTAAATGCCCTCAAATTGAAGCTACAGATCTGTTGTTTCACCATTCACCATTAATTATTTACTGCAATATACAATTTTAGACAGCAAAAATAACTATAACTTTTATTTTTTGGTGAGTAAAATGCTCTAATGCAGGAGTTTAAAATGGCTGGATAATGTTTCAATAAAAGCATTTGAGACCACTCAGCAAAGTCATTAACAAAAGGCATGTTTTATTGGTAAAGTGGTGTTTCCAGAAAAACTGAGAAATCATCATTTTTTATAGATATTGTTGTGAAAAGTAATTAAAGGAATTTAAACTATAGACACTTTATCAACTGTATTGTTAAATGATTACATGTTTTTAAAGTTATAAACCACTATGATCTATAGAAAAGGGAATCTGATTTACTGTCAAGGTGAAAGTTTACTGAAAGACAGCCTCATACGAGATGATGTATGCATCACTGTAGGCGTAGAGCATCCGGTCTCGTGGGCTGTAATTCAGAGACTGGATATTGGTTTGCATTTTCTTGATGTGGATCTTCAGATCGTAACGCTCCTCCTTAGTTTCTGTGTCGAACGAGTAGAAGATTTCCTCCGTCTGTTTGTCCAGGAAGCGTGTTGCGTAAAGCACGCCGCATGCCATGAAGGTGTTAGTGACGGTGCGCTTGTGCAGAGATGTTCGCCATGTTCGGCCCAAAGATGGAGGACTTCCTTCTATTATTTCACTAAGGATCACGTTTCCAAAGTTGTCAGGCGCTGTGTAGACGACCCAGACACCAAATTCATCCGTGGCGAAATCCAAGTCTGTGTAAACGTATGTGGCGTCCAAATGGCCAAAAGGAAATTTGTTATTGAAGCCAGATTTTTGTGGAAGTGCTGTATTGGTGACGGAGCGGGCAGAAATGTTAAAGCGACACACAGAGGGTGTATTATAGCAGCCGTAGTATAGCGCATCTCCGTACTGCACCACGTTAGGGCCCATGATGGTGTTTGTGGTGGGGTTTGAGGAAGCAATTATGGTGTCCACCTGACCCACGCCTACCAGTAAAGTGCTCAAAGTGCTGTAATGTCGCACAAAGTTGGAAAAAGCATTGCTGCTGGTCAGAGCCACCAGCCAGTACATGTCCTCCTTCCCTGGAGCAGGTTTTGGGTCTCTTCCCCAGGCGCCGTATGCGTATGAAGTTCCGTACGAGGTGAGGGAGTAAGTTGTAGGTCCAGTCACATTGACCAAAAGACCTTGTGGACAGTGTCCTACACACACACACACACACACACACACACACACACACACACACACACACACACACAAAGGAATAACAATTTGAAAAATAATCTTATATTCTGCATAGGTTATAATTTAAGCATAAGCATATAAATGCCCTATGAAAATAACCCAAACAAAACATACTTAAGTAAAAGTAAAATTACAGATTTTTAAAACTATCAAATTTCTATTTGATTTAATAGTAGGGTTAAATGCTAAAAAGTACGTACGTGGACGAGGAGTGGGAGGAGGAGGTGTGGCCTTAAGCTCATGCTGACACTCAACCAAGTCTCGCTTAATACGCTGATTTTCTCGCTGTTTGATCACCACGTGAGAAACGTCGAAGGCCTCGAGCGTCGTCATGACCTCGGTCATGTTTTGCAGCTACAAAACAGAACAAAAATCATGATTATACACTTAATAACTTTAGGCATTTCAGACTTTCAGACCCAACCAGATTATTTTTATCCACCACTTAACCAATTAATTACGCAAGGCGCTGTTCGTATAAAAATTACTTAATTAGGATTAACAAGAGGATTAACAAGGTATGTTAAAACAATGTGTTTCAAAAGGGTCAAATTATTGTCCCACATCAAGTCAATAATAATAAAATATTATAATATAAAAAAAATATATATTAATAAAAATATATAGTTGCAAACCACGATGAGCATCACAATCAACAGCGATGATGCCAAGCGAACACGCTGTGCCATCACCACCCCGGTGCACCAGAAAGACAGTGATGAACACTGGGCACATGCACTTAACGAGAACATACCAATACCATTATGATGTAATTTTAGAAAAGGGGAATGTTATGCTAAGACTTTAGAAAAGCCCCAGATGCTGGAAAATCACTATATGATGTCACTCAATGTGATGTCACTCAATATGATGTCACACAGAAAGTTATTAACCACTTTTCACCATAGGTTTTAATGCATGGTCACAGATGAGATTTGAGATTTTAAAAATCCCTCCAGAACATCAAAATCCATTAGGTGTGTTTTGCAAATGACAAGAAATAACTGACTTCATGTTGAGAAGACCCATAACACGCAATAAGAAACTTGTTCAGCTCGATGAGCTCTAAATGTGTACCAGATTTCGTGTGCATACGTGCACGTGTCTATGTCTATCTCACCTAAGGATCCTGTGCCACGCCTGGGCCCCAGACAGATTCCAACCTGTCTGCCAATTTGTATGACTTTTTGAGCATGTTAAGACCCCCAACATGTACTGTATATTAAATAGACATCAATGTCTTCTTGTCCAGAAAGATGTACATTTCTAACTATTATAATAATTAGATTAGTACCACAAAGCTCTGAAGGTCCCCTGATTCCCATTAATACTACAGTACAGTAACTAACATACAGTAGATAAAGGTACATCTCTGCCCACATATTTTACATTTTACAATATATTTTCCCCAAACTATGATAAAAATGTAATACACATTCAAGAACTGACTAAACAAACATCAGCCATTTATTTCTCTTTACTGTACTCATAGTGATGTCAGACTAAGTTGTGATCTTGCCTCCATTGGTAACATTTCTGACCATTAGAGGTCATTAGTGAACCGCATGAAATGAAGCTTCAATGCTTCGAAAGTTTTTAGCTCATCAAAGTTAAAGAACATGCCAGAAGACCAAACAACTTGCTAACTCAAACAATCAAATCACAAAAAAATCAATAAGGAGTGATAATCTACCCATATTGCAGAGATGTAGAAAAAAAAACTCTGATTTGAATGTTTTATTATAATTGGGCAGGTGATAAATTCAGGGAAACAGATTTTCAGAAGTGGTTAATTAGTACCAGATTAAAATACCATATTAACAGTATCATAGTGTGAGGGTTGCCCACTAGAGGGCAGTGTTTTAGTTTGTAGTTTTTGTTCCTAGACCCAGTTTCCCAGAAGCCTCCTCAGTCATGTGATGTGGATGCTCACCTGAACTGAGGAGGCTCATTAGCATTGTTATAAATACCTGTTTGTTCTGGGAAACTGGGTCGACCAGTGCTACAGTATAATAAAGAAACTGCAATAAGTAATAAAGAAAAAGCAGAGGCATTAGCCATGGCATTTGTCAACATACACAGTTCAGAAAACATACCCAGCGATATGAGAGAGAATATGAAAAACACAATAATTCAACACAAGGAAATAAGAAGAAAGGAAAGCAACACAGAAGAACTAGACCTCCCATTCTCAATATATGAGTTTAAAAAAGCAACAACAAGGGCACGGCAAACAACACCAGGAAGAGATAACATCTGCTACAAAATGCTTATGAACATGACTGAGAAATCAATTCAACAGATATTAAGACTCTTCAACTTAATATGGGAAACAGGCAATATCCCCAAAGACTGGAAACTAGCCACTATAATACCAGTACTAAAACCAGGTAAAGAAGCCTCAGACCCTACTAACTACAGGCCAATTGCACTCACATCGCAAATAGGAAAGACAATGGAAAGAATGGTAACAGAAAGACTAACACACTACTTAGAAATAAACAAACTTCTATCGCCATTTCAAAATGATTTTAGAAAAGGAAGAAGTACTATGGACGCAATATTAAATCTAGAATCTGAAATAAGAAAAGCACAAACAAATAAGGAGAAGGTAATTGCAGTCTTCTTTGATATTGAAAAAGCATATGATATGCTATGGAAAGAAGGTCTACTATGCAAACTAAACAAATTAGGAATAAGAGGTAAAATGCATGATTGGATAAAGAACTTTTTAGAAAATAGAACAATAGAAGTCAGAGTGGGTACTGAATACTCAAAAAAATACACAGTAGAAAACGGCACCCCGCAAGGAAGCGTGTGTAGCCCAATATTATTCAGCATCATGATAAACGACATATTTGATGGAGTAGAAGAAACAATAGGAAAATCACTATATGCAGATGACGGAGCACTGTGGATCAGAGGCAGGAACATAGAATACATTAACACCAAGATGCAGAAAGCAATAAAAGAGGTAGAAAAATGGGCAAATAAATGGGGGTTTAAGATATCTCTAACAAAGACACACAGTATATGCTTTACAAAGAGACATAAGAATATCTCTCTAAAACTATACAAACAAGAACTAAAACAAGTACAGACAATCAAATACCTAGGAATGTACTTTGACGAAAAGCTAACCTGGAAAACACACATAAAGAAAATAAAAGAAAAATGCAATAAAATCATAAATGTAATGCGGTGCCTTACAGGACAGTCATGGGGAGCTAACAGAGCCTCGTTAGTAAGCATATACAATGCATTCATGAGAGCTACTATAGACTATGGGTGCTTAGCATACATGTCAGCAGCAGAATCCAACCTAAAACAGTTAGACACTATGCAAGCTCAAGCCTTAAGAGTTTGTTGTGGGGCCTTCAAAACATCCCCAGTATCAGCTATGCAAGTAGAAATGGAAGTAATGCCGATAAGAATAAGAAGAATAAAACTACTGTTGGCATACTGGGTTAACCTACAAGGGCATAATAAAGAACATCCAACAAAGAATATTCTTAAAGAATGCTGGGAACACAGCAAAATGAACATATACAGCTTCTTTGACACTAGAGCAAAAGGCCTAAGACTCCATAAACTCAACATCAGTCCCACAGTACCACTTCACAAAACCCCACCATGGAAACTGATAACCCCACCAGTAGATGTAAGCTTAAAACAAAAAATTAAGGACAACCCAACACACATTCCATGCTGGCTAATAGTGCAAAATCATATTAAAACAATAGGAAAAAAGAAATTAATAATATACACGGATGGTTCCAAAGACCCAGGTACGGGACGAACAGGGGCAGCGTTCTACATCCCGCAACACAAAATATCAGCTAAAAAAAGAATAACAGATCAACTATCAGTATACACCTCCGAACTAATAGGAATACAAATGGAACTTAAATGGGTGGAAAAGAATCACCAAGGAGAGACAATAATAGCATCTGACAACATGTCGGCCATAACCAGTCTAGAAACAGGAAACTCATGCAGACAGGACATCCTACATAATATATTACAATTAGTAACAGAATTATACCATAAAGATGTGAGGATTACTATTCTATGGGTACCAGCACACGTAGGTGTAAAAGGAAACGAACAAGCAGATAAACTCGCCAAACAAGCACTCAAAAGTAAAAATGTCCAAATAAAAATCCCAATAAGCAGAGCAGAAGTTAAGAAAATAATTAAAGAACACACAAACAAAATATGGCAAGAAAGATGGGATGAAGGAGAAACAGGTAGACACATGCATCAAATCCAAAAAAAGATCAAAAGAGGGAAAGTATGGGGCAGAAACAGAAGAGAGGAGATCATCATAACTAGGCTAAGAATAGGACACACAGGACTAAACCAAAGTCTTAAGGTAATAGGCAAACACCCAACTGGTAAATGTGAATACTGTGGACAAGTAGAAACAGTAACACACATACTAACAAACTGTAAAAGATACGACAAAGAAAGACAGGAACTCAGAGAAACCATGCAGGAGGAAGGAGTAGAAACAACAATAGAAAACATACTAGGGAAGATGAACTGGAAAATATATAAAAGTCTGTTTAAGTACATAAATGAAACTGGTCTAGTCAATAGAATCTAAGAGAATTTAATAAAGTAAAAAAGAGAAAAAAAAGAAAAAAAAAAAAAATTTTTTTCTTCTCCCAATCTAATGATCCACACTCCAGCCCAGCAGGTGGCGGTAATGCACCTATAAGTTGGCTGTCAGCCGCCATAAAACAACAAAGAAGAAGAAGAAGAAGAAACTGGGTCGAGCATTAAAGTGATATAATTTCTGTTATGTGGGTTTTGTTTCCTGGTTTTAGTTTGGTTTGATTATAGTTGGCATTTAGTTTCTGGAGCTCTTTAAGTTTGCATTTGCTTTGATTTAGTTTATGTCTCTGTGTCTCCTAGCAGGATTAGCCTCTAGGAGAATTAGGCTTTTGTGTTTAGCCTTTTGTGTAAGTAACCCACACTGCCTGTTTAGCTAGTAGTCTGTTTAAATACTAATGAGGGTGCTACTAACATGTTTAGATCTTAGTCTGTCTAGTCTCATTGTCTGATTAGCTCTTAGTCTGTTTAGGTACTAACATCTTTAGCCACTAACCTTTAGAGTTCTTAGTCTGTTTCATACCTAGTCTGCTGTTCACCCTGTCTGTTCATTCCCTTGGGTCTCAGGCTACTGGCCTGTTTAGCCATTAGTCTGATTAGCTATGAGCTAGCTTAGCAGCTAATGTGCAGAACAGGTGGTAGACCTAGCCAAGCCTGTCTCGTGTTTGGCCTGTCCCCTTCCATGCACAGTCCCTAATGTTTAGTCCGTTAGGCTGTTTCGTGTGTCTTGTCTTGTCCAGTTTGTATCCCATGTCTGTATTGTGTATCAATGTATGTAATCCCTAGTCTTATGTCTAAGTGTTTGAGTTCTGGTGATAGCATGCTCCATGTTTTTAGCCAACTTCCTTAGTATGTTTTGTTCATGTTTGGATTTTATTATTATTAAAAAAGACTCTTTTGTTTCACTGCATCCCCTCTGCGTCTATGCCTCCACACCAAGCCCACAGTCCAACATCATAGCAGAACGTGACACATAGCTGTTTATAACTAAACACAGTATATAAAAAATATCAGAACTTCTCATAATTTCTTTTGATAATGACATTTTTATCTTGCTTTTGTGAATGCAATACGATTAGGTTCTGAAATTTCCACCAATAGATCATGCATTTATAGATTCTTATTTATATTATCTATAAGCATAATACATTTAATAATAATAAGAATAACTGTAAAGTAGCTACTGAGTGAAGCTGACTGTTTGACTGATATGAAGTGGTTAAGTGTGGTGTGATGTGCTGCAGTAAGTCACCTTGGTTGCCGTGCTCTCATTGAGCTTCTTGTTTAATTTGATGGTTTTCTTGAGGTTTGCCGTGAGCTCCAGGATCTCAGCAAGCTCCAGCTCGATGATTCGCAGTGACACGGCTCCGTACAGATTACTGTCGTCCTCCTTCTCCAACACGGACACGGTCTCCTCTAGCTGGTCCAGACGCCTCTGCACTCCCAGCATCAGTATATCCATCTCCATTAACTGAGAGAGAGAGAGAGAGATGAACATTTCAGTTGTCTGATTTTGGTGGAAAACCTCAATGTGATCTCTTTCATAAAGGTGATTTGTTCCATGAGCATCTACCATAACTTGAATAAGTTAACTGTATTTTTAAAAAGTATTTTTTATTGTGCATTAAAGCTTGTATTAAGCTTATTGATTTTTTTTAACCCTCTAAGTTTTTTGAATAAACACAAAATAAGACAAATTTATTTTAAGGACTCTAAAGGTACAAAATAGATATAATGCTGAATCAAAAACATATTTATTTCAGTACTGTATGTGCATGACGTGGCATTAAATGGAACCAGTAGAATTGCTCCAAATAAATGTATTCATATTTGTGGAAAGATGTGCTAAAATTGGGTAATGTCCATCTTTCAAACTGCTCTTCTATTGTACTGAATATCCAGGATCAGTTAGTTTGCTTGCGTCTCTTAGTTTTCTGCTCAAGTTTATTACATTGAGCTCTAGTCACGTGACTAAGTTCACCTTTCGGAACTTAATATAAATAATGCAATTAATGATTTTTTTTTTACCATGTTATACAATTTTTTAAAATAAAATTAATATTTAAATCACTGTTTAAACGTTCTGGCTATCAATTGGAACATTTATTGTCTTTTTATTGTAAAGTAAAAGGCGAATAAATCTTTACCTTAAAAAATAGAGAGAAAAACACCTATTGGTGGGTGCAATGATGTAAGTGAAAAGAGAAACTAAATTGTTTAATGGACACTCAAAGAAAAATATATTAAATATACTGTATGTATGCAAAGATGTAGAACACTGGAAATGTACTTAGTATGCATATAAACTTTTCTTCATCCTAACTAATCCTTGGTGTTTGGATTTTACTGTACAACCACAAATTTGTAAAAAAAAAAAAAACTAAATAAATAAATAAATCAAAAGTTTTACAATATTTAACTTAATTTTTTTCTATTAAAGTATCTGTGTAAATCTTTCAAGCTAGACAATCACAAACAGATGAGAAATTACTAATTACTGGCTTTTCAAACCACAACAACAACAATGATGATAATAATAATAGCAGTAATAAATAACAACAACCCTTTTCCCAGAAGTCTGTGTATTAGGTTTATTTAGTGTTGTTCAGTATAAAAAGTTTTTTTTAAGACACACACCTCTGTTGAACTGATGCTCTTCATGCATTGATCAGCTGCAGTTTGTATGGAGTCGAGTTTGTCCATTGGGAAAGGACGCTGCAGGCTGTTCAGCTCACACACACAGTCCTTCCCGCTCACACACTTACAACAAAAACAACTCAAATTAAAACTGCGCACAAGAACATTGCACCTAATACGCATGATAGATGTAAGTTACGCTCTTTATTCTATTTGCAGAATTGTAGGCTAGAGTTGCTCAAATTCAAGCGTTAAATTCAGATTAAAACTTTATTTTTCACAGACACAGACATACAAGTATATGCAGCAAAAGTGCAATGGGTACAATTAAATGCAAAAAAAAAAAAAAAAAGAACAGAATATTCAAATAGAAAAAATATGAAATAAAAATTATAGGATTATAATGAACTTTAAGCTAAAAAATGTACAATATGTAGAGTAAAAGGTTGCTAAGAATAAATAGAATTGAAGTAGAAGTGTATGAGGTGTTAAGTGTATAAGTGCATAAATTATACAGGATAAATTACAGATAAGCGCAGTTAGTGTTCAGATGTCTGACTCTTTGGATATATATATATATAATTTTATTTTATTTTATTTTATTTATTTTTTGCA
This sequence comes from Channallabes apus, assembly GCA_030522415.1. Classification (NCBI taxonomy): domain Eukaryota; kingdom Metazoa; phylum Chordata; class Actinopteri; order Siluriformes; family Clariidae; genus Channallabes; species Channallabes apus. The sequence goes on from CM060113.1 coordinate 41,074,169, forward strand.
AGGCATGAAGCCTATAGTATACCTGTGTTCCTCTTACCTGAGAGAAAAGGACGAGGAAGATCGCGGCCGCCCGTACGGACAGCAGAAACGACGCCATGTTTGCTTTAGACGAGCAGAACAGATTTGCTTCGGCTTTATATCAGGAACACTAATCCAGAGGATGTCATAACCCAATCACTTCCTCCTCTTACAAAATCAGCTTGTTAAAATTAATTTTCATTTCTGCTGACGACCGCAATTTCTGAGGGAAGTGAGAAAAAGGAATTTTTGATTTTGATGATGTTCTAATAAAGTCCAGAGGATGTTGGAGATTTTGGTGTTTGCATAACAAACAGCACGTTTCCATCACACTGAAACGAAAACAGCACGTTCTCAAGATAAACACTGGTCTTATTTCTCTTTTTTTCCTATTCATGCATCTTTCATGTGTTCTCTTGCTATCTTTGTCTGATTAATAAAATTAAAGGAGAATCATGCTTTTTTAACAGATTTTAATCGAGATTGGTCAGAAAATGTTTCACAATTGCATTTAGCACCAGCTCTAACATCGATTCATTTCTACTTTAATATGACTTTCATTACCACATTCCCCAGATCCATCATGCTTCACCATGAATAGCTTCAGTGTTTTTATTCAGACATTACTGAACAAACTGAATGAAACTGAATAAAAATATTATTAATTTAGTTCTTCTTCTTTTTTCTGCAGATTTGTTTTGTCTAACTGCGTTTAAATACACAGCTCTGTGCTTTTATCTATAGTTTGCAGGTATACAATCCCTGGCAAAAATGATGGTAGAGTATCACCACACTTACAGTATCGACACTTTTTGGCTTCAGTGTTTCCTTTCAATTAGCCAAGACCACCAGCTCATTAAAGTATTTAAGCACTCACTTTTCCCGATTTTAGACATGTGTCCGTGTTTGTTTAAGGACTGCAAATTATCAGGTGATTTATGTCCAGGTTTACTTTTAGTAGATGAACATCACTCTTGGTTTACAACAAAGGAGAATATTAATTTGCAGCTTTTATTTTATTTTATTTAAAACGTCTGACGCCGATACTCGTTTGCCGTCTGTCAGGCATTTTTAATTTTTTTTTTAGATATTGTAATCTTAGAAAGTCCCACAGCCAAATTTCATGAAAACTATTTCGAAATAATGCAATTAATGCTTAGAGTGTGGCTATAGATTTTGTTAAAGAATCGACAAAGTGATTAGTTGTATCTAAATTGAAGCCATGTGTGTAATGTGTATTATTATTACACAGTAATAATTACACATTATTTATTCTGTACAAAAAAATGCCAGGAATTAAAATAATTGTGGCGTGGGCGGGGCGGCGGCTGACGACCGTCATGCTTTGCGGGGGGTTTTCTTTGTCTACCATGAGAGAGAAGGGTGTTTGGGTTAGTGGATTCGGCCAAGTTGGGTGTGTGTATGTGTGTGTGCTTGTGCTGAGAGTAATAAACTACTCCCCAGCCTTTTGCATTGAGGAGCAAGTAAGCTCACTCGTCCTCCAAGATCCCTGCTAGCGTCGAAAAACGCTACATAATCAATCATTCTTGAAAAATGTTTTAGAGGTCAGAAGGTAAACAAGCTGGTAAATACCAACAACAGCAAAAGTTGTGAGTCATAAATGTGATTTTTAAATTTGTTATGAAGAAATATGACCATCCTCCGCTGATCGATCCTGCAAGACTTTGGCTTTTCTTATACCTCCTCATCATTATTACGCACGTGTTACTCAAACTTTCATGGTTCACTGGGACGAATCAGCTGCATTAATGTCTATTTTCCCCCCTTGAATAAATAATGAATACATTGACAGTAATTTACAGTTTCAGTTACAGTTACAGTTACAGTTTAGAGGAAAAAATAAAGCTAAACTTTCCTTTGATAAAATGGTCAAGCCGTAATGATAACTTTTCTTACATATCCAAAAATCCCAAATACACAGTTTGAAGTCTGAATCCTCTGTGTTAACACACACCGGCAAGGCTTCTATATACTGTAAGCACTTTAAAAAAATATATAGTCATTACCTGTACTGAGTTGCTGGCAAGTAATTGTGCTACTTGGGTTTTAAGATTAATAGCAACAAAAACAATAATATAATATAATATAATATAATATAATATAATATAATATAATATAATATAATATAATATAATATAATATAATAATTTTGTATATGTACTGTATATACACAAACATTATTGCTATAATTGCAAATATTATTATAATTTGAAATCCTATAATTATTTTATAATAAATAGTTAATTGCATAATATTAAGTTGTTGATGAGCACTATTTATTTCTATTATATTTATTCTATCCATATATTTATTTCTATTATATTTTTATATGAGAGAGAGATTGGGAAGTGAATCTATGATCAGTGATAGGTTGCGAAATTTTAAATTGGAATTTTTCCTGACAGCGATTGCTAAACTTTCAACTTTCTTTGGGGGGAAATCACATCCTCCACTGAAAACAAAACTCATTCACGTGACACCAAAATGATTTGATCATGTTCCTTAAAATACACTCGATGCAATATTTTGGTGTTCGTGTGTGTGTGTGTGTGTGTGTGTGTGTGTGGCAGAGAGAGAGAGAGATCATAGCTATAAATGCTAATGTAGAAGCTCAGACACACTCACAGTTGGAAGATGATCCTGCTCATGCTGCTTCTCGCCGCCGCTGTAAGTACTTCGTTCGGGTCACTTTCTCCAACATTAATCAGCATGTTAAAGATAAAGAACTTAAATATCAGTTTCAATTTATGTTACATTATAATGAATTTTTATTGAATTTCAAATTGCTTTAGATTTGATATCAAAATGCAGGTTTGCATTCAGTTTCATTAAAAGATTAGGAATATTAACGATTTAAATTAACAACATTATTTCATTCTTAATGGTAAAGATATTTTACAATAAGGTGTTATTCTTATGTTAATAAGAATGAGTTGTATAAAATTATGTACTGTATTTTATATTTCTTGTGCAGAGCAGAAGCATTAAATATTGCTTAGATTTTCTATTTTTAATTTTTCATATACATTTTTTCACTGCATGCAGTGTAATGTTTAATTGAGCAATCAACACAATTATCAAGGTTTGTTTATTCGTTTTTGTTAAACCTTTTTCTAGCACTTTTTTTTTTCCTAAACGCGTCTTTGCCTTGCAGCTCTCTTAGATTTTTTTTTTTTTAATGAAATTGAATTTTAATAAACTTTAGTGTGTGTATGATGTATTGTGTGTGTATTAGGGGTGTGGCCATGCACACAGCATTAAGGGCCAGGAGAAAAATGGTGCATGTGTGTGTGATGTGAACAGCTCGACCTGGGCTTTTCCTGCTGCCAAGTACGACTCTGTGGCAGAACTGATGCAAAAGTGCCAAGACTCACTGAAGAAACTTCAAACTCAGGTCTCTCTCTCTCTCAAACACACACACACACACACACACACACACACACACACACACACACACACACACACACACACACACACACACAGAGTATGAACTCCAAATATACATCATAAACTGTATGCATAAACAAAAACACACTTTACACACACTGCATAAACTCCGAACAAACATCACAGACACTGTATCAACATCACATGTTACACACTGTAAAGACACCCGGTTTCTACAGGTTTCTTATTAAAATACAAATAATGCTAATAATAATAAATAAATAAATCACACTCCTTGATCATACACACATTCTTTTTGGATGTGACCCGACAAAACCTCGACTGAGACGTCAGTGATATAATGAAGTGAACTGAACACTGGTTTTGGCTGACAGACGATGGCGGGTATGAAGACGGTGCCTGAGATGGAGTCTACACTGAGTAATGTGACTCAGAGGCTGGAGAAGTTCCAGGACCTGAACAATCAGGGCCTGTACAACGCCCTGCACCTGAATCAGCTCAGCCAGGAGATCGAGCAGCTACATGACACCATGAGTGATGCACATCTGGGTACAGCTGGAGGGGAAGCACAGCGCATACGCACAGAGGTAAGCACACATGCGTCCACACACACACACAAAGTCTGGTCCATTAATTGCTTAGAAAGTTAAGAAATTTGTACACGGGTTCACGCACATACCTGTGTGTGTGTGTGTGTGTGGGTGTGGGTGTGGGGGTGGGGGTTTGTAAGGAGTCTTCAGTGTCAGTGCTCTTTGTTTCAAAAAGCACATTATTTAAGTCAGAGGAACATTTATTTTGTTGCTTCCTAAAATGATAATCTGTGTTTTGTTTTTGAGGTGGAAATGATTATATATATACAGTATATACATGTACAGTATATACACATGCAAAAAATTTATTTATTAGAAGCCTAAGAACACATACTGTATTAACCAGGGATGCCACTAATTGTGAAGGGTACTTTTTTAAAAAGGATATTTTCAGCAGTCAGAGCGCCCATGTTGCTTAATATCAGGAAAATATGAATTGTTAAGTGACTCCGATGGCGGCACATTGGATTAGTGGTTAGCACTGTTGCCTTGCACCTCCAGGGTCCGGGTTCGATTCCTGGCCAGGATCGATTCCCGTCTCTGTGTTAACGGAGTTTGCATGTTCTCCCCGTGCTTGGTAAGTTTCCTCCGGGTTCTCCGGTTTCCTCCCACACTCCAAGGACTTGCAGATTAGGCTTATTGGCGTTCCCCAATTGCTCGTAGTGAGTGTATGTGTGTGTGCCCAGCGATGGATTGGCATGCTGTCCAGGGTGTACCTTGACTCTTATCCTAAGTCTCCTGAGACAGCCTCCAGGCCCCTCGCGACCCATGTACATATACAGGATAAAGCATTATAGACATGTACAGAGTGAGTGAGTAAAGTGACTCTGATGCAGTTAAACATACTTTAACATTTAAATATTTGCTTGTATTTGTCCCCAGTTGCAGAAGTTTCAGGAAGAGGTGGATACGATGTACAAGAACAATATCTTCAACCTAGAAACAATAAGAGAGAAGTTACGCTCTCTCAGTAACCGTGCCCAGACCTGCAGGTCCATTCCACAAGACTTCAGGAGTAAGTTTTTTTTTTTACTGAAAAGTTATATTGATGAAAAGATCACAGCATTATTAAGATTTAAACTCTGTTCAGTTCAACGTTTGTTTCATAATGGGTTTAACAGCTCCTAGCAGCAGCAGGACGAGCTAGATGCACCAGGATTTTTCACTAGAATCACACACTATATATATATATATATATATATATATATATATATATATATAATATATATTTATTCCCCCCATTTTCTGTGTCACAGGCACTTGTTCTCAGCGCATGATGAGAAATGTCAGTACGCCGGTGGTGGCTAAGCTGAACCCATTCAGTACATCCTTTATTGCTGGAGCATGGGGTTATGACACTGATCTTGATGGTGAAGAGACATACTGGATCCAGCCGCTAGCTAACGGGCACAGGTTGGGCATTACGGTGCGCTTCTACAAGACCTACGAGGACTTCATGGCCGGAAGGAACCACAGAGATGAAGCGCTAGTTAACTCATACACTCATGCTAGTGCCATTCAGGGTCCAGGCACCATCGTTCACAAGGGTGTTGTGTATTATCAGTGCTATAACGTGCCTGAACTCTGTGCCTATGAGGTGAAAAGCAAGCAATTCCGACGTCTCGCACTTCCTGATGCTGGATTCAACAACAAATTCCCCTACTGCTACTACAACTGTTTGGACTGGACGGATATCAGCATCTCAGCAGATGACACAGGCTTGTGGGTAATATATGCCACAGAAGCTAACCACGGGAACATAGTCGTGAGTCGGGTGGACACTGAAGGCTTCAACATAACACACACGTGGAAGACACGTCTGTTCAAGCGTTCAGTGACCAACGCCTTCATGGTGTGTGGGGTTCTCTACGCAACTCGCTACATAAACACCTATAAAGAGGAAGTGTTTTACGCCTTTGACACCAGCACAGGGTTGGAGGACAACACACTCTCCATCCCCATGGAGAAGGTGGCAGCAAATGTCGCTAATCTTCACTACAACCCCAAAGACATGAGGCTGTACATGTACAACGGTGGCTACATGCTCGCCTACCGAGCTTACTTCTGATCAGAATACGCAATAAAAGGTACATTTAGAAAATGATTCTCAGTATCGTATAAAATCTTAATGAAATCCTGCCAACTGAAAGACGATTTTCTGTTTTCTAAGTCGATTGAGTCTCTTTCATTGTTAGAAAAGGCATTTTCTGTCATAGTGTGGGCTGACCAAAATAAAATCAAAAGCTCTAAACCTTATGTATGTTCAGAGTGCACCTCAGTAATGCTTCACTAATGAGAAATCAATCTTTTATGTGGAATTATGGCTGTATGTATAATACTATAAACTAATAAATACCAGATTTTTCCAATTTTTAATTGAGTTTCGGTTTTATTGCAGTTTGGATTTTCATACCAAACAGGGGGGAGGGGAAATGATGTGATTCTGGCTCAGGATGGCCCTCTGTTGGTCAGAGTTTTGCACAGGCTTGTTCTTTACCTGGATCCGGATAATGGAGGACATCTGAAAGAAGTACTTGGGAGTTGGAGTATGATAAATGAATCCAGGGATTTTGCACTTCCACAGTTTTTAATACTGTACATTCCCAAAAAGTAATAATCTCAAATCTAAACCATCCTCACATGCAACTCACACTAAGCAGTACAAAATACAAGTATTACATGTTAAGCATATCTATAAAGCTTGTCAAAACACTGGCAAAAATTATGCTACATGAATGATTTAAAAATTTTATATGTAATAAACGTAATGAATGTAAAAAATAAAAATGTAAATATTGGGCATAACATATTGGGTTAAATTTGGGATCGTGATGCTTTTCCAATTAGTTTTTAGAGGAGCAAGTGAGACAAAATAATTTTCTACTATTAAAGACAATTGATCAATTATATATCACAACAGTATATCAAAATATAAAAAATTTAGATCAAAGGGATGTATATGTACAGTATATATATATATATATATCCTGTTAACAACTCAAATTTACTTTTACTGCCATTGTATACAGAGTGAGTGAAAATATAACTAGGCATTACAAATGTACAATCAAATTCCATATTTAAAAAAAAATATATTGTACCGTATTTCACCGCCGGAAAGGATGTTGGAGAGACGAGTGAGCTTGCTTGCTGCCCAATGCAATGCCTGGCAGTATTTTATTACCACACAGCACTGTATAGCAAAAGCAACACATTCACTGTCACAGCACACACAGGTCAAGCACACACACACATACTGTACATCCATGTCAATCACACATACACACGCCGAACTTGGCCGAATCCACTAACCCAAACCCCCTTCTCTAACATGGTGGACACATAGAGAACCCTGCAAGGCATGATGGTCGTCAGCCGCTGCCCCGCCCACGCCACAATATATTTTGAAACAACAAATTTTGAAACATGTACTTAATTACATAGAAAAATTAAAGCACATCTTTACATTTCAACGTAGGCACCGGTTGCAGCAACACGTCTCCTGTAGGATGTTTTTTGGTTTATTGCTGAGAACTTCCTGAATCTGTGCCTCCAGCTCCTCCAGTATGTCCTCCAGACATTTTTCAGGCGGGGATGGCATGGACCTTATGAAAGGCCTCCAAGAAGTTAGGATGAGCCTAGTTACTTTTTACCCACCCTGTAGGATTTAATAAAGTTTCAGTAACATTCCATTTTAACCTAAAAATCATGCCACAGTTATTCCTATCTTACAATTAATTGCATATTCTAATCTAGCTCATTTCTCAGTCTAAAAACATATTCAGAATATAAAAAAATATAACTAATATTAAATTAATTTCATATTTAAACCACATTAGTCATTGTCTTCTCAAAAATAAACTGATGAGTAAATTTTATGCTATCTTTTAAAAGAATTAAATCATTAAAGTTGCTGAATATCAGATTCTAGTCTTGTAGAAAACACCAAAGCTAAGCTCAATGAGAACATGTGTTTAAAAATATATATACAGTATATACACAGCAACAGTGAAATCAGCAACAGTGGCAGAAAAATAAAAAGATAATATGAGAAGTTAGAGAAATATGGACAACTGAAAGCAGAACTAAGGAAAATAGAGAAGGTTAAAAAAAGGATATTATTCTGCTGCAATGTGAGCGCACAGGGTTATGAGGTTTAACTTAATTTTTGTGCAGGTCGCTGCTTCTTAGGTCTGTTGATGTTGATGTTCAGCACAGAAATGTAAGAAGAATGAACAGGGGTATAGTCTCCAGTTACACCAGTGTTTCATTACATTTACTTCACGAGGCACCAGATTGGAGGACACGGTCACTGAGAACCCAATTATGGGTATTTTATCTTCTTTCATTTTTGATTCAGTTAATAAAATGTGTGTGATGTGATGACTTGAAGTATACACAGCATGTACAGTAGATTCTGTTTGAAGCTGAACTATTTGTGTGAGAGGATGTTTTTAGGGCATTGCTCTCGGGCCCACTGCTGGCAACTTGGTGGTGCTGAGGTTTAAACCTTTCAAATTGTAGTCCAATGCCTTAACCACTGGGCTACCCCTGCCCATCCCATTTCTCTCCTGCCCCGAAGACTCTAAGCATGACCATGCGCTAATACACACAATCAGAGGTGTCAAGTAACGAAGTACAAATACTTCGTTACCTTACTTAAGTAGAAATTTTGGGTATCTATACTTTACTGGAGTAATTATTTTTCAGCCGACTTTTTACTTCCACTCTATACATTTTTAAGCAATTATCTGTACTTTCTACTCCTTAAATTTTATAAATAGCGTCGTTACTATATTTTTATGATCAGAACGCGCAAATCCCCCCCCGCCCCCGGTCGCATGAGAAGAACGCACACAACGTCCCCCCCCACCCCGGTCGCATGATCAGAAAGCAAGACCTTAATGGTTTTGTCGCCCCTCACGGTAGTTTTACTTTAATACTTTAAGTAGTTTTGAAACCAGTACTTTTAAACTTTTACTTAAGTAAAAAGCTTGGGTTGATACTTCAACTGCTAAAGAAGTATTTTTGAACCCTAGTATCTATACTTCTACTCAAGTAATGAATGTGAATACTTTTGACACCACTGCACACAATATGTCATACTGTACATAAACATGAACATACGCACAACATCTTCTCTGAACAGTGCTTTATCATAAAGTTTTATATACCTTAATAGTGTGTGTGTGTGTGTGTGTGTGTGTGTGTAGTGTTTAAGCAAACAGTGTGTAAGGACTTTTTTTTACTTCCTACAACTTTATTGCTTTCTGCTTTACTGAGAGCAGTTCTTCCAACAAAACTAAACTATTACACAACCAATAACGTCTCTAACTGAAAAACACAAACATGTTAACTGTTGAGGAACATGATCAATGGTTTGCGTTTATTTAAAAAAAATCTATTTTCTTTAAATGAGGATGTGAATATTTTTCCCACAGGAAGTTACTGTAGGTCTTAAGCAATCAGTAACTGACAAAATTCCACTTCACTTTCTTGCAACATACAGTGTATGATATTTGTTATATCATGAATTTACAATCAATGTATTTACTGTAATTAACACAAAAAAAATCATTCATGGTGATACAGTAGTAGGTAAAACTTGAAAAAAAAAGGTTTCTAACAAAAAAAAATCATGTTTGTCAAATGTACATATTTTAGTGAGTTAATAACTCATTTTAGGATAAAATAATGAGTATATATTAAGGTAAGAATTGAGCACATTATTGGTAACTGAGGAGTGTAATTCCAAGTAAGTAAGTAACCATTACAACTAGTTTGAGTAAAGTAAACTGAGGTAAGAAATGAGCACATTATTGATAACTTAAATACTTGGCCCATCACGAGTGAGTTGGGGAGAATAAATTGAGGTAAGTACTGTGACTATAGATAACTAAGTTAGATAATATTTTTTCAACTAACCCTAACCCTAACCCAACTATAGTGTGTTCCAGGTATTTTGAATATATTACTTGGCATGTCAGCTTTGCTACAAGGTAACTGAAATCCCACAGTGCAAATAAGGAAGTGAAACATTAACGATGGACGCTCGGAGCTTTTAAGGGTTTATTCATGCACAAGGCCAAGAGCTATTATAGTACTTGTCCCTACACAGTGTAAATTCTAGTTCAAAGCTTTGGGCAGAAACAGGATGAAAGATTAAAACAAAGCAAACTGACAAGTTGAAAAATGAATTATTTAATCGCATGTAATTAAATCTTTTAACCTGGTTCAGTAGTATGTTAAGATTTGTAATATGCATACTGATATTTGCATATCTGAAAGCACAATTTCTGATGAATTGTACTGTAACCCTTTAAAGAAGAAGGAGAGAGGTACAGTAGTTATCCGTTCCCTGTTGGTGTATCTGAAAGAAAAAGAAGAGGATCTCTTCAGAGAATACTTGGTAGGTAAATCTGACATGATTGTGTTACTGTACTTACTTGATAAAACATACAGTACTGATATGTTGACTTATTACTCATCTGCCAGGATGGTGAAGTGCAGTTTACTGGAGAAGTGATGATCATCGTCATCAGAAGCGCAATCATGTCTCAGCCAGCCAGTGCAAAGATTGTTATAGAAGGAACAGTTGTCTTGAAAGACCTAGATGTACCAAGAGCCTGTGCCTTGCTGTAACATACAGTAGCTGAGGTTGAGTGCATGCTGTATATCAGCCCCATTGATATATGCACTCAACCTCAGCTATCCCAAAGAACTGAAGAACACTTTTGGAGAGTTATTCCAAAAGATTTTTCTGAAACCAGATGGACTGAAAGTCAGCCCAAGGGTAATGTCACTAAAATGTTGCCTTGTACCAGTGTTCCATGTTTTTTTTTTTTTTTTAAGCAGCTCACAGTCCTCGTTAGGATAATGCTGTTGTTTTAACCCCAAAGTGAATGTATAATACACCAGCCATTCTTTCAGTTCCAGTAACATTGTACAGGTGTGCCTATAAAGGTTACCAGTTATAGTACAATTTATATATAGTATACATACAATATAGTATTTGTAATATATACTCTATCCTCACCAAAAGGACTAAAAGTGTATTAGTGTAATTCTAATATTTCTGTTCAGCAGTAAATAGACATATACAGTGGTGTGAAAAACTATTTTTCCCCTTCCTGATTTCTTATTCTTTTTGCATGTTTGTCACACTTAAATGTAGCTGCTCATCAAAAACCATTAACTATTAGTCAAAGATAACATAATTGAACACAAAATGCAGTTTTTAAATGAAGGTTTACGTTATTAAGAAAGAAAAAAAACTCCAAATCTACATGGCAAAAAAAAAAAAAAAACTTAACTGTGGTCCAATTTCTGTAGTCACCCCCAGGCCTGATTACTGCCACACCTGTTTCAATCAAGACATCACTTAAATAGGAGCTACCTGACACAGAGAAGTAGACCAAAAGCACCTCAAAAGCTAGACATCATGCCAAGATCCAAAGAAATTCAGGAACAAATGAAAACAAAAGTAATTGAGATCTATCAGTCTGGTAAAGGTTATAAAGCCATTTCTAAAGCTTTGGGACTCCAGCGAACCACAGTGAGAGCCATTATCCACAAATGGCAAAAACATGGAACAGTGGTGAACCTTCCCAGGAGTGGCCGGCCGACCAAAATTACCCGAAGAGCGCAGAGACAACTCATCCGAGAGGCCACAAAAGACCCCAGGACAACATCTAAAGAACTGCAGGCCTCACTTGCCTCAATTAAGGTCAGTGTTCACGACTCCACCATAAGAAAGAGACTGGGCAAAAATGGCCTGCATGTCAGATTTCCAAGGCGCAAACCACTTTTAAGCAAAAAGAACATTAAGGCTCGTCTCAATTTTGCTAAAAAACATCTCAATGATTGCCAAGACTTTTGGGAAAATACCTTGTGGACCGACGAGACAAAAGTTTAACTTTTTGGAAGGTGTGTGTCCCGTTACATCTGGCGTAAAAGTAACACAGCATTTCAGAAAAAGAACATCATACCAACAGTAAAATATGGTGGTGGTAGTGTGATGGTCTGGGGCTGTTTTGCTGCTTCAGGACCTGGAAGGCTTGCTGTGATAGATGGAACCATGAATTCTACTGTCTACCAAAAAATCCTGAAGGAGAATGTCCGGCCATCTGTTCGTCAACTCAAGCTGAAGCGATCTTGGGTGCTGCAGCAGGACAATGACCCAAAACACACCAGCAAATCCACCTCTGAATGGCTGAAGAAAAACAAAATGAAGACTTTGGAGTGGCCTAGTCAAAGTCCTGACCTGAATCCTATTGAGATGTTGTGGTATGACCTTAAAAAGGCGGTTCATGCTAGAAAACCCTCAAATAAAGCTGAATTACAACAATTCTGCAAAGATGAGTGGGCCAAAATTCCTCCAGAGCGCTGTAAAAGACTCGTTGCAAGTTATCGCAAACGCTTGAAGGGTGGCCCAACCAGTTATTAGGTTCAGGGGGCAATTACTTTTTCACACAGGGCCATGTAGGTTTGGATTTTTTTTCTCTGTAAATAATAAAACCCCTCATTTAAAAACTGCATTTTGTGTTTACTTGTGTTATCTTTGACTAATAGTTAAATGTGTTTGATGATCAGAAACATTTTGTGTGACAAACATGCAAAAGAATAAGAAATCACAGCACTGTACAGACCCTATACAGTACAGTACATTTTTGAAATAAACCATAAGACATTGAAATTGAAGACTTATCTCAAGTTTCAGCAAAGTTCATAGGTTTATAGGCATTCATGGTTGGAAAAAAAACTTTTTTTTTGTTTTTTAAGGTTTTATAATAAAAAAAATTATTAGTTGGAACAACTGGAATGACTGTGATTCATTGTGATTATTTAAGTTACTAATACTAAATAAAATTATCATAATTTGCATGCACATTTATAAGTAGGACATAAGTAAAAAAAAAAAAAAAGAAGTTTGAGTAACTTAAATGGAACAATTTGACAACTTATTGTCAGAACATTTGAATTAATATTGAGTTGCTTCAACTTAAATTTGTCTGTAGAGGTAAAATCAAATCATGTTGGTTGCACTTAAACTGTTACATTACTCTTATTTAATTTTTAAAAATTCATTTTTATAAATTACATGTTGGATTTACTCAATTATGCCAGAGTTGGCATAAATTAAAAAGATGAATGCAAATTATGATAATTTTTTTAAGTAAACCTAACAAATTGTGCAGACAAATCAAAAGAATGCAGAATCAATTCTAGAGATCTTTTTTTTAATGGTATAGATTTACCCACCCAGAACACACTAGCGCCTAAAACAGGGCTTCTGTAAACTAAAACCCTCCAGTACACAGTCCATTTGTCCTGATTACTAATCACCACCACCTGAAACTCATCACACCACTCACAGAGTATATAAGCACTCTCAGTTCAACTCAACCATCCAACTGTGAGCTCATGTGTTCTGTCAGTTCATTGCCAACAAGTTTCTATTGCTGTTTGTTTACCTGGTTACTGAGCCTGCATTTCTGATGATACATTTAGCTTCATTGGCTGAATGAAAATAGGATGTCAAGAAAATTCTACAGAAACAGCGGACCTACATTGAAATAGCTCGAATAGATTTGCGGAACAAGCTAAAATCTGTAACAATAGTTGCATAGAGAGCAATAAGCAATGATTGTGATATGCATCTAAATCATTTAGATCAATTAGAACTATTGGAAACAATATGCAATAGACAGGTGAACCAAAAACAAGAGTAATTTAGTTGATTATGTTGAAATAAAGAAAGGTTGTATGAATGAACTCAAGACCACAATCATAACCAGAGTGAACCGTGGTAATTGGAGTATCATGATATGGGGCTGATGTGAAATACTGTATATTAGAAACTAAATTGGTGGAGAAGCACAAGCACAAAATAAACATGTCAAGCATAACGCTACTAAAATAAATAAATAATTTTTTTTTAAAAAAGGTTGTGCATATCTTCTGACTTGAATTCCAAAGGAGGATTTTGAAATTTTGAGTCCTTCAGTGGGATCTTCGAGACCTTGGGGAATTGAATCCAAAATAGTGCAAAAAGTGAATTCCAGCTTTGGTTTATTGTTTCAAAACTGCTAACAACTGCTCTGCGATGGATTGGCATGCTGTCCAGGGTGTACCCTGCCTCGTGCCCTGAGTCTCCTGGGATAGGCTCCAGGTCCCCGCGACCCTAAATACAGGATAAAGCGGTATAGAAGATGAATGAATGAATGAACTGCTAACAACAATAACAACAAGTTTATAACATCTCTGTTTTGGTTAACAGATTAATTTTTATTTCTTGTATATTCTTGTGTTCTAACATTTACATTACAATACATGATTTATTGTTTATATTTATATGTATGAAGTCAAAATAAAGTATATGCGTAAATTTAAAGAACATTAAGCAACAAAAACAAAACTGTCCCAATATTTATTTACTCTCACTGTACAGCACCATTTGTCTGTGAAACAAATTCTTTTTTAATCTCAGTTACTTTACAGCAGCAAAACACCACATCATCTGTCAAAGCAACCTTTGGTTCCATAGTGGACCAAAAGATATCATTTGGTGCTTTGACCACCGTGGCCCAGGTTGGATTCATGGTTGTGGAATTAACCCCTACTGTTAAGAATTTAGATTAATATACTCTTATATACCCCACACTTGTTGATAATATCACATTAATGCATTAGATCTAGGGCATTGATATGAACTTTGATTTGCAACAGTACTAATGTCAGAGCTGCTGTTATAGAAAGTTTTCTGCACCTTATGGCCAATCAGAGTAGCGAATTCAATAGTGCTGATTTATCGACTAAATGGAATACTTGTGTTATAATGAAAACATACATTTAATTTAATTATTAAGATGAAGAAAGCAAGAACATGGGATGCTGTATTAGGATTGTGCAAACACCAAAACTAAAACCACATCATGCTGTAGTCTGTCACTCCACCCAAAAAAAAAAAAAAAGAAAGAAAGAAATTTCCAACTTTCACTTCCACAATATGTGTAGAAATTGGGATTTCTGGCATTAAAAACTTGATTTTAAAAAAGGAAGAGGTGATTTGCTTTAAGAGAGCATCTGGACTTTTTCTGATAAAAGCTGATTTTTTTTTTTTTAAATAAAGCTGCAGCGTCTTTATTCTGCTCGTTTAAAGCGACCATGGAGTCATCTGTGTTGTTTGTACAGACCGCCACATTTTTCCTCACCCTTTTCTCTCAGGTAAGAGAAAACCGTTCATACAGTTGTACTATAAGTTTCATTCTTTATAAATTTTTTTACATGGTTTATATATTGGGTTAACATCTAAATGAAACTGTGCAAAAAAAAAGCATAAGTATAAAACTTACTTCATTCATTATAGTCACATTCAAAGAAAATGTGTGACATTACATTACGCAGTACTGTATGTATTTGTAATTTGTAATGTTTTTTCTGTACTGTAAGTGCGTGAGCGGGAAGGACTGCGTGTGTGAACTGAACAATTTGCAGGAAACTTTCCCAATGGAGAAACTCGACTCCATCCTCACTGAGGCTTCGCTGTGCAACAGGAGCATCACATTAACACAGGTTTGAGGGTTTTAAGACAATTTTAAAAACTATGCATGTTCTAAAATTTGTTAAGATGACAGATAAGGAATGAAACTCTCATCATGTACGTAAGTCGCTGTTAAGCAGAAAATAACAAACAACTGGAGGCCATGAGTTACTCTCTCTCTCTCTCTCTCTGTCTCTGTCTCTCTGTGATGTTTTTGTCTAAAACTTCCTCTATGTCCGATTTCAAACACCATCTACATAAATGAGCATTTCATTAATGGAAGACAAATTACACAACCATGTATAATAGTCAGCGTGTGGTGATGATATCGCTTCAGATACTACACACCACTGTGCTTATATAATACTGTATAACACCATGCACAAATGTAGAGAAGTTAAACATAGAGATGTTAGCTGTAGGATGCAGTGGAGTAAAAATAAAAGTATAATAGTAAAATGAAAGTAAATAAAAGATACGTAAAAACTTAACTTAAGTTCAGTGATGATGTAAATGTACTTTGTTACCGTCCACCTCTGGAATCACTCCTCTGATGGTAGAAACATGAGCTCTGTACAGTAGTTATACTTAATTCACAAGAACAATTCCTATTCTCAGTTACATTATCGTGTATGTATATAGTGTAAACTGTCATTTGTTCTTCAGATTTTTTTTTCTTCTCTTTCTTAAAGATTCTGCTAGTAATACTACTGAGAAGTGTCCTGAAGTCTTTCCAGAGATGCAAAGCTTAACTTAACTTGGAAAACATTGAACGTCTGTCTCTCTCGATCTCTCAGCTAATGGAGGTGGATATACTGATGCTGGGAGTGATGCGGCGGCTGGACCAGCTGGAGAAGAGCGTGTCCGTGTTGGAGAATGAGGATGACGGTGATCTGTATGGTGCTGTGACACTGCGAATCATTGACCTGGAGCTCGCTGAGATCCTGGAGCTCACGGCTAAACTGAAGGAAACCTTCAGCTTACACAAGAATCTCAGTGAGAGCATAGCCACCAAGGTTTCTTACTGCATTACATCATACCACACCAAAGTACATTCCCTAGGGAATAAAGGGAGTTTTTACTTACTTCGCTCAAATAAATGTCCTGGTTTGACTTGAACGGCCTTCAATTAATCATTTTAACCTAAATGCTGTATTAGGTTTAAGGTAATTGGTTAAGTGGAGGGCATTATTAACTGGATAAAAGCATCTGTTGAATGAATAATTAAGTATACAGTATGGATGATCAAGGTTGTTATTCTTCCTATCTGTCCTGAAGCTACAAAACATGACCGACTGCATGCAGGAGTTTGAGGCTTTTGATCTTTTGCATGAGGTGAACAAACAGAGAGAAAATCAGCACATCAAGAGAGAGTTGGCTGAGTGTCAGCATGAGCTTCAAGCAACGTCTTATCCTCCCACACCTCGTCCACGTACGTACAGTTTACCTTATGGTTAATTTAAAGAGACAATAGCAAATATACAGAACTTAACGTATTAGATCTGTCATAGCACTGTATTGTTTCCTTTAATATTCTAGAAATGTGTCAGTAGGTCTCTCTCTCTCTTTCTCTAAATTGACCTCTAAATAGTGTCTCTGATCTCTAAATCTCTACGTTGTTTGTGTGTAGGACGCTGTCCACAAGGACAATTGGTCAATGTGACCGGTGCTAAAACTTACTCCCTTACCCAGTATGGAACTTCTTACGTTTACGGTGCCTGGGGAAAAGACCCAAAACCTGCTCCAGGAAAGGAGGACACGTACTGGCTGGTGGCTCTGACCAGCGCTAACGCTTATGCTAATTTTGTGCGGCATTACAGCAGTTTGAGCACTTTAACGGCAGGTGTGCGTCCTGTGGATGCAACCATTGCTTCCTCAAACCCCACCACAAACACCATCATGGGCCCTAACGTGGTGCAGTACGGAGATGCGCTATACTACGGCTGCTATAATACACCCTCTGTATGTCGCTTTAACATCTCCACTCTCTCCATCACCAATACACCACTTCCACAAAACTCTGGCTTCAATAACAAATTTCCATTCGGCCACTTGGACGCCACGTACAAGTACACAGACTTGGATTTCGCCACGGATGAATTTGGTGTTTATGTCGTCTACACAGCGCCTGACAACTTTGGTAATGTGATACTTAGTGAGATAATAGAAGGAAGTCCTCCATCTTTGGGCCGAACATGGCGAACATCACTGCACAAGCGCACCGTCACTAACACCTTCATGGTATGCGGAGTACTTTATGCCACACGCTTCCTGGACAAACAGATGGAGGAAATTTTCTACTCATTCGATACAGAGACAAGCGAGGAGCGTTACGATCTGAAGATCCACATCAAGAAAATGCAAACCAATATCCAGTCTCTGAATTACAGCCCACGAGACCGAATGCTCTACGCCTACAGTGACGCATACATCATCTCATATGAGGCTGTCTTTCAGTAAAAGATTATCTTAGCTCATGTGAAGTTATATTTTGTTATACAGCTGTATGATCATGTTGCGAAATATTTTTTTCTGTAGACACTGTTGATTCATAACGCAAGAAAATCAGAATCTGTAAAATGTCATTATAATGGATTAATATTTAATTTAATCTGCAGTTCAACTTTTACATGTGAATTTAATGAATTTAACAAATAATTATTAATCATTATCTTTTGGGTGTTCTGTAAATGTCTTTTGATCAATAAAACATGATTTATGTTAATAACTATTCTGTGTACAAGACTCCAAAAGATCCAAAACTTCCATAAAATATTTTTATTCACCTGTTTTTTAAATTATTATTACATGTGCATTGACACAGATATAGTACATATTGTACAAATACGAAAGCATATCAATTAAAAATACTAATACATTTGCTAGCTTTAAAATAAAGCACTCTTTTTAAAATATGAACACAAGCCATATTGTACACACAGTGCATTCATAATTAATTAAAACCATGATATGTCAACTATCACATAACATGCTTTTTTCAAGAAAAACAAATAAACAAACCAACAAACAAATGCACTTAGCGAATTACAATTTCCTATACAGTATTTCTCTATTCGGTATTCCCCTGCTACATTCACACGCATATTCTATTCGATTCAATTGTATTCAGATAGCGCTTTTAACAATGGTCACTGTCTCAAAGCAACTTCACAAAAATGAAAGAATTCTTTTTTTTTTTTAAGAGAATTCATGGAAAATGTGTCTAGACATACTACCAGTGTTTCATTAGTGCTTGGATACCATTAAGGTAGAAAGTATGCCAGAGCCATGATCAGAGTCTTCACATCTGAAATACTGGACTCCCAGGAACTCCCCCAAAAGTGGGAATGGCTAAGAGGGAGGTCTGAACTCTACAAAGGATGTGGCAAGTCCCAGCGAGTTCCTGTAATATGAAAGTGGTGTTGAATGATTGTGTACAATTTCCACAGACAGATGCATCTCTTTAACAAGATTGGCTTCACAAGTTATCCATTGATTTTTAAGGATTGACTTTTGCACACTCTTTTTGAAGACAATGGTTTTTACTGTGTATACACTGTAGTCCTGCAGTGTTATTATAGTGTGTTTAAAGTAGGGTTGAAGCAATTTGTTCTCCCAGGTAATTAATCAAGAAAGGTTTCAGGCGTCCTTAAGGTATGAATTGTGGGCAGGGCTTAACTACCTACAGTACTGTATATTGAAGGTGTATAGTAAAAAGAAAAGTAAAAAGCATATCC
Source organism: Channallabes apus (assembly GCA_030522415.1). NCBI lineage: Eukaryota > Metazoa > Chordata > Actinopteri > Siluriformes > Clariidae > Channallabes > Channallabes apus. The sequence continues at coordinate 41,093,485 of CM060113.1, forward strand.
TGCACTAGTTAGTCGCAGATCTAACATATATTATTGTTAGCAAGGAATTGGCAGTATGTTTCAGCTGTAGTAGAAGAGCCTCTCCAGGATGGCGCCGGTGAGGTCGATGCTGTCACAACTGCTCCGACCTCCTTTTTTTTTTTTTTTAAACAAAGGTTCAGTTATTTTAAACCAGCAAATTCTTCACAGTTGAGTACATTAGGTACGATAGAGATACTCTTATTTCTATTGGTATACAATGTACTCACAATTTGACAGTTTTAATCCCGAACTGGCCGTGTGAGAACCTGAGGGAGAACAAGGGATGCGATCCAAAGCGGTGGAACAGGCTGAACAGACTGAGAACCCATGCACACATCACGGAAAACAAGCTCAGGTCATTGAACTTGTTTTCCAGTGATTGGACATTGGAAAGCAGGATGCTGGGTAGAGGTGTGATGTGTGCACGGGCTCTCAGTCTGTTCAGCCTGTTGAGGGTAAAGTTCCAGAGAGACATTCGGAACTGCAATCTCCTCTGCTTCACAGAGACATGGCCGAACCCAGCAGTACCGGATCACACCATCCTGCTGGCCTAGTTCTTCTCCCTTCAACATATGGACTGGAGACTGGACTTGGGGAAGTCAAGGAAAGGTGGAGTGTGTTTAATGGTGAATAACAGTTGGCGCAACAGCGCAAGCGTTGTTCCTCTCACACGCTCCTGCACACCCAACGTGGAACTAATGACCATCAAATGTCATATGTTTTACCTTCCTCAAGAGTTTAAATAATGGTCATAATCAGCGCAGTTTATATTCCACCACAAGTGGACACAGACACTGCCTTATGAGAGCTGCATGAAGCACTCACACAGCACCAGACACAACACAGTGGTGTTGCGCCAAATTTTATCAGCACATCATCTGCCCCACCAGGGGTGAAAGGTCACTGGACCACTGCTATACAACAAAGACAGCTAAACGGCACAATCTCGCCCCCATTTGGGAAATTTGACCACACCACCATTTTCCTCATACCAAAATATAAGCAGCTCAGAGCGAGGTTGTGCACTCGACGTCCAATTGGTGGCCGCTCTACAGGACTCTCTACAGGATGCACTAATGCAGACTGGGACAGAAACGTGTTCATCATCTATGAGGAGGACGTGAGGAGAGCCTTCAGGAGAATGACCACCAGGGAAGCAGGAGGACCAGACCGCATCCCAGGTCCGGTATTCCCACATCACTCACTCACCTGGACACTATGTTATTAACATAAGGAATTGTGTTAAAATGCTCTTTGTCAACTTCAGTTCAGCATTCAACACTATAAATTCCTCCACACTCACCAACAAGCTGAAGCACCTTGGACTCCATCTCTGAGTAAATGGATCTCCAATTTCCTAACTGGCAGATCACAGGCAGTAAGGATGGGCAGACATGCTTCAGCCTCACTGAAGCACTGGAGTCCCCTAGGGCTGTGTTCTGAGCTCCCTGTTGTACTCACTATACACCTATGACTGTTTGGCCACTAACAACTATACCACCATCATTAAGTTTGCTGATGGCACCGTCGTAAAGGGCTTGATCTCTGAAAACGACGAGATCATGAAGGACCTCACCCACCCCAACAGTGGACTGTTCTCTCGGTTGCAGTCAGGAAAGCACTCCCTGAAGGCCAACACAGAGAGACTAAGGAGGAGCTTCTTCGTGTAGACTATACGGACTCTCAATCACACAGGACTAAACACTGTACTCCTACTCATATACCACTCAGCACATCGCACATTAATGTTCATTTGCACATTTAACTCATTTGCACATACTTTACACATTGCTTTGCTCATTACTGGACATTTCCATTAATTTCAACTCAATTCTATTTTTAGTGTTATTACTTATACATAATGTACATTTACAGTCAAAAGTTTCCTATATTTTCGTAAAAAAAAAAATTTATTCCATATTTTATATTCCTTATCTGAAAATTTTCTTCTTATACTCTATTTTTTTCTTTAGAATACTCTATTTCCCCTGGACAGTTGTTAACATTTCACTGCATATCATACTGTGTATGACAAATAAATTTCTTCTAAGCCAAGGAAGATTTCTTGTCTTCCGATGTCTTGGCTATCCGATGTATTGCACAGCAATAGAAAAGAATTAAGAAGTGCAGAGGGAAGATGGGAAAAAATCACAGCTTGATGCAGATCTTGTTCTCAGCTGTAGTAGCCCTAACCCGGCTCTTCTCTCTATATATTAATGTGAAGCAAAGGATTCATTCAGGATGGCATCTCATTAGCTGAAACTCAATCTCAGTAAAACTGAACTGCTGTTCATCCCAGGTGATGCATCACATCTTATGATGTCCCAATCGGATCACTCCTTCAGTCACTCCGCACAACTTTGGAGTAATTCCAAACACATTGCTAACCTTACACGCTCTTGTTTATTTCTTCTTTATTTCCCTTCACACTGGCTGCTCAGGTGCTTGTTCAGTCTATTGTTATTATAAGACTAGACTACTGCAACTCAGTCCTGGCAGCTTCTGCAGCTGATCCAAAATGCAGCTGCATCGCTTGTTTTCAACCGTCCTAAATTTTCCATCATCATTGTAAAATGTACAGGACTGCCACCTAGTGGGTGTGAACATTTAAAGATTTTAAGAATTACTGTACCTCTCCATTTTTTTTTAAAATCATAACAGTCATATAATGATCATGATATAAGTCTGTGTTGATGCCTGCTCTACATTAAAAGCTTTTACATGGGAACTTTGTGAATGGTAGATGAGAAATTGTCACGAGCTGGTCCGTGTGAGGCAGGCTTAGGGAACCCAAAAGCAGACAAAACAGACTTTGTTCAGTATAACTGATTTTAATACAACTATCAGGGTTAAATGGAGGGAGAATTATAATCAATAAAGTAATAAAATAAAATCACTGATTTTAATGCAAAATATGAGAGTCAAACAGAAGGAGAATTATAATCAAAAGGAAAGTTACTTTATTTCAAAATCACTGATCTTATGCAAAATATGAGAGTCAGACAGAAGAGGAATTATCAAAAGGAAAGTCACTTTCTTTGTTTCAGTACTACGGATTCCAACTCAGGATATGAAAGTGAAACAGAGAATGGAAAAACAAAAACATTACTTGAGGCAACCTGTGGCGTGATTTGGCCGAGGCTGTGGACAGGAGCCAAGGAGCGAGTGACACAGAGCATGCGCAGTGTCCTACAGAGCGGGCACGGCTTAGAACGCGCAGGTAGAGCGAAAGCAGCAGCAGAGCGAGCGCAGCTGTGTGGAGAGCTGAAGTCCGCTGAGCACGCGCTGAATCTGACACGCCGGCAGAGAGAGCGCAGCAACAGAGTGAGATATGAGCTGCAGCAATCCTATGGGTATTAATAGAGTCAAAGTCGAGAGTGAAAACAAAGGTTCAAAGCCGGGTAATCAGTCAACGTAGCAAACAATTCCATTTCGTGAAGCAAAGCCGTAACTAGAGGTGAACCTGGGGGACAATTTGGGAGCGGTTGTTTTGATGGGAATGTCTCGGGTGGACAGCATCACCCTCTGACCCACTCTGTACCTGGGGGCTGCTGAGCAGCGTCGTTCAGCTTGCCGCTTGAAGGTACTGATGGTGCGTAGGAGACGGGTTCTGGCCTGGGACCAACCTCTCCTGCAGCGGCGCACAAAAGACAGGGCTGATGGTGCTGTTGCTTCCTCTTCTTGGGATGGGAACAGTGGAGGCTGATAGTCCAAGCAGCACTGGAATGGAGAGAGGCCTATAGCGGAGGTTGGCAGAGAGTTGTACGCATACTCTATCCAGGGTAGTGTCCTGCTCCACGTGGTTGGGTCCCTTGAGGCCATGCACCTTAAGGCCTTCTCCAGTTCCTGGTTCAAGCTCTCTGTCTGTCCATTTGACTGATAGTGATAACCAGAGGATAGGCTGGGTGTTGCTCTGATTAGTCTGCAAAATGCCTTCCAGAACTCTGCTGAGAACTGGGGGCCACGGTCAGAGACAATGTCGGAGGGGAGACCATGCAGACGGAAGGCGTGGAGGACCATCAGCTCGGCTGTTTCCTTGGCTGACGGGAGCTTTGGCAAGGGAACAAAATGGACAGCCAACTATGGTCAGTATACAGGTGTTGCCCTCAGAATTGGGGAGGCTGTTAATGAAGTCCAGAGCGATATGAGACCAGGGGCGGCAAGGAGCTGGGAGGGGATTCAGGAACCCAGCAGGGGGTTTGTTGGTTGACTTGTTACTGATGCAAGTGTCACAGGCTGTCACAAACCCCTGAACATCAGTCTTCATAGATGGCCAGCAGAACTATTGTTGAAGGAGGGATAGGGTGCGAGCTCTCCCCGGATGACAGGCAATTAGAGAGCTGTGTCCCCATTCCAGCACCCGAGATCGGACAAACGCTGGGACAAAGAGAAGGCCTGGGGAATTCACATCACAGGCCCGATTCAACGCATTCTTCACCAGCGATTCAAAATCCAGGACTGCGGCCGCCACAAGGCAACGAGGAGGCAGGATTGTCTCAGCCGGCACTGGTTCATGGGGAGTGGAGAACTGCCGAGATAGGGCGTCAGGTTTCCCATTTTTGGAGCCCGGGCGATATGAGAGCGTGAAATCAAAACGGGAGAAAAATAGGCTTCACCTGGCCTGACGGGCATTGAGCCTCTTGGCTGATCTGAGGTACTCCAGGATTTTGTGGTCGGTCCAGACCAGAAATGGAGAGGAAGTTCCCTCTAACCAGTGTCTCCACTCTTCTAGGGCAAGTTTGACCACCAACAGTTCCCGATCTCCTATGTCATAGTTCCTTTCAGCAGAGGAGAGACGGCGAGAGAAAAAGGAGCAGTGGTGCAACTTATTATCCTTGAGTGACCTCTGAGACAAGACGGCCCCAAATCCTGACTCGGAGGTGTCCACCTCCACCACGAACTGGAGAGACGGATCCGGGATGATCAGAATGGGTGCGGATGTGAACCTAAGCTTTAGGTTGGTGAATGCCTCTTCAGCCTGCAGGTTCCAGAGAAAGAGAACCTTGGTGGAGGTTAGCATGGTGAGAGGTGCTGCCACTGAGCTGTAATTTCTAACAAAGCGCCTATAAAAATTGGCAAGAATCGCTGGAGCTCTCGTCTTGTGGTGGGTGTGGGCCAGTCTGTAACGACAGTTAGCTTAGATGGCTCCATCTGCAGGCTGGAAGGGGCAATAATAAAACCAAGGAATGACACAGATTCTCGGTGGAATTCACACTTCTCTGCTTTAACAAAAAGTTTATTCTCGAGGAGTCTTTGCAAGACCTGTCTGACGTGCAATTTGTGCTCCTTCAGAGAACGAGAAAAAATCTAAATGTCGTCCAGGTAAACAAAAACGGAGTTATTTAGAAAGTCTCTTAGGACGTCATTCACCAGGGCTTGAAAAACGGCAGGAGCGTTGGTCAGTCCGAAGGGAACCACTAGGTACTCGTAGTGGCCTGTGGGTGTATTGAATGTAGTCTTCCATTCGTCCCCCTCCATTACTCTTACCAGGTGATATGCGTTTCGCAAGTCCAGTTTGGTGAACACACTAGCCCCTTGCAGCAGATCAAACGCAGAGGACATGAGGGGAAGGGGATAGCGATTCTTGACAGTGATTGCATTTAGATCACGGTAATCAATACAGGGGTGAAGGGACTTGTCCTTTTTATCCACAAAAAAGAAACCAGCTCCGGCCGGCGAGGATCGGATGATCCCTGCTGCCAGTGACTCAGTGATGTACTTATCCATGGCTTCTCTCTCCGGGGCCGAAAGGGAATATAAGCGGCCTCTTGGGGGGGTTGTACCTGGGAGCAGATCAATGGAGCAATCATATGGTCTGTGGGGTGGTAGAGAGAGGGCGCGTGACTTGCTAAACACTTGCCGGAGGTCGCGGTACTCAGGCGGAACATTGGACAGATCAGAAACATCATCGTTGACAACACAGGGCGGTGAATGAGCTCTAGCGGAGTGAAGGCACGAAGGCATACAGGTAGGGCTCCAATCGAGAATGGTGTTCTTGGCCGAATCAATGTTGGGGTTATGTCTGACCAGCCATGGACTCCCAAGGATGACTGGGGCATGAGAGCTCTTCATAATGAAAAAGGAGATAGTCTCTATATGGTTACCTGAGGTTCTAAGAGTGACTGGGGGCGTGTGATGGGAGATAGAGAGCTGCCGTCAAGGGCCTGAACAGACAGGGGGTTGTCTAGGGGCAGAAAAGGGATTCCCAGCTTCCTTGCAGTAACGGCACAGATCAGGTCTTGGTCGGATCCAGAGTCAATGAGGGCCTTGAGTGGTTGAGCTTGGTTGTTCCAGACGATCATTCAATTCAATTCAATTCAGTTTTATTTGTATAGCGCTTTTAACAATTGACATTGTCTCAAAACAGCTTTACACAATCAAAAGAATTATTTAATTTTGTATGGAATTTGAATGTGTATGAATCAAAAATGTTCAGATAGTCCCTGGTGAGCAAGCCCGAGGGCGACAGTGGCAAGGAAAAACTCCCTGAGATGGTAATAGGAAGAAACCTTGAGAGGAACCAGACTCAACAGGGAACCCATCCTCATCTGGGTGAAACAGATAGCAGGAAATGATCTGCATTTATACAGTGTTAAGTGTTAGGTTCAGCTATAATAGTTGATGTTAATTGATGTTAAAATGGAGTCCAGTAGTTATTGGAGACTCAGATAGACTTGTAGAAAGTTCCAGTCCTGAACTATCGAATTGTCAAGTCATTAGAGAAACAGCTGACAACACCAGTCGAGGCCAGAACCATCTTCTAAGTAGAGAGAATCATCCCCAGACACCAGACGCATCCCAAAGAGTCACACGGGGCATCCATGCGACGAGACCTCCAACCAGAAACGGGGCACCAGGATGGATCAGACAGGTCTGGAGGGCAGAGGGAGTCTGGATCACTGGCAGCTCAGGAATGACATGTGTAGCTCGACAGAGAGAGAAAGAGTGAAAGGGGGAGACAGGGGGAGAGAGGAAAGAGAAAGAGGGGGAGAAAGGAAGAAGAGGAGAGATGGCAATTAGGTATGGTCACAGTCACAATGTATAATGTGAATGTATATTTACTGTAGAGTGCAAGCAGGGACTCTGGCAGGACTAACTATGACAGCATCACTAAAAGGGAGGAGCCAGAAGGAAACACAAACATGAGGGCTCCCTGAGATGTAAAGCAAACAATCACCTCACCGTCAACAAACCTGAGTGATCAAATGAGAGTGAGGAAGATAGCATCTAAACATACCAGTTCACCATAATACTCTACGTCGATGAGTCCCCCAGATCTGCTCCTTTACCTATGGCAAATCTATTTATAAAAATGCTTGGCTAAATAAATAGGTTTTTAGCCTAGACTTAAACACTGAGACTGTGTCTGAGTCCCGAACACTATTTGGATTGGGGCTTTGTAAGAAAAAGCTCTGCCCCCAGCTGTAGTTTTCATAATACGCGGTACTGATAAGCAGCCTGTATCCTTTGACCGAAGTAGGCGTGGCGGATCGTAAGACACTAGCAGTTCGCTCAGATACTGCGGCGCGAGACAATTTAATGCTTTATATGTCAAGAGTAGTATTTTAAAATCAATGCAAAATTTCACAGGGAGCCAATGTAGTGAAGATAGGATAGGGGTGATGTGCTCATATCTTCTGGTTCTAGTGAGGACTCTCGCTGCTGCATTCTGGACTAGCTGAAGCTTGTTTATGCACCTAACAGAACAACCAGACAGTAAGGCATTACAATAGTCCAACCTAGAAGTGATAAAAACATGAACTAGTTTTTCTGCATCGTTTAGCGACAATATATTTATTATCTTGGCAATATTTCTGAGGTGAAAGAATGCTATCCTGGTGATATTATCTACATGAGCTTCAAATGAAAGGCTGGAATCTATAATCACGCCGAGATCTTTTACTGTTGCACTTGATGGAACAGAAAAGCCATATAAAGTTACCGTGTGATCTAAGATTTTACTTCTAGCTGTATGCGGTCCTATGACTAGAACTTCTGTCTTATCCGGATTAAGCAGAAGGAAGTTAATTAGCATCCAATTTCTTATGTCCTGCACACATTGCTCAACTTTAGTAAGCTGGTTTTTCTCATCAGGTTTTGTTGAGACGTATAGCTGTGTGTCGTCAGCATAACAATGGAAACTAATACCATGCTTACGGATTATGTTGCCCAGAGGAAGCATGTAAAGGGAGAAAAGCAGTGGGCCTAAAACTGAACCCTGCCAAACGCCAAACTCCACTAGAGAACATGCAGAATAATCTCCATTTAAGTCTACATACTGATAACGATCGGTCAGATAGGATCTGAGCCAGGTGAGGGCTGTACCCTTAATTCCTACTACATTTTCTAATCTGTGAAGAAGAATAGCATGATCAATGGTGTCAAAAGCTGCACTGAGGTCGAGTAATACAAGCATAGTTACACAACCCTGATCAGAGGCCAATAGGAGGTAATTTACTACTTTAACGAGTGCTGTTTCTGTGCTGTGATGACTCCTAAATCCTGACTGATACAGTTCATGTATGCCATTTCTATGTAGATATGAGCATAGTTGCTCCGCTACTATCTTTTCCAGAATCTTAGAGATAAAGGGGAGGTTTGATATTGGCCTGTAATTGGACAGCTGACAGGGGTCGAGGTCAGGTTTCTTAATTATTGGTTTAATAACTGCTAATTTAAAAGATTTTGGAACATAACCAATGCTGAGTGAGGAATTAATTATTCTCAGCAGCGGTTCTGTTATTACTGGTACTATCTGTTTAAGAAAATGTGTCGGTATAGGATTTAATATACGTACAGTTTGATGAATTTGCAGAAGAGATGAATGAAATTAGTTCATTCACTTCAAGAGGAGTAAAGTGTTCTAGGTTTGAATCTGACATGGCTAGGTTAACATCTGTATCAATTACATTGTTCGGTTTCAAAGCCTCAATTTTATGCCTGATATTTACAATTTTATTATTAAAAAAGTTCATGAAGTCCTCACTATTGCATGAAGTTGTTGTGGAGATTTCTGTAGTGGTCTTATTTCTGGTTAATTTGGCTATGGTATTAAATAAAAATCTAGGATTATTTTTATTTTCTTCTATAAGAGTGGAGAGATACGTTGATCGAGCTATACTAAGAGCTAAACTAATTTGGTTTGACGCCATTTACGCTCTAATTTCCGAGCAATGACTGGTAATAAGGAGCGTTTACCTGAGAGGTTTCCTTGAGAGTGGCCCTCCAAGACTCCCAGTTTCATTGGGGGGCCTATCTTTTTAACGGGCACTGAAGGCGGAAATGACCTACTTGGCCGCAGTAGAAGCAGGCTTCTTTCTCCCGCTGACGTTGGCGCTCTTCGAGGGAGATTCGGTCCGGTCAACCTGCATAGGCTCAGCCAGAGGATCAGTAGCTTGTGGAGGGGTGATAGGTCTGACTCTTATTAGAGGTTGTGTGTGTTCACGGCGCCGCATCGGAGGCGGAGGTGCGCATCGACGCAGCCAGCTAAATCCATGAGTTCATCCAGGTTCGCTGGCTGCTCCCGAGAGATCAACTCATCCTTGACGGCCTCACTCAGCCCGTGAAAAAACACATCATACATGGCACAGTCGTTCCATCCACAAGAAGCTGCCAGGGTGCGGAACTCAATGGCATAATCATAGGCTGAACGTGTTCTCAACATCTGCCCCGCTGCTTCTCGGCCAGAGAGTGAACGGTCAAAGACTCTCCTCATCTCCTAAGTGAATGTTTCGTAGTTGGTGCAATGGGGATCATCAGCATCCCAAAGCGCTGTTCCCCATTCACGAGCCTTTCCAGAGAGGAGGGTGATGATGTAAGCTATCTTGGAACATTCAGTGGGGAATGTTGAGGTTTGTAATTCAAGAGACAATGAGCATTGGGAAAGAAAAGATCGGCAGGTGCCAGGTTCTCCGCTGTAGGACTGTGGAGGCGGCAGACGAGGCTCTCGGATCTGAGGTGGTGGAGACAGCATTGGAAGTGGGGGTGGTGCGACCTGAAGATGTTCGATCCGAGAGGTCAATGCAGAGAGTGTGTCTGCCATAAGCTTAAGGCTCTGGTTGACCTGCAGAATTTCCCCTTGGTGTGTGCCGAGGAGGGTGCCCTGGGCCTCCAAGGCGGTTCTGAGCTGTCCTAGGTCTGCTGGGTCCATGTTGGCCGAATTATTCTGTCAAGGGCCAGAATTATAATCAATAAAGTAATAAAATAAAATCACTGATTTTAATGCAAAATATGAGAGTCAAACAGAAGGAGAATTATAATCAAAAGGAAAGTTACTTTATTTCAAAATCACTGATCTTATGCAAAATATGAGAGTCAGACAGAAGAGTAATTATCAAAAGGAAAGTCACTTTCTTTGTTTCAGTACTACGGATTCTAACTCAGGATATGAAAGTGAAACAGAGAATGGAAAAACAAAAACATTACTTGAGGCGACCTGTGGCGTGGCTTGGCAGAGGCTGTGGAGCATGCGCAGTGTCCTGCAGAGCGGACGCGGCTTAGAACGCGCAGGTAGAGCGAAAGCAGCAGCAGAGCGAGCGCAGCTGTGTGGAGAGCTGAAGTCCGCTGAGCACGTGCTGAATCCGACGCGCCGGCAGAGAGAGCGCAGCAACAGAGTGAGATATGAGCTGCAGCAATCCTAAGGGTATTAACAGAGTCAAAGTCGAGAGTGAAAGCAAAGGTTCAAAGCCGGGAAATCAGTCAACGTAGCAAACAATTCCGATTCGTGAAGCAAAGCCGTAACTAGAGGTGAAAAAGGGGTCAACAACGTGAGAGGGAAAAAGGTATTACTTGGCAAAACACTAGGCACAAAAAACACTTGGCTTGGAGCACGCAATAATTCGGCGAGAGTTCACTGTCTGAGGAGGAGTTATATCAAGTCGACGTGATGAATGAGATGAGGCACAGGTGTGCTCGAGCATGAATGAACGAGGCGGCAAAATGGAAGCAATGGGATGGAATGTGGAAAGGAATTGCTGGAGATCATGGCTTGGCTCGAGCAGAGGGCGTGACTTGCCGTACCGTTACAGAAATATGATGTAAGAACAATATTTAAATGTGTGTAATTGGTGTTCCTTATGTTAACGTGACATTGGAGTAATTTTAAAGATTTTTTTCTTTCATAAAGAAAGCAGCTGCATTTGGTGGCATGTCGTGGCTCTGATGCATTCCGTGTGCACAGTATGTATAGTATGGTTTAAGGACAGTTCCTTATGCTTAAGCTAACTATTAGGTTGACTTTTTATCAGTATGTGTTTTTTGTAGGCTGTAATAATGAGCAATTACACTTACAGTTGTTAGTTGAAAATTTCTATGCAGAAATAATAACTAACATTTAATAAAAAATAAAAAATTATAAAAACATTTGGGACAACACAGTCATTGAATGAGAATTATGTTTTATTGGTCAAAAGGTGTTTACAGAATACTTGAGAGTCTATAAAGATATGATTCTTACAAAGCATAATTTCATAATCAAATTTATTCTAATGTTAAAACTGCAGATAGTTCACAAATCCAATTAAATTTTTCTGACTGTTGTAAATTAACAATGTATCCCGAGAGGGTTATCCACTACATCATCATACAGCTATATATTTATTAAAAAAGCAATAACACAGGATCTATATGACTGTTTACTGGTAGACTGTGTCGTAGGTGACCATATATGCGTCGCTGAAGGCATAGAGCATTCTGTCTCGTGGGTTGTAATTCAGATACTGAATATTGGTTTGTGGTTTCTTGATGTGGATCTTCAGATCGAATCGCTCCTCCTTTGTCACTGTGTCGAAAGAGTAGAAGATTTCCTCTGTGTCTTTGTCCACGAAGCGTGTAGCGTAAAGCACACCACATATCATGAAGGTGTTGGTGGCGGTCCGCTTGTGCAGTGATGTCTGCCACGTTCGGCCCAAAGACGGAGGAACTCCTTGGGTCACTTCGCTCAGGACCACGTTGCCGAAATTTTCCGTTGTTGTGTAAATGACCCAGACACCAGACTCATCCGTAGCAAGATCCAAGTCCGTGTAGGTGTACGTGGCCTCTAGGTAACCGAAAGGAAACTTGCTATTGAAGCCGGCAGTTTTGGGAAGTGGTGTATTGGTGACTGATTTATCAGTGATGTTGAAGCGACACACTGAAGGTGTATAATAGCAGTTGTAGTATAGCGCATCTCCATACATCACTACATTAGGCCCCTGAATGGTGTTTGTGGTGGGGTTTGAGGAAGAAATAGAACTGTATGTTGGACCCACGTTTACCACTAAAGTGCTCCAACTGCTATAATGTGTAACATAGTTGGCATAAACGTTGCTGCTGGTCAGAGCCACCAGCCAGTACATATCCTCCTTTCCTACAGCAGGTTTTGGATCTTTTCCCCAAGCTCCCCAAGGGTACGAGGTTCCGTATGGGTTGAGGGTGAAAGTCCTAGGGCCTTCCACGTTAATGAACTGGCCTTGTGGACAGTGTCCTACTCACACACACACACACACACACACACACACACACACACACACACACACACACACACACACATACACACACAAATAAAAAGAAAATAATTACAAGCACTATTTTATTATAAAAAATTTAATAAAAAAAACACAAATACAGTGATGGTTAGGAGTCAACTTAATTTTTATGTACATACTGCACATATAATGTATATACTACTAAATATTAAATATTGAACAGCTACAAAATGCATTAACACCATGACTAGGACACTATAATTATGACTCAAACTGAGCAGAAGCAGAGAGAACATGCGTTGACTTTTTACAGTAAAGTTAGATGTTTACATTTACGTACCTGGACGACGAGTCGGAGGGGGAGGAGTGGCGTCAAGCTCTCTCTGACACTCAACTAACGCTCTCTTCACACGGAGATTTTCCCGCTCTTTGCTCACCACTTGTGAAATATCGTATGTCTCAAGCCCCTTCATGTTCTTGTTCATGCTTTTCAGCTTCAAATACAAACAGACAGCACAATTATCATGATCATCCATTATGGCATCTTGACGTACAAATTTAATTCATTCTGTTTAGAGCTCCAGGAAACTCCAAGATGAGACCTCATGTTAATCTCTTCTTTGTCTCATTTTATACAGTACACCCAGGTGTCCCTAGTTGATCAACATGGCTGACCTTTTACAAATGTGTACACACCTTAATGAATTTGTTAAAATTAAACTTACTTTACATTCGGTATAAACGTCATTACCAATAAAGAACTAAAATACATTCATTCATTCATCGTCTATACCGCTTTATCCTATGATCAGGGTCGCGGGGGGCCTGGAGCCTATCCCAGGAGGCTTCGGGCACAAGGCAGGGTACACCCTGGACAGGGTGCCAATCCATCACAGGGCACACACACACACACTCACCCATTCACACACTACGGGCAATTTGGGAACGCCAATTAGCCTAACCTGCATATCTTTGGACTGTGGGAGGAAACCGGAGTACCCGGAGGAAACCCACCAAGCACGGGGAGAACATGCAAACTCCATGCACACAGAGACGGGAATCGAGCCTGGCCGGGGAATCGAACCCGGACCCTGGAGGTGCAAGGCGACAGTGCTAACTAAAATACAATATGCAGAATATTTTTTATTGAGAGTTGAAGCAATGAGACAATGTTTGTGTTCTAAAAGTTGAAAGTTAGAATTTTTTTTTTAATGGTAAAAATCAGTCAGCTGGCTACAGTATTATTATTATTTTTTTATTTCTTATAGTAAGTTAATGTTCCTGCATGATCAGTTTTTGAAAACCAGTAGTTTTATTATAAAACTATTTATTATATTTATTATGTTCAGTTTTTAACAGTAGTTACCAGAATATCTAACTTTAGAGACATCGGTTAATTATATTCTATACAATATGTTTGTTTGTGGAAAGATCTTGGTAATTATATACATTTTACTTTAACTGGGTTCTTTACAGAAGCATGCCACCTCAGGAGACCAAGAATGCAGGAGAATGTTCCAGAGTCTCCATCAGCACCATCTCATCAGTCAGGTGAGCACCAGCCCATGAGCTCAAGCCCATCTCTGGTCTGCCTGAGATGTGTGTAGTGACTGGTGACGGTTCCACTTTTCCACGAAGACGGTCCTGTCCTCGACTGATGCAGACAGCTGTTCTCTGAGGACATGTGACTCAATAGTTCAGGACTGGAATTTCCTACAGTCTACTTGAGCCTCCAGGAACAAACTGGACTCCATTTAATTTAAAACACATCTCCTGTTACAGTATACTGAACTTCCAGTCTCACATACTGTAGTATTATGCAGATCAATCCCTGCTGTCTGTTTCACCCAGATGAGGATGGGTTCCCTGTTGAGTTTGGTTCCTCTCAAGGTTTCTTCCTATTACCATCTCAGGGAGTTTTTCCTTATTATAAATAATTCCATGTTCTCACTGAGCTTGGTGGGTTCCCTCTGATTTCTCTGGTTTCCTCCCACAGTCTAAAAATAAGCTGGTTAGACTAATTGGTGTTCCTAAATTGCCCGTGATGTGTGACTGCACATGTGAGTGTTGATCAGAGGTTCCACCATGGTTAAAAAATAGGGGGAAAAAAACAACAGGAATCACAATTGGCCTCCACGGCCCCTGGTTGAACTACACTCGTTCCTACTGTAGCTTGATGGATGGAATCATTTAATTATTAGGCTTATTATGCAAATGAGTGGAATGATGTTGGAGCCCAGAATATTTCTTATTCATAATTTTTTCAACCAAATTACACATTCGACCCAAGCTGACCTTCATTAAAGCTGCAATTATTTATGGGTTTACTTCAAACAGATTAATAACGTTATATAACTTTATAAATAATAAGTTTCCCCATAAACTTTAAAAATCTATTTACAGACAACCTCAGTATAGCTATATTATTTTATTATAATAAATTATTATTATAAAAACTTGGCACAAAATGTAATTTTTTGACACTTCATTTTCAAACTTTTAATATTTAACAAAATATTGAATTGTTATGGATATTATTTGACATTACATGGGCATCATAACTTAGTATTGGGCAACAATAAAATTTTAGAAATTAAGCGTGTGATTTCCAGAGACCACTTTTAGAGCTTTTGCACTACATTTGGCTTTAGTTTGCCATAAAACAAACAAACAAAAAATATATAGACACTGAATGGTGCTTAATGCCACAGGTTTGGGCTCTAACCATTTATTCTGTATTAGAGTGTGTTATATGACATTATATGCTTTGGTGTGTGATGTAATGCAGTAAATCACCTTGTTTGTCGTTAACTCACTGAGCTCCATGTTGAATGTCATGGTATTGTTCAGTTTTTCCATGAGCTCCAGGATCTCAGCGAGTTCGAGCTCAATAATTCTCAGTGACACGGCTCCATACAGATCTCCATCATCCTCCTTCTCCAACACAGACACGCTCTCCTCCAGCTGCTCCAGCCGTCGCTGCAGTCCCAACATCAGCGAATCCAACTCGGTTAGCTGACAGAGAGAGGGGTGATCAATATGGAGAAAAATTGTTGCAAACTTAATTAATTAAGAAACTACATATATTCTGACTAATTAAATTAATTTAAATAATAGTTTGTTGCAATATTGGATCATTTCAGACTGTTGTTTTTTTTTACTTGCTTTAATTACCTCACATATTTCAGAATATTCAGAGTGCAAAAAATCTCTTAAGTCACACACCTCTGTTGAGATGATGCTCTTAGAGCACTGCGAAGCATCGGTGCGGATGGTGTTGAGTTTGTCCATTGGGAAAGGCCCCTGCAAGTTGTTCAGCTCACATACACAGTCCTTCCCATTCACACACTTACACACAAAACCATAGCAATTAAAAAATAAATATAGACAACAACATATACACATGACATTTTCTTTAAATGTGACAGTTTCATACAGTAAATGTCTCTGTGCAGGTTGCAGTACTGTTGTTCATTTGCAGACAACAGCTTAATTTGATACTTAATAGCTAATATACTGTATATATATATATCAGTGTGAAGCCTACATTGCAGCTATGCTCCTCTTACCTGAGAGAAAAGTGCGAGGAAGATTGCGGCTGTCCGTACAGACAACAGAGACGACTCCATGGTCTGTTTTAGATGAGCATGACAGAATGGCAGCTTTATATCAAGAAAACAATTCAAGGCGCCGTCTTAACGCAAATCACCGCCTCCTTTTTTAAAATCAAGGTGTGCTATTTAATATGAAATTTTTAATTCTGCTGACCAACATGTAAAGGCAAAAAAATGGAGAAGTAAGAGCTTCTGTTGGTGCTGATATCTGGGGTGAAGGAAGAGGACAACATGATATGCAACAGTTATGCAATCACCAAAACCCAGGTTGTTTCACAAGTACATGTTGAAACAACAGCGTTTTTTTAATGCATTTTTTGCTGTCTAACTAATGCATTATCATTTTATCCATGTAAACAAACTAACAAACAAACCCTTTGATGCATAAACATTTCATTTGAAGATATAAAGGATATACAATGAGGGGGAATAAATGTACAGACAGGCTTGTTGGTGCATCCACTCCAAATTTACATACAATTTACATAACTGACTTAAATATGAAGAAATAAGAAAATGTTTTGAGACACCACAAATAAATACTATTAGTAACTTGTTGAAACCTATTGTTGGCATTCACAATTCAAAGACATTTACTCTAAATAGTGAATTGATGTTTGCAGATTGGTGGTGTAATTTTGTCCCATGCCACGTCTTGTTATGTTTGTCAAACATTTGGACACTCACTTGTAATCATTCACTCATCATTTGTACTGCCTTATTCTGTCTACAGGGTCACAGGGACCTGGAGCGTATCCCAGGCGAGAATAAAAGGCAGGGTACACCCAGGATGGGGTGCCAATCCAACGCAGGGCACACACATGCACACAATCATTCATATGCTAACAGAAACCAATTAGTCTAATCTACATGTCTTTGGACTGTGGAAGGAAACCGGAGTACCTGGAGGAATCCCATCAAGCCCGGGGAGAACATGCAAACTGCATGCACACAGAGGTACAGTATTTTATCTAAAAACTGTTTTTAAGCATTTATTTGCAACTGCATCCATCTCCATTACCGGTCACGGGAGAGAAGCTGAATTGTCAGGCTACCAGCAGCTGCGACAAAGAACAAACAGCCAACAAATAAAAAGGAAATGGACTGCAATGCTTACCATGCATGTTCTGGCTCACCTGAATGCTAATGAAACACACCTGTTAGCAGTGGAAATAAATAAAACCGGAGCGTTGCAATGTTTACGCTCTACTTGAGTTTCTCTGGAAGTTACCAAGCCATTCAGTCAAGAACCCGTGAGTGAACGGGTTAAGATCTCACCAATTATTCACCAGCATACAGAACAGGGCTAAAATACATACCTGTGTGCCTTTTTTAAAAGTATGTTAAGACCTCCAAAAAGCCCCAGAAACTGATGTTGCTTAATGTGATGTCACTTAATATAATGTCACCCAGGAAGTTATTGGCCACTTTTCAGCATAAGTTTAAGGCATCGCCATGGCTGAACCATTTAAGATATAAAAAATCCCTTTGCAATTTTGCATCCTCAATGTTTTGAAATCATATGGGCCGGGCTTGGGGGCGATCATAACCGCACAGGTGGTGGGTGCTGGACATCAACTGTGTTTAAGCACCATAAGGTTAAGCCATCAATCACCATAGTTGAACCATTAGGGCTTTCACATATTCAAGAGTTTTTAATCATATGGGGCCCAGTTTGATGGTGATCATATCAATTCCCTAGAAGGAACATAGCAAAATCCATTGCAGGTGTTTTGCAAACAACCCAACATAATTGACTTTGTGTTGAGTTGAGCCCATGACATGCATAGGGGAAATTGTTCAGTTCAGTGAGATCTAGAAGTGTACCAAGTTTTATATGAATATACGAAAGTGTGTATGTGCTATGAAGCCCTGCTCCTGTGAGGCCACGCTCAGGTCGCTTTTAGCAAGAACCCTAAAAGAGCCCGGATGAATAGGAGAAATAAAGTCCTTAGAAGTACAAGAGTTCGCAGATTATGACATCATTACCATTAAAACAATATCATCAGAGTGATGGTGATAACATAGTCATGTTGTAAAGAAAAATAAAGCCCAAGAAATGACGTTATAGTGCTTGGTCGAGAGATGCTGGATAGCAGCACAAAATGTTCTAGATCCTTTGGTAATAAAGGAATTTCATGCCAATCACCATAATCAGCCACATCTACTCCCAAGAGGGGAGGAAAAGTCACTCCTGGAGGGAGGCTCTGTCAGGCCACTGGTAGCGACAATAAAGTACAAACAGCCCACGAGTATACGGGAAATCGACTGCCAGTATGCACACTTCATACACCTTCATACACCTCACCTGAGTACTAACCAAACACACCTGTTCGCTATAAGCAACTTACAGTATAACTCAAAAGAACGGGACATGAGTTCCAGTTTAAAATTTTTAGGGTTTAAACCTGATATTGGCCAGATGATACTTGTATATTGGCTTTGCAGCTATAACAACTTCAACTCTTCTGGGAAGGCTTTCCATAAAGTTTAGGAGTATGTTTATGGGAATTTTTCCTGAAGAGCATTTGTGAGGTCAGCCACTGATGTTGGACGAGCTCGCAGTAATTGCTCAAATTCATCCCAAAGGTTTTCTATCAGGTTGAGGTCTGAACTCTGTGAAGGCCATTCGAGCCTTGCCTCATCCATGTCTTTATGGACCTTGCGTTGTGCATTGAGGTGCAGTCATGTTGTAACAGAAAAGGGCCATCCCCAAAATATCCCCACAAAGTTGGGGGAGCGAAATTGTCTTAGTATGTTTGGTAAGCATTAAGAGTTCCTTGCAGTGGAACTAAGGGGCCGAACCCAGCTCCTGAAAAACAACCCCCCATCATAATCCCTCCTCCACCAAACTTTACACTTGGCACAATACAGTCAGACAATTTTGGCAACCGCCAAACCCAGGCTTATGCATCGGATTGCCAGACAGAGAAGCATGACTCTTCACTTCGGAGAGCACATCTGCACTGCCCTAGAATCCAGTGGCGGTGTCCTTTACACGACCGCACCACCTTAAAAATGGTGTTCATTGTTGTTTCAAGATGTACTTAAGCAACAATTATGCAAACATCAAAACCCAGGCACTGTACTGTCTCTTCATGCCAGATATCACCACAAACAGAAGTACAGTGTTTTTTTCCCCAATTTTTTGCATTTACATGTTGGTCAGCAGAATTTTTTATTTTTATATAAAAATATTTATAAAAATCAAACTGCTACTCATCCTTTACATATAACATATCCTTGTCCTGCACATATGATTCCCATTATTTGTAAAAATAAATAAATAAATAAATAGAATAAAATGTAATAAACCGTTTATAATTTTCATGAGCCACTTTGTGTTGGTCGATCACATAAAATATCAAACAGATTTATGTTTCTGGCTGTAATGTTACAAAATGTGAAATAATTCAAGAGGTTAAAATTTTATATTTTATTTAATACTTAAAAATTTATAATTATATGTGGCGAGGTGCAGGGAGCTGGGCTGCCGATCCCCTGGTTTTAACAATGTAGCCAATTACGCCACCTTGGGAATTACACGCAAGCAAATCAAATGACCCTAATTACATAATTACCTTAACTCAGGCCCCCAGGTACGTTCACTGAGAATGCAAGAGGTGTGGATTTCGTACACAAACACACTTATTTTCTCAGAAACAATCTTACACATGTAGCAGTTCAGAAGTTACATATAGCAGTGCTTAAAGTAGTTGCGACTACACCATCAAGTGTATGCTATGTTAAGAATAATACACAACCTCCTAAATACACATAATCAAATTAGAGCTGGAGCTTACCAGTGGATAAGCAGACTATGGAAAAGAGGAAGGATAAATATCCCTCTTCAGCTCACAGCTCAACAAGATTAGGTGCAAACAGTGCAGACTGTTGTGAATAAGGCACCCATCTAACAAAGATAACAAAACTGATGAGGCCCTAGCTCATCCTGTTAATTTTTTTTTTATTTTTTAAATTTTATAGAACTTTATTAATCCCAGAGGGAAATTGCTCAATTTTCACATATCCCAATTAGGAAACTGGGGTCAGAGTGCAGGGTCAGCCAGCTTACGGAGCAGCACCCCTGGAGCAGATAGGGTTAAGGGCCTTGCTCAAGGGCTCAACAGTGGCAACTTGGCGATGCTGGGGTTCGAACCCCCGACCTTCCGATCAGTAACCCAGTAACCCACAGCCTTAACCGACTGAGCCACCACTGCCCCTTGTTACATATACAAAGATAACACTGCACAATTAAGATTTGGCTTCTAGAACACTGTTTGCTGTAAACTTATAGATTTTTGTCTGCTAATCATGTAACGTCTTTTAGAAAGTATCTGTTTTGTTGTGATTTTCATTTTATGTGTGTTGATTAATTTTGTTTTTGTGATAACCCTATCACAAAGTTTTTTGCACCCTGGGCACACCCAGGGTCGGAATGAGGGCATGTTGACTTCACTAGTAGCTTACAGTCTCGTCAAATCTGTCCTTGCATATACATGCATGCTATTCTTTGTAATAATGTAGCCTTATACTGTGCAGCCTATAGTGTGCACATATTGTTTCAAAATATAGCATGTCTCAATAATGCACCAAGTAAGCTAGAGGCTGTAGAATTTTTACAGGTCAGTACGTCTCATTGTTGTCACAACAGTCACAACACATTCTGCTACACTGCAGCGAGTGCATACTTACGTCTCAGAGAATCTCAATTAATTTTCTTTTAAAGAAACCATATCAACTGTATTTTGACAGTAAAATTGGTAATCAAGGAATATACCCCAAGAGACAGTCAATCTCTTGGGTTAAAAGAAAAAGCTGAATTGCTGGGCTTGGAATTGCAGGAATGGTATTTGTGGTTACCAGGTACAAAATTCTGTTGTTTGAAGCTGCCAAGATGAAATAACTAACATTCTAGCACAAGTAAACAATCTCGTCTTCTGTATTGACATCAAAGGTTGTGAGCATCTCTTTATTAATTCAACAGTGTTTACTGTAGCTTCAAACATGTTTTGCTACGCAACGGCATTATTCACCCTTCATTACCTGTTAGCTATGCTGCACACATAAAAGATACCTACAGTACGAGAGCATGGAGATGCTGCTGAAGCACATCCAGTCAAGAAAGTACAAGTGGAGAACTAAAAGTTGTTGTTTTAGTACTGGAAAGATTACCAAAAAGTCACATTATTCTATCAAGAAGCAGAGGTGGAAAGAGTAATAAAATTTTGAACGCAAGTACAAGTACTGTTACTTCAGTGAAATTTTACTTAAGTACAAGTAAAGTTACCATTATAAAAATCTACTCAAGTAAAAGTAAAAAGTAGCTCATTAAAAAATTTACTCAGAGTAAAAGTTACCGAGTTACTTTTTTATTTTATTATTTTTTAACAGCGGGGGGCGGGGGGCAGGGGGGGATGAGGCATTCTAGCGTAGTTCAAAAAAGATGAGCAGATATAAATCTCAAACTAGTTATTTTTAACTGAAGGAACACCTTTGCATAATAAAGCTGTTGTCTTTCTTGTGCTTGAAAATCAAAGTGGTCACTTAAATATGGTGTTACGTCCCAGTCTAGGGTCATACAGCAAAAGACTGGTTCAGGGTTCTATTTTAAACTGTATGGAAATGGTGGCATATGGCAGAAAGAACTAGATCCAATTATTAACTGATGAAATAATGAGGTTTGTATACACACACACACACACACACAACAGGAGGAGGATCAGATTCAGGATGGACCCAGGACAAAATAATAAACAAAATGGTATTTATATTTAGTAGCTAGATTACCTGCAACAACAAAAAAATAAATCACACAAACAAAAATACAGGTACCTTCCCGGACTCCCTAAACCAAGAACAGTGAAATTATCTACAAATATATATAAAGACCAACCAAACCAAAGGGACAAAGCAATAATCAAAGTCAATGGGAGGCAAAAAGTCAAAACCGGAACAGATTTTTAAAACTACAGTACTTTAAAAAGTAGAAATACATAAAAAAGCTACTCAATTACAGTAACGCGAGTAAATGTCATTCGTTACTTTCCACCTCTGGCAAGAAGTTAGTTCCAGGACAGATAATTATGCTGCATGAACTATTTGTAAACCTTGAAAATATAATCACATAAATCTGGGACTGAGGAAGAATTTTGTAAAAGTAATAAGCAAGTACAGGTTTTTGTTATTTAAGATGAGATTGCGTTTATTACTGTAAGTAGATTTCAGTTGGACACTCATAATTGCCTATTAAAAAATTTACAGCACGATCTGTTGAATTTTAAGATAAACTAATGACTTTTTTCAACCTTGATTTTTTTTTAATGATAAGGGAATTTCCTATTAAAATTTCAAATTAGCAAACCCTTTCTTCCTGTGGGCCAATAGCGATGAAACTACCTCAAGCTTGGCCACACCTATAAAAACCCCATAAAATGTTTTTTAATAGATGCGTGCACAAACAAACAGACAGTGAAAATTAAAAAAAAATTAATCTTGATGTGTTCTATTACTGATCTTAGGTCTCCAAAATAGTTTTTTTGCAAATATCTTCAAGGTACAGACAAGCCAACATTATGTTTTTATTATATGTACAGTATAGGTGACAGTTTGAAGATCTGATCATTGTGCAGTGAAACTATTGTGCAGTGTAATCTGAATAAATGCAAAATGCAGTTTTTAAATGATAATTTCATTCATTAAGGAACAAAAACTATCCAAACCTAAGTGAAAAAGTAATTGTCCCCTTATTGCTAAATCATGAGTCAATTATGATTTTTAAAAAACTGAGCTGAATTTTACTTGCCACACCCAGACCTGATTACTTAGAACGTAAATAACTAAATTGTTCATATTTCAAATAGAAGGAGAGCATCCTGAACTACAGATAAGCTCATAGTGTAGCTAGATCAACGTAACTCTTATGGAAAATAAATCTCCACAACAACATCATGCAATAGTGAGGATTTCATGAACGTTTAATAATAAAAAATTTTAAATAACAAAATCCTTTAAATTAGCAGTTATTAAACCGATAATTAAGAAACCTGACCTCGACCCCTGTCAGCTGTCCAATTCCAGGCCGATATCAAACCTCCCCTTTATCTCAGATTTTGGAAAAGATGGTAGCGGAGCAGCTATGCTGATATCTACATAGAAATGGCATACATGAACTGTATAAGTCAGGATTTAGGCCTCATCACAACACAGAGACAGCACTCATTAAAGTAGTAAATGACCTCCTATTGGCCTCTGATCAGTGTTGTGTAACTATGCTTGTATTACTCGACCTCAGTGCAGCTTTTGACACCACTGATCATGGTATTCTTCTTCACAGATAAGAAAATGTAGTAGGAATTAAGGCAACAGCCCTCTCCTGGCTCAGATCCTATTTGACTGATCGTTATCAGTACAGTATGTAGATTTAAATGGTGATTATTCTGCATGTTCTCTAGTGGAGTTTGGTGTTCCACAGGGTTCAGTTTTAGGCCCACTGCTTTTTCCCTTTCCTTTGGGGCGGCACGGTGGTGTAGTGGTTAGCACTGTCGCCTTGCACCGCCAGGGTCCGGGTTCGATTCCCGTCTCTCATAGAGTTTGCATGTTCTCCCTGTGCTTCCTTGAATGAATGCTTCCTTTGGGCAACGTAATCCGTAAGCATGGTATTAGTTTTCATTGTTATGATGAGAGTATTATGGTGAGATACTGTCTTCTCCACTCTCATTGATCACTCAGGTTTGTTGATGGTGAAGTGATTGTTTGCTTTACATCTCAGGGAGCCCTCATGTCTGTGTTTGCTTCTGGCTCTCCCTTTTAGTTATGCTGTTATAGTTAGTCCTGCCAGAGTCTCTGCTTGCACTCTACACTAAATCTATACATTCACATTATACATTATGTGACTATGACCATACCTAACTGCTATCTCTCTGCTGCTCTCCCCTCTCCTGTTCTCTCTCCCAATCAACTGTTATAGCTGAACTGCCTGCCACCTAACACAAAGTATGACTGCCGATCATTTCCTGCTCTCTCTTTCATCCAAATGAGGTTGGGTTCCCTGTTGAGTCCGGTTCCTCTCAAGGTTTCTTCCTATTACCATCTCAGGGAGTTTTTCCTTGCCACTGTCGCCCTCGGCTTGCTCATCAGGGACTATCTGACCATTTTGATTCATACACATTCACATTCCATACAAACTTAAATAGATCTTTTGATTATGTAAATCTGCTTTGCGCAATGACAATTGTTAAAAGTGCTATACAAATAAAATGTAATTGAAATTGAATTGAATTTCTTCCAGACCTCCTAAATTAAAAAATCTCTTAAATATGAACATGAACATCCTGTATCAATGCAGCACGCAATAGAGATGATCCTCCAGTGGCATTGCAGCGGCCTCATCTATTATATTGGGTCGATTGTTTCTCATCTTCTTTTGGCAGTATACCATAGAGTCACTATGGGGATCAGCACAGGTGAGTTGGCTGGCAAATCAAGCAAAGTAATTCTGTATTATGGTCAGCAAACCAGTTAGTGGTAGATTGTAAAAAAAGTAAATTGGCATATCCATGAATGTTTATCAGATGGAAGCATCCTGGTAGATGGCCATGTTGACTTTGGATTTGATAAAACACAGTGGACCAATACAAACAGATGAAATGGCACCTCAAATCATACTGTATATATGCATGTGTATGTAAGTACACTATATACTATTATAGTGCAAATCTGCATTGAAGGTTACAGTCAAGATACAGTATAAGAATGCAGAATAGATAAATCAGTGCAGTATATTTCATGAGTATGAAAATATAATTTTTTTCAGTCTGTTTGTGCTGAGGCACCCATAGCATTAACCTGATAGAAGGAAGTTGAATAGTCCATGTGTTGCATGAGAGACATCATTAAGTAGGCCATTCATGGACTTAAACACTGGAGATAAATTAAATAAAAGTTCATTTAAAATCTAGATTGTTGTTTTTGTTGTTAATGACAATTTATTCATTTTATTTAAGCAAAGTTTTATGCACGGTAGTCCTCTGAAAACATTTTTCAATAACTAAAGCAACAGCATAATTCATCTGAAATAATATTTTATTTTTATAATTATAATTAACATTTCTGTAAATATTTCTTGTTTATTTTTTTTAATTCACATTAAAAATGATCAGTTAGAAAGTCATAAAAAGAAGCCATTATCTTCTACTTCCCCTTCTTTTGCTTCGTTTTCTTCTTCTTATTTTTGCAACATCTCTTATGAAAACGTCTTATTGCAGATTGATTAAATATGAGATATGTTGCGCAACGATTTTATCAGTTAATGGTTGCCTAAGCCTTAACTTGTGCAATGAAAAATACATAATCATACTCATAATTGATTGGCATGTGTTCTGAATAATTTTTGTGTGTGTGTGTGTGTGTGTGTCTTAGAGAGAGAGAGAGACGGATCATAGCTATAAAGGCTGATTGGGGAGAAGGTCCGATATACTCACAGTTTCAAGATGATCCTGCTTGTGCTGCTTCTCACCATCGCTGTAAGTATCACAGAGTCACTTTCAGCTACAATCCTTATAATACAAATTTTAATTAAGAATAAACTAACAAGTAAAAATAATAGGCATTTTAAAGTGTGTTCAATAAATAAATTTTCATATTAATTTTAAGATACTGTCATTTTTCGATCAAATTTCTTTTTAAAGGGATTAAATCATCCTTTACTGTTTGTTTGCTTTAATAGAGCTTTAATTGCTTTAATAGAATGAAACAAGGAGCCAATGAAGAGATTTAAGGATGGGCGTAATATGGTCATATTTACGTGCTCTCATCAGGATCCTATCAGATCTTTAAGTGTTGTGTGCACAATACACTGAAAAAAATTATAATTTGGATCAACTTTTAAAAAATTGCTTCAATTTGTTACAAGGAATTTTTTTTACTTTCTCTCAAATCAAATGTTATAATTTTATTTAAGGTTTAATTTTTATTAAATATAAATATATTTTTAGCTTTCCCCAAAGTAAAAATAAATTCATCCATCCAAATCAAAAACAAAAGTTGTTACAATGCCTCAGGCCAGTAAACTTTATTTTTCTACTTTCTAACAACTTGATTATATAACTTTAGAAAAAACCTAAAATGTAATCTTATATTTAAGTTTACCTTGAAAGAAACTAATTACATTCATGTAGTATAAAGTAATAGGAGTAAATTATAGTAGTAAAGTAATATTTTTCATTATTCTCAAGTTAAAAGTATGATCATTTAATCATAACTTAATTTTATGAATTACACATAAAAATCAACATATAGTCTTTTTCTGAAATAAAGAAATGTACTTATCTCTATGCCAAAAAAGTTCATTTATGTAGAGAAGTTACATTTATGAATGATGTAAGTAACTTTTTTTTAAGTTACATTTATAAATGAAGACAATGAACAAACAAGTTCTCCTTAAAAACATTTATTACCATCCTTGAAACCATACATTACCTTTTCTTTTTGTTGTACTATTATTTCTCCAATTAAAAGACAGAAAACAAAAATTAAATAAATAAAACAATGCATTTTTCATGACTTAAGCTTAAGTAACTGTATAAACCTATTTGCTAACCATGTGAAAATCTGACAATTGTTCGACAAAGTGACCAAAATTTTATATTTAATGTCAATAAAGAATACGTTCCCTAAATACTGTATTTTCTACAGGGCCACAAAAGTGTGTTTGATCTCAAAATGATAGCTCACGTTTAGCGTATACTGTAGATGAGGCCAAACAACATGGAACATTCATGTGCAACTGATAGAAACTCAGTAAGTCACAATCCCGATTTCATGTGTGGTTCCATGGACAAACAGGGCGATCGTGCACCTCACAAGTTCTGCCTGAGCCTCATCTTTCTGAACAACTGAATAAAAGAAAGGACATTTGTTAGACAAGTAGCTCTATTTGGCAAAACAGTGTCTGATGTATGCATGTAAAAATCACTTAATGCTCCCTATGAGTGCAAAATAAAACAAACACCTACAGTAGGATTAAGGTGCATCACGTTAAATGTAATTATGTCAATGAATAGGCCAAAACAACTGATTATATATTACATTATATTGTCAAACGAATTGGCTCGCCTGCCTTCACATGCATACAGTATAAACTTGAGAAACATCCACTTCTTAATCCATAGGGTTTAATATGATGTTGGTCTTTTGCAGCTATAACAGCTTCAACTCTTCTGTGAAGTCTTTCCACAAGGTTTAGGAGCATTTATGTAACTAATGTTAATACATACTATGATTTAAAAAAAATAATGGCCCTGTGTAAAGATTGTGCTGCAGCAGATAATGCCACTGAGCATATTTGTGAATATGAAGGGGCAGATGTAGTTGTGTGGTTTTTGGATGTTGGTATACTGATTGGAAGCTCACAGGTTCAAACCCCAGCACCACAAATCTGCCACCTGGATCTTTGAGCAATGCTAATTTATCAATTCAGTAACATTTTTCAGTTCTAAGCTTGAAATGCCTTATGAACAAATGCTTATATGTGCTTAATCAGTTGGTCCACATTTTCCACTAAATACACCATAAGACATTTCAGAAGATCCTCTCTTCATACATTCACCACCAGGCTCTGGGAATGTAAAAACAAACATAGTATTGTTGGTTATGTTAGGCTTGTGAAGCGTGATAAAATGAACATGGCAGACATCGAAACCTGTATTCAGACAGCATACACTAACCTGTGAACAAGTTAAACTAAAATGTTTTATTCTGCTAGTTATGTTTTAATTTAGTGCGTCACAGCCAACTTGATGTGGATGCCTTGCTCAGCTCCTGCGGCTTCCATTCACAATATTACATTTGACACCATGCTAATTTCTGCTTTTTTGAGCGAGTACATACCAGATCAAGAACTTGAAGATGAAGATTATATCTCTGGTCTTCTCTCTGACGGGTTCCTCCCTAGTTTCTGATGATCTCAATTAGTTTGTAGTGTTGCTTGTCTTTCTTGAAGTGGAGCAGTTGTAATTCTCAGAAACTCATTACTGATCTTAAAAAAAAAAAAAAAAGAATAAACTCAAATTGGACTTGCTCAAGTTCTTAACAAATCATAATTACAGTGTGTATAGAAATAATCACCCCCCTCCCCCACCTTTAAAATAACTGCTTTTTGTGCTCACTAAAGATAATACAATAAACCCATGAACATAAGGCCTTGTTCACACGGGCATTAAAATCGACCATTTTTCTGCCGTTCGTAGTGTCCGGTGATTGCGGATGAAGCGCAGAGGGTTTTCTACACATAGGAGTCAATGACGGTGTTCACACGGGCTTTGGTGACGTGCGTTTGCATGCAGCTTTTTCTTGCCGTTCAAATCCCAACGAACGCAAGGAAACCGCGTCTAGTTCGTTTTCTCCGCATCCATTTTACGCTTCGGAGGACCGGATATATCCCATGATCCTACATGCTATACATGTGGAAATGCGGAAAAAAAGCTAAATAAAATGCTTAAAAAATAAAACTTGCACGGAAATGTTCGCATTTCTTCATAAACCACAAACAACTTCCTTTAATCCGACGTTGTGCAGTCGGAGGGTGAACCCAGTAGCGGCGGAGATTTTTTTCTCTCCCTACATCGCCGTATTATTAAAAAAAATATTTTTATATATTATATACAAATATAATAATTTAATTCGAATTTTTAAAACAATAAGACTAATGTCTAATATAGCAAAATGGTCCATATTAAAAGGAGGCACCTCAAATAAAATGACAAGGGCTTTCATATCCAGTTCCCGACACACTGCCCCCCACAGGTTAAACACACAAACTACAATTTGGGCTGCAGGCTGTCGTTAGACAGAGACAAACGAACGCCAGTGTAGAAGTCAATCAAGCGGCACTACAAAACACAACGTAAACGTCTAGGACGTTCAGAGCGAGTTCGTTTATCCAAACATTTAACGCCGTGTGAACAAGACCTAATTCAGTTTCGCAGGATAATTGAAATTATTCTCTGATATTATCAGATAATTCAACTACTAATTTTCAGTACTCCGTCATCAGACGTGTCAAGTAACGAAGTACAAATACTTCGTTACCTTACTTAAGTAGAAATTTTGGGTATCTATACTTTACTGGAGTAATTATTTTTCAGCCGACTTTTTACTTCTACTCCTTACATTTTTAAGCAATTATCTGTACTTTCTACTCCTTACATTTTAAAAAGTAGCCTCGTTACTCTATTTTTATGATCAGAACGTGCAACCCCCCCCCCCCCGGTCGCATGATAAGAACGTGCACAATGCCCCCCACCCCCCCTCCCCCCCGTCGCATGATCAGAAAGCGAGACCTTAATGCTTTTGTCGCCCCTCATGGTACTTTTACTTTTATACTTTAAGTAGTTTTGAAACCAGTACTTTTAAACTTTTACTTGAGTAAAAAGGCTTGAGTTGATACTTCAACTTCTAAAGAAGTATTTTTGAACCCTAATATCTATACTTCTACTCAAGTAATGAATGTGAATACTTTTGACACCACTGTCCGTAATTTTGAGGGAGTTTATTTTAGGATTTTTAGATTACACTGACATTTACTAAATTCACAGCAATTCTATTGTATCATTTCCATTTCAAAATTTATCCACATAATGATTTTACTTGTGCATTCTGGGACTTATTTTCTGCAGTATGGGTAAAATAATGCCCTTTCACAAAAGCTAACAGACCTGTAAACATAAAAGTGCATAAAGATTTTAAAAGATTGTAAAGTGTTACCTGTATGTCAGGAACATGTTTCATGCCCCGTTTCATACGAGTGAAAATAGTTTTAGCGATATTACATTACTTACACGTTAGCAAGTCCAGAAGGTTTTAAGAATAACTATAAATACACGACAAACAGCACTCACTCTAAATTGGCTTGTTCTGTGTTTAGGTCACTTTTCTATAAATTTTTACGGCACTTAAATATAATTAATTTCATGTTATTCTGCACCGCCGACTTAGTGTAGAAACTCCGGTGTTTTTGAAAATAACCGCAATCTACAGTACAAAGTAGTTGTTCCTGACATAATTCATATATTTGCTCATAGAAGAGATACATTTAACATATGAATTACATGAGTTTGCTTTCTTACCTGTTGTTTCCTTTGAGAAACTATAGCCTCCAGCAGAACGTGATTCAGTCCGCGATAATACTACAGTACGTCATGAGGTCGCGTGACACGGCAAACCTTTGGTTTGAAGCAGAAATGTCCTTTGAGTGAACGGATTACATTTAAGTTTAAACAGGGGCTGCGAAGTTTGCTATTAAGCAACGTAAAAATATCAGTTTCTTAAAGGAAATCAAAACTTTCCATCAGATCAATGTAATGTAGAAACGTAATTTGTATCAATGACACAGCAGTTTCACTTTTTTCAGTCTATGTTCATGATTGTGTTCAATGTATTGTGTGTGTTTAGGGCTGTGGCCATGCTGTCAACATTTCAGGCCAAGAGAAAAACGATGCATGTGTGTGTGATGTGGACAGCTCGATCTGGGGTTTTCCTGCTGCCAAGTATGACGCCGTGATAGAACTGGTGCAAAACTGTCAAGACTCACTGCAGAGACTCCAAGCACAGGTGTCTCACACACACACACACACACACACACATCAAACAGAGATTATTTCATTTACTGTCTCCTACAGTAAATGAAATATTAAACAAAAGGTCTGATACACCTAAAAAGCACCATAAGATTCTTCATACGGGATTTATATTTAAATATCTTACAGTGATAAATGAAAAACAGTCCTTAAATTCATGCACACATAATTCTGTTTGGGACCTGAGACAAAGTCTGGTTAAAATGGCATTGAAATGTAAGTTATAATGGACATTTTTTCTGTATGATAGACAGCCATCAGTGTTAAAGCATTGCCTAGGCTGAATGTCATAGTGAGTAGTGTCAGGAAGAGGCTGGAGAAGTTTCAGTACCTGAAGAATCGGGGCCTGTACAATGCGCTCTACCTGAAGAACCTCAGCAAAGAGATCCAGGAGCTACATGACAGCATGAATGAAGTACAAATTGGAAGGGAGGCACGGCGAGTACGCCAAGAGGTATACACACACAAATATAGCAAAAATAGGTTTAATAAATGTATGTAAAAAGTAAAAGTAGGACATTTAATACATTTGTCCAGATTAAATATATTTTTATTTTCTAAGATATTTTTATTGTAGTTTGCTGATTCTGGAAAAAGGAAACATAGTAATACTGTAGATTAGCAAGTGAAAAGCAACCTAGTCAAAGTTTATTATGTATAAAAAAAAAGTTAATATTTCTTCCTCCATTTTTTATGTGCCTCATAGTAGCTCTGCTACACCACTTATGCTCCATTTGCTAATAAATGTACTTTTCTGCATTTGTTCCACAGTTGGAGAAGTTTAAGGATGATGTGGAGGTAATGTATAAGAGAAAGATCTTCAACCTTGAAACAGTCAGGGACAAGCTGCGCTACCTTAATAACCGCGTCCAGATCAGCAGGACCATCCCACAAGATTTCAAGAGTAAGTGAGATGAGGTGGTTTTTACTTACTGTAAGTGCATAAAGGCTACTTACTGTAGACATGATTAATAAGTACTTCACCTGCCAGTCTTGGTTCGAAGAAAATCAGATTTTGTGCCTCTTGATCCCTTTAGCAAATGTTTTCTTCACTCCTCAAAACTTTAATTGATCTCTTTTAGACCAGATTTAAAATCATTAATAGCCTGTTGCATTCTCAGATACTCTGGGACAGCATTTCATAGTCTACTGTAGGTGCAGCTGTGAAAAAAGTCTGATCTTCCATAGTACTGTATGAAGCTTGGTCTTCTGAGGTTTTAGAAGATGTACTGAGAGGGAGGGGAGGTAACATGTAGATGTATGTGAGATAATAAGTGCTTTGAGATAGAGCATTCCCATTGATGCACTGGTGGGTAAGAATGGCAAACTTATATTCAATTCTGAATGAAACAAGGAGCCAATGAAGAGATTTAAGGATGGCGTAATATGGTCATATTTACGTGCTCTCATCAGAATCCTATCAGCTTAGTTTTGAATATACTGCAATATATACAATATAAACAAAATGGGACAGAGCACTGAGCCCTGAGGAAGACCACAGGTAACACTGTGTGTAGCAGATTTAGCATTTCCCTGGACAATATGTTCCATTCTTCCAGCAAGATAAAATGAGAACCAGTTGTAAATAAAGTCAGAGAAATCTACAGTATGATGTAATCTGTGAAGAACAATGTTGTGATGAACAGTATCAAAGAGGTCAAGTCCCCCAGGATGAGAAGTGATGGAGAGCAAGCATCAGCTGACATTAGCAGGTCATTTGTGACACTAAACAGAGCTGTTTCCATGCTGTGTCAGGGGCGGTAACCAGACTGGAATTTGTTGAACAATTAATTTTGTTGTAGATGAGACTGAAGCTGTGCAGCAATAACATTTTCCAGAACTTTTGAAAGGAAAGGGAGGTTAGAATCGGGTCTGTAGTTTTCAAGTACTTCTGGATCTAAGATGGATTTTTTTCAGTAAAGGGGGAACATATTCAGCCTGGCGATAGAAACTATCCTTTAGTCTTTTCATGCATGTGGAAAGTACCACCTACCAGATGGCAACAGAGAGAAATGTCTATGAGCGGGATGGTCCTGGATGCTACGTGCTTTCTGCTACGTGCTTTCTGCAGGCTATTTGAGCTATGCTTAGCAGTGCAGTCATATGTAAATAGAGAGTACAGGAGAGAGCTGAGAACACACCCCTGTGGTGCATCTGTACTGAGGGTTATTGGTGATGAAGTGTGTGACCTGCTGGTCAGAAAGTCAAAGATCCAGCTGCACATGAAGATATCGAGACCCAGCTCAGCAAATGTCTTAACCAGTTTGGAAGGGATGATGGTGTTGAATGCAGAACTGTAATCGAGAATTCTCACATACGTGTTCCCTCTGTCCAGGTGGGTGAGAGTGGTGTGTGTGTGGCTAATGCGATGACCTTGTCTGTGGCCCTCTTTGGTCTGTATTTGAACTGTAGGGCGTCTAGGGTGTCAGGGAGGGTGGAGCAAATATATGCTTTGCCTATAATAAAACTAAGTATTTGTACAGAAAAAATCCACTGTTGAAAGCAATAACCTAAACATAGTAGGTGAAAAACCCCATGCAAGACCAGACACAGTAGCAGCATTTTAAAAGTGAAGAAGAATAAGTGGGAAGATAGGTCTGACAAGTTAAAAGGGTGGGCGGAGCCACAGCAGTGCAAATGTCTCAGAATTTGACTCCAGCATCACATCTTGCTGAGGAGTCCAAGTGACATTTTTTTCTATTTTCTGTGTTACAGGCCATTGTTCTCAGCATGTACTGAGAAATATCAGTGCACCAGTGGTCACTAAGCTGAACCCGTACAGCACGTCATACATCTCTGGAGCATGGGGTCATGACACTGGCACAGAGAGTGACCAGACCTACTGGATCCAGTCTCTAGCTAATAGCAACATGTTGGGTGTAACTGTACGCTTCTACAAGACTTATGAAGACTTCATGTCTGGAAAAAATTACAAAGATGAAGCACTAGTTAGCTCATACACTAATTCTTATGCAATCCAGGGTCCAGGCACTATCGTTTACAATGGTGTTGTGTATTATGAGTGCTATTACAAGCCTGACCTCTGTGCTTATGAAGTGAAAACAAAGCAATTCCGACGTCTCGTGCTTCCGGATGCTGGATTCAACAACAAATTCCCCTACTGCTACTACAGCTGCTTCGATTATACAGACATCAGCCTTTCAGCTGATGACAAAGGCTTGTGGGCAATATACGCTACAGAAGCTAACTACGGGAACATAGTTGTGAGTCGAGTGGACCCTGAAGGCTTCAACATAACACACACGTGGAAAACACGCCTGTTCAAGCGCTCTGTGACCAACACCTTCATAGTGTGTGGGGTGCTTTATGCAACTCGTTACATAAACACCTACAAAGAAGAAGTGTTCTATGCCTTTGACCTTACCACAGGGTTGGAGGACAACACACTTTCAATCCCTATGGATAAGGTAGCAGCGGGTGTTGCTAGCCTTCACTACAACCCCAATGACATGAGGCTCTACATGTACAACGGCGGCTACATGCTCTCCTACCAAGCTTACTTCTGATTAAAATATGCTTTAATTTCACTGAATAGCAATGACAGTGAAAGTGTTTAAATTTGGGCTGGCAACAGGAGCGCTCCCTGCTTTCTTTGCTGATCAAACCTCATTGATTATAGAAAATCATAATGCAAATCATGTTGTTTTTGGTCTTAATGCACCAAAATTTTTATCTCACCCAATTTGAATTTCTCGTTCACCTTCACATTTTGACTGTATTGTAATTTATATACTGTAGACTGTCAGGATTTCTAGAAAATGCTATTGTGTACTAGCTAAACCTTATGTATGCTCAGAGTATGCTTTGAATATAATACTTCATTAAAGATAATTAAATCTTTCATGCCACCTGATTACTGTTTAAATGGTATGTTCCAAGGGTTAGGGTTAGAAAATAGATAAAGATGTCTATAAGTGAGTTCAGCTTTTAATGCTGTAGGGTTTAATTGTTAATGGCAAGTTGTCAGAACGTCACAGAGGCTGACCAATTAGTCACTCGATGTGCCTCTCCTGGACTGAGAACAGGGCTCCACAGATGTTTAAGCAGGGCACCAAACTGATTTAATTATATAATTTCATTTATATAGCACTTTTAACAATGGTCATCGCAGAAGCAGCTTCGCAGAATAAACAAATTATGGAAACAAATTATGAAAATGTGGAGAAAAAAAACATATCAATTATAATCGTCATGAGATATGAGCAATGGGAAGAAATCTACAACAAGGAACCCAGCAGTCATACTGTGTGTTAGGAGGCTGGGCATTCAGTATAAGGTGTTTAAGTTAATATGAAGTCTACTTTTATTACTGGAGACTCAGGTACAAAAGTGGAATTTTCATTCCTGAACTACTGAGCGACGGCAGTCACTAATCACCAGAGAACAGATGCCCACATCAGCCAAGTACAAAGACCATGTTTATGGTCAAGTCGACCTGTCCCCAGTCACTACACGTATCCCAAGTAGACCAAAGAACTCCAACCAGAAGTGGGGCACCAGTGTGCTCATGAGTACATGGTTTATATCTTGACGTTAAAAAAAAATACATTTAAATATCAGAGAAAAAGCATACTGCTGTCAGGTATCCCAGTGTTTGTGGTCAAGCAATAACAAAAAATACAATGACAACACTTTAACGTACAAGTGAACCTGAAGGCAAGGATCCCTGGTGTAGCCTCAGCTTGTAACTGGTTCAATTAAACAATATAAGCACACATCTTAGAAGATCAGATCAATGTCCATGTAAACAGGTAAAATCTCTAATAACAATAAAGAAAGACTGTATAGCCCATGTAAAGCTTTGAGCATTTTGTTATGGCTGTGGCTTCATACCCTTAAACAGGCTACACACAGCTCTAGGAATAGCTGAAATCTTAGAAAATATGATTTAATGGCGTGTCTTAAGACACTGTCTCCAATGTAGGGTTCAGTTAATGTCCTGTGTCTGGTAGGCTAATTACCAAGAGACTAAACTCTGAGTTTCACCAATCAGCAGGACTGGCCCAGGTATCTCCTCTGAGCATACTGCACTTACTGTAAAACACCCTGGTCTATTTTTCTACTATTCACAATAACAACAAGAATGAGCAGACTTGGGAAGCATTCAACCACATCCATCAAATTAAAAAATGAGACAAGCCAACCTCAACCTCAAAACCTCAAAGTACAATCTTAAAAGTTTTACTGGTTTCTTCATAATCAACAAATTGGAGCTAATGCCACAATAGAAAACTAGAAACTATATTTTGTGTCTTGTTACTCAAAACATTTCTGCATCATCCTGCCAGGAAAACACCACTGAGCCATGTAACTCCTTTAAGACTGAGAGAATACCAGCTTATTCTGTTATGGCATTCCAAGAAGATGGGCAATGTTCTGTTACTTGGAGAACTGGAAAGGCTCAAGGAATGGGTACATATAATGTTTATGGGACAAAGCCCATACCTTCATCTTTTTCAACTTTCGTCTTTTATTTTCGTCACTGCTAATTCTGGTCCAAAACAGATGGTAACATTTATTCTTTGTATTACACATGGTTGCTTGTGATGAAATTGTCACAGTATAAAAAATAATTTCCAAGTTTTATATAAACCTGTTAAACATAACACAATTGTTCAATTACAGAAATAGAGATAAAACACTAATTGAGATCTCATTAGGTAGCAATATAGTATTCACTTCTATTTAGTTCAGCCTGTGCACGCATCTCTGTGCATCACATATTTAGCTGAAAAAGTAAAGTGCTTATTACAATTTTATTGTCAAAACTAGCACCTCTGATAGAAATTTAAAAAAAAATTCTTGTAGATAAATAGTCAATATTAAAAGACCACACCAAAGGGAAAGTTTAGCCTAAGATATACTTGCTGTTAAGCCAGTAGTTAACCGGCAACTCTGTGTGTAGCGCAGTCACATAGGTGAAAGTGAGCAGGCTTTTTAATCGTGCCGGGGAGAGTTTTAATTGTCTATAGACGTTTGTGCATTGGTTCCCCCTCAAGAACATGGTGACGCACGTGGTCACATGACCTGGCTATAAAGCACACAGAAAGAAGCTGATGGACGAGAGTGTGTGATTATAGCAATTGTTTACAGGGCTTTCGAAGAGTCCCACGAAGACTGTTCCTTGTGTCATGCACACTCGGTCCGCGACCGGCACTAGGACCCGGAAATAATGCGGTCGTGAACCAGGAAGTATAAAAGGAGTAATTAAACCACAGCACGACGCTCAGTCATTGAGTTCGCCCGATGTCGTTTCGGAATCGTTCGCCAAACCGTGAGTACTCACTTTCTTGGTTTTGCTTCCTGATTGAGTGTGTGTTTAGGACGCGGGTTAGATTTGTTTCTTTCCCTTACTCTTTCTATCGTGAGAGTCCTTAGACTAAACAGCGTGATTATCCTGCCTATTCGTGTTCTTCCGCGTTTGGGTTTACCATTCACGCAACAAAGGGCTAACCGCTAAGCTACGTCTTCTGCTCATCTCCGGTTAGTTCGTGACACCTTGCAGGTTTTCCCTTCATTCGGATTACGACTGACCGGACTGCTTCGGGATTTCTTGCTCCGACTTCGGTCTCCCGGATTATTACCAGCACTTCCGGTGAGCCCGATTCATCTCCTCTCACACACACACCCACACACTGTTGTAATCAGAGGTGGAAAGGGTAATCAAATTTTGTACTCAAGTACAAGTACTGTTACTTCAGTGAAATTTTACGTAAGTACAAGTAAAGTTACCATTATAAAAATCTACTCTAGTAAAAGTAAAAAGTAGCTCATTAAAAAATTTACTCAGAGTAAAAGTTACCGAGTTACTTTTTTATTTTTATTTTTTTAACAGCAGGGGTGGGATGAGGCATTCTAGCATAGTTCAAAAAAGATGAGCAGATATAAATCTCAAACTATTTGTTTTTTAACTGAAGGAACACCTTTGCATAATAAAGCTGTTGTCTTTGTTGTGCTTGAAAATCAAAGTGGTCACTTAAATATGCTGTTATGTCCCAGTCTAGGGCCATACAGCAAAAGAATGGTTCAGGGTTCTATTTTAAACTGTATGGAAATGGTGGTATATGGCAGAAAGAACTAGATCCAATCATTAACTGATGAAATAATGAGGTTTGTATATGCATACAAACACACACACAAACACACACACACACACACAACAGGAGGAGGAGGAGGATCAGATTCAGGGTGGACCCAGGCCAAAATAATAAACAAAAATGGTATTTATATTTAGTAGCTAGATTACCTGCAAAAAAAGAAAACACACACACACAAACAAAAATACAGTTACCTTCCCGGACTCCCTGAACCAAAACCAGTGAAATTATCTACAAATATATACAAAGACCAACCAAACCAAAGGGACAAAGCAATAATCAAAGTCAATGGGAGGCAAAAAGTCAAAACCGGAATACACAACCAAATATCAAAATGCCAAAATCACAATCTCTTTCCTCTTTCCCGCATCTCTCTTCGGTTTATATATGGTCGCGCTAGTCGATGATGTCACTCTCAGGGCGGAAGCGACTGTGTGGAAGGTCAGGTAGATGCCGATGTGGGGACAGTCAGAAAACCTGGAGTGGAGTCTGGAGCGGCGCATGACCAGGGCATGATACACACACGCGAGCGCAACAAAGCATTTATACAAAGCATAATATTTTCATTATTTTAGCATTTTCAGTAATTAATTTTTTACTCAGTAGCGAATATGATTTAAAATGTAGCAAATTACAATACTTCAAACAAAACGTACTTAAGTAAAAGTAAAATTACAGATTTTAAAAACTACTTTAAAAAGTGGAAGTACACAAAAAACTACTCAAACAACACCAATACTAAAGATGAAGACCTCTATATTAGTGTAACTTGGGTTATTGGATTAATCAGAGCATTACAAGTATTGTGACCATATTTCTTCACATACTTGCCTATATGCTATGTGTGTTACTGGAGGACTCCGGTTAAGTCACATAGGACAATTAAATCATACAATTTTGCATGAAGTATACAAACACGGCATCACATGAGGAGCTCCATAGTACTTATCTCCTGCTCACTATAATGATACATCATACAAGTGGGCGTAATTGTGGATCTGGTTTCACAACTACTACTCAAAGCTTTCTGCTATTTTTGATGCGCCTGCTAACTAGACTGCCACTGCCATGCATGTTGTTTACATGCATATTGCATCTTGCGGGCACATCTGTGAAAATGCTCGTCATTACCTGTATGGGGCAGTCGTGTTTCAGTCGTTTTGTGTGTCTACTGAAGCCGAAAATGTGTTATATCTCTTAGGCGCCCATTGACAGCAAGCAACAGAGCTCATAAACATGTCAAGCTCAAAATGTATTTATTCTTCATTTTTTTCTCTCCTTCAATGATGGTACTTCTTTGACTGCGCTTTCTCCATTCAGAATTATTATTATTATTATTAGTAGTAGTAGTAGTAGTTCTCCGAATTTATTATTGTTATTATTCTTATTCTTCCTATTATTCTTATTGTAAAGCACCCGCGCATGTGTGAAAAAAGACTACAAACATGTATGATATGTTAGCCTAAAGCATTATTGTTTTAGTGTGTTTATGCGCTCTAAATATACAGTGGCTCAGAGGTAGGTGATTCGCCTGCCATGCGGAAGACCCGGGTCTGATTCCCAGCCGGTGCCTGAAGTGCTGGTTTGTAACTAAATGGATGTTTGCAATTGAGATTTTTTTTCTTCAGCTATGAAAAACATTAG
Source organism: Channallabes apus (assembly GCA_030522415.1). Lineage (NCBI taxonomy): Eukaryota > Metazoa > Chordata > Actinopteri > Siluriformes > Clariidae > Channallabes > Channallabes apus. Next base: position 41,132,982 of record CM060113.1, read on the forward strand.
CACTCACCTCACAGTTGCTATAATTTAATGATAAACATAAGCAAAAAGTGTAAAACAACAGATTCACATTTATTACATTTTCACCCAGAGCGGGATTCGAACCAGGGTCTGGACGATTTTATACTATTATTTAAGCAACGCCACACCACGTGGAAAGCCGCAAAAATGCTTCAATTTCATTGGCTGTCACTGAGTGTCAGCTATTCACGACTGACCCCCGCAGGCTTCTAGTCCTTAAGTCCTTCCACGCGCCATCTGGCGGATATTCAGTGAAGCACAACACATTTATTTAAATTCCCGAATGTTGCTTACGGCAAGTCGTGGGAAGTGGTGCGCTAAATTGCGGGATCTCGCGGGAAAACACGCGCATTCTTAACGGCCACATCTGTAACTATAGACTGGCGCCTCGGGCATCAGTTCATTCTCTCAAGGATTAATGAGCCGCAGCTCCTTTAGAGCTGCATGTAGTAGCGGATAAAATCAAGTGAAACATTGCAATTAAACGAATTCATAATCACAGAACTAAAATTACAGTGCAAATGTAGAATTCATTACATGTAACTAGAAAAGCTATGCGTGTCGGGTTTTGTGTCATCTTATATCTTGTGTTCCATTTACTCTGCTTGCATGCCGCACTTCTGCGTTGTTGTGCGCGCGTCGCACTCACACCACATAGTAAAATCCACTGCAACCCAACAGACCCTGACCTACACTCCCCGCTATATTGTATACCACTGGGTGCAAGCCCGGGATCATTAGCAAGGATAGCTCACCAGCCATGCCTAATTCCGCAGCCCGCTCCTTCGCATATCTGAAGGGGAGGCCGCCTAACTAGTGAGCGAGGAGCGATATTGGTTTGGGTGCACGCCGTGACAGGTGGAGAAAACTGTTGTCCTCAAAAATGTAACAGATGAGGACTCATGTCCATCAATCTGATATACAAAATACTGGAGACACTCCCAGGTGCGAAGAAACTGCTTTGTGTAGGTCAAAGACAAGAAAACCTTTAAAACAAATATCAACAGCCTCCACCAAAGCGTCTGGAATGCACACAAATTTAGAATTTATATTAAATGAGTTTCTTATTTGCATCGATTTTTAAGCAAAGTAAATGTATACCTTAATATCTAGCCTTTCAGAAAACTGACCCTGGGCCTGCACCAGATTAATGTGCAAAAACTATATAACAAAAGTTTATAAGACTACATAGCCTTTATAAGACTCCACTTTTATTTAAGCCCACTCATAATAATGAAAAAACTTTATGGAATGGATCTACTTTTAGTGAAAGAGTGTGATAAGGGAGAGTGGACACTTAGGCTAATACCTGACGTATTAGAGCTTAACTGTGACATGCACACTTTAATTCTTACATCATATTTTAGAATGAAGATATGAGTTATTTCCTTGGGTTAGTTCCTAGAGAGATTCGTTTAAAAGTAATAAATAGCACATTTGAATTTGGAGGAATAGGTGGACCTCCCCGTTTAACTCCGCTCATTTCGCTGCTGCAAACATACCCAGATTTTGATATATTATATTTAGAAGAAGACGCAGAAGGCCGAAAAGCAAAAAGATACAGATTAACAGGAACACAGACAGGTCCGGTAGTGCTGAGTCGTATGTGGATGGTTGATAACAATAGCGAATTTACGATAATACTTTTGGACCAGATGAGAGAATAATTTTTCAGACCCTTGACAAAATCGTTACGCCTCTGATACTGACACCAGTGGAAAATTAATGTTTAAGAAATACAGAGAGAAAAGACATAAAGTCATAAAGTACACAGCAAAAGAACCTTAGTAAAAAGGAGAGAGAAGAGACACAAGAATTCACATTATAAGTCAGGACAGAAGTTTGTGATTGGGAAGTTATTCTGCCGTAGAGGTGCGTGGCGAAAGCCAGCGACTCCTGTAGACGTAATTATAGCCAAACATAAAGAAGATCAAAAGTACATCTGAATGTGTATGATAAAATGGCATGACAGGACATCAGGAGATCTGCAATGGCCTAAAGAAGGAACCTTTAATGAAGAATGTTGTAAGGAAGTAAAAGAAATGTTTAGACACACCACTAAGGAAAAGGGTAGCAAGGGAAGAGTCAAATTAGGACAAAAATTTTAAATTGTAGAATGGTGTGAAAATGAAGGAAAGGAACAGGAGAGACAGGAACAAGTTGAAGAAGGAAGAAAGGGTCAGAAGTCAGAAAGAAGTGAAGACAGGAAAGAAAAAGTACAGAAAGCAAGGAAAGAGAAAGAATTCAGAAACTCAGAATTAGATTGACCACCACCATACACTGAGGAATACATGCAACAGAGGGATGGGGGAATGTATCCACAACTGAAGCTGCAGGAACAAGACAAAGGAGCATGGGGATTCGAAGGACGTGTGATGGTAACAGATTAAAGTGACGTCATGTGACTCGGACGGACAACTTGAAGAAATAGAACAAGACAAGATCAGAGATTTTTGAAAATAACATTTTCAGGAACAGATAGAATGAGGGCAACACACACAGAGATAGATGGGAACATGATGTTATCAACACACCCACAGAGGGGGATGTGTAACATGCCGTTTTCATCGCACACACAAATGGCAGTTAAGATGTTAGGGCAGATAGATGAAAAAGAATTAGCATTAGAGGAAGAATTACTGAAAACAATCCCAGAAAAACTATGGACACGATACTCTACAGATGTATGATTAGTTAAGTCTGGAGGACAAGCCTTGATAAAAATAAGACCAAATGCAAAATTGCCTTATCAAAGACAATATTCACTGACACCCCAAGCTATAGCGGGAATTAAAAATACTATAGATGGGTTACTAGAAGCTGGAGTATTAATACCCACTAAGAGTCCTTGTAATACTCCTATATTTCCTGTCAGGAAGCCCAACTCAGATAAATGGAGACTCGTGCATGATTTACGAGCCATAAACCAAATTGTAGAAGCAGAATTACCTATAGTACCTGATCCACACACATTACTGTCTAATATACCAGAAGACACTCAGTGGTACACTGTCATAGATCTATGTTCAGCATTTTTTAGTATTCCACTACATCCAGAATCACAACACTTGTTTGCTTTTACACACGAGGGACAGCAGCTGTCTTACAGTCGCTTACCACAAGGATACTGCGAAAGCCCATCAATATTTAACCGATATTAACACAAGATATCTTGATTAACAAAAGACCTAGCCTCAATAAATATTAAGAGTACTTTGATTCAGTACTGTGACGATTTGCTGATTTGTAGTCCAACCAGAGAACAATGTGAAGCGGATTCGTTAACAGAAATGGACATAAAGTTAGTAGAGAAAAGTTACAATTCTGTAGACAAGAAGTAGAGTATCTAGGCAGATTGTTGAAAGGAACATCTAAGCACATATCTCCAGAACATATAGAAGCAATATCAAAAGCCCCTAAACCTTTCTTCTTCTTCTTCTTCTTTGTCTTTTGGCTGTTCCCTTTCAGGGGTCGCCACAGTGAATCATCTGCCTCCATCTAACCCTATCCTCTGCATCCTCTTCTCTCACACCAACTAACTTCATGTCCTCTCTCACTGCATCCATAAATTTCCTCTTTGGTCTTCCTCTAGACCTCCTGCCTGGCAGTTCCAACCTCAGCATCCTTCTACCGATATATTCACATTCTCTCCTCTGAACATGTCCAAACCACCTCAATCTGGCCTCTCTGACTTTATCTCCAAAACATCTCACATGGGTTGTCCCTCTGATGAACTGATTCTTGATCCTATCCATCCTTGTCACTCACAAAGAGAACCTCAACATCTTCAGCTCTGCTACCTCTAGCTCTGCCTCCTGTCTTTTCTTCAGTACCACTGTCTTTAGCCGTAGAGCATTGCTGGTCTCACCACTGTGCTGTACACCTTTCCTTTCATTCTCGCTGATACTCTTTTATCGCACAACACACCTGCCACTTTTCTCCACCCATTCCAACCTGCCTGTACTCTCACAAAGGGCCAGGGGTAGCTCAGTGGTTAAGGCATTGGACTACGGTTCGGAAGATCCCAGGTTCAAACCCCACAACCACCAAGTTGCCACTGTTGGGCCCTTGAGCAAGGCCCTTAACCCTCAACTGCTCAGATGTATAATGAGATAAAAATGTAAGTTGCTCTAGATAAGAGCGTCTGCCAAATGCCTAAATGTAAATGTACTCGTCTCTTCACCTCCTTTGAACACTCTCCATTGCTCTCGACCGTTGACCCTAAGTACTTAAAATCCTGCACCTTCTTTACCTCTGCTCCCTGTGGCCTCACTGTTCCTCTTGGGTCCCTCTCATTCACACACATGTATTCCGTCTTTCTGCGGCTAACCTTCATTCCTCTGCTTTCCAGAGCGTACCTCCACCTCTCCAAATTTTCCTCCACCTGTTCCCTGCTCTCGCTACAAAGCACAATGTCATCTGCAAACATCATAGACCATGTCTAACTTCATCAGTCATCCTGTCCATCACTAGAGCAAACAAAAAGGGGCTTAGAGCTGATCCTTGATGCAGACCCACCTCCACCTTGAACTCTTCTGTCACACCTACAGCACATCTCACCACTGTCTTAATACCATCATACATGTCCTGCACCACTCTAACATACTTCTCTGCCACTCCAGACTTCCTCATACAACACCACAGCTCCTCTCTCGGCACCCTGTCGTACGCTTTCTCTAAATCTACAAACACACAATGTCTTTATTACCTTCTTTGTACTTCTCCACCTGCATCCTCAAACCAAATACTGCATCTGATGTACTCTTTCTAGGCATAAAACCATATTGCTGCTCACAAATTCTCACCTCTGCCCTTAACCTAGCTTCCACTACTCTTTCCCACAGCTTCATTGTATGGCTCATTAGCTTTATACCTCTGTAATTGCCACAGCTCTGCACATCTCCCTTGTTCTTAAAAATCGGCACCAATAAACTTCTCCTCCATTCCTCTGGAATCCTCTCATTCTCCAAGATCTCATTAAACAAACTAGTCAGAAACTCTACTGCCACCTCTCCTAAGCACTTCCATACCTCCACAGGTATGTCATAAGGACCAACAGCCTTTCCGCTCTTCATCCTCTTCAACGCCCTTCTCACCTCACTTTTACTAATATTTGCTACTTCCTGTTCCACAACAGTCACCTCTTCTACTCTTTGTTCTCTTTCGTTTTCCTCATTCATCAACTCCTCAAAGTACTCCTTCCATCTTCCCATCACCCTCCTGGCATCTGTCAGTACATTTCCATCTCTATCTTTAATCACTCTAACCTGCTGCACATCCTTCCGATCTCTATCTTTCTGCCTCACCAACCTGTACAGATCCACCTCTCCCTCCTTGCTGTCCAGCCTAGCATACAAGTCCTCATATGCTCTTTGTTTAGCCTTTGCCACTTCTACCTTCACCTTACGGTGCATCTCCCTGTACTCCTGTCTACTCTCTTCAGTCCTCTCAGTGTCCCACTTCTTCTTAGCTAGCCTCTTTCCCTGTATACACTCCTGGACTTCCTCATTCCACCACCAAGTCTCCTTTCCCCCTTTTCCCTTACCTGATGATACACCAAGTACCCTCTTACCTGTCTCCCTGATCACATTGGCTGTAGTTGTCCAGTCAACTGAAAGCACCTCCTGACCACCGATAGCTTGTCTCAACACCTCCCTAAAGACTACACAACATTCTTCCTTTCTCAGCTTCCACCACTTTGTCCTCTGCTCTGCCTTTGTCCTCTTCACCTTCCTCACCACCAGGGTTATTTTACACACCACTATTCTGTGTTGTCTGGCTACACTCTCCCCTACCAACACTTTGCAGTCACTGATCTCTTTGCAGTCACTGATCTCTGATGTAGTCCACCTGAGTGCTTCTGCCTCCGCTCTTGTCTGTCCTTCTACATTCCTGTCCTGAAGACCAAACCTGCCCATCACATTTTCATCCCCTCTGTTCCCTTCCCCAACATGTCCATTGAAGCCTGCACCAATCACAACTCTCTCACCTCTGAGGATGCTCTGCATCACTTCATCTAACTCACTCTAGAATTTCTCCTTCTCTTCTAACACACATCCTACCTGTGGAGCATAACCACTAACAACATTGAACATCACACAATCAATTTCCAGCTTCAGACTCATCGCCCTATCTGATACTCTCTTTACCTCTAGGACATTCCTTACAAACTCCTCTTTCAGGATAACTCCTACTCCATTTCTTTTCCTATCCACACCATGGTAAAACAATTTGAACCCTGATCCTAAGCTTCTAGCTTTTCTACCTTTCCACCTGGTCTCCTGGACACACAGTATATCCACCTTCCTTCTCTGCATCATATCAACCAACTCTCTTCCCTTCCCTCTCATGGTCCCAACATTCAAGGTCCCTACTTTCACTCCTAAACTCTTGCCTTTCCTCTTCTCTCTCTGCTTTCGAACACGCCTTCCTCCTCTCCTTCTTCGACCAACAGTAGCCGAATTTCCACCGGCACCCTGTAAGTCAACAGCACCAGTGGCGGTCGTTGTTAACTCGGGCCACAACCGATCCGGTATGGAAATGATATTTCTGATTCGCATCATTGATTTGGCAAATGTTCTACATCAGATGCCCTTCCTGACACAACCCTCTGCATTTATCCAGACTTGGGACTGGCACAAGAAGACACTGGATTGCGCCCCCCCATGGTTGCATTCAAAAGCCCCTAAACCACGAACTGTAAAAGAGATGCTATCCTTTCTAGGTATGGTAGGATTTAGCAGAGACTGGATATGTGACTTTGCATTAAAAACAGCACCCTTAAGAGCATTAATCAAAGCAGCTGGACAGACCAAAAACAGTGCAGTGTTAGAATGGACACCTGAACAACAAGGTACTAGCAAACTACCAGTTGCATATTATAGTACAGCGCTTGAATATTGACAAAGATATGCCTCCCTGTTACCGAGGGGTGGCAGCCGCAACATTTGCTTATGAGAAAGCAACATCAATTACCATGGGACATTCAGTAACACTGTTCACCACCCATGCATTCCACGCACTCCTGACCAGTCCATCGTTTGTAATTACAAATGCTAGAAGAACAGGATACAATGTGATACTCTCTGTACCTGAATTAACTATACGCAGGTGTCAGACAGTAAATCCAGCAGATCGTATAATGACCCCAGCAGAGGGAGATCCCCACGATTGTCATCTAGTATCAGCAGAATATCTAAAGACATGCCAAGATTTAGAGAACCAACCTCTGTCACACCCAGATTGTATATTCTTTGTAGATGGGTCATGTTTTAGAGATGGGGACAGTAATAAAGCAGGCTTTGTCATAGTAACACCCACTTTAGATGGAGAAACATTTAAAATTGCACAAGCAGAACATGTGCCACAACCATGTTCTGCTCAGTTAGCCGAATTAGTCGCTTTGACAGGCGCCTGTAAACTAGCAGAAGGGAAAGCATGTACAATGTACTGTACACCGATTCAGCTTATGCATATGGAATATGCCATTTGTATGGCCCCATATGGGCACAAAGAGGTTACAAGCGAGCTGATGGAACACCAGTAGTACATGGAGAAGCAATATCAGAACTGTTAGATGCAATCAAACTACCATCAAGATTAGCCATAGTTAAATGTGCAGCACATAAAAAGGATGACACTTTCGTTAGTAATGGAAATGAAGCAGCAGATGAAGCAGCAAAGAAAGCAGCAGTAAATCAGATAAATATGATGCCAGAAACAGCAGCACAACCAGAACCTAATCCGCAGGGAGATAATGAAACAGAACCTAATCCGCAGGGAAATAATGAACCAAGTTCACCAGAATCGAGCACTGGTCCTGATGAAGAACCAAGTGCAAGTCCAGAGCCAGAAGAAAGATTACTTGTGCCTGAAGACCATGCACCACCCACACCAGATTTAGTCTCATTAGCAGACATGCAAGCAGCAGCATCAGGAGAAGAGATTCGTAAATGGATCAAAAGAGGAGCAACAAAAAATAATGATACTAATGTATGGCGAAGTGCAGATGGGCGTTTTGTAGCATCACAAAATTATCTTCTAACCCTGATAAAACAAATTCATGGGAATGATCACGTAGCAAGAGGGGAAGTGATAAAAAGCATCCAAAAGGAATGGTGGTCGCCTTATCTAGGTCCTATGGTTCATCGTACATTATCACAGTTTTGCGACATCTGTGGTAGATTTAACATTGGAAAGCACTTTACATCACTGATAGGAAACATCCCAGAGCCCGATGGGCCATTCAGGTATATAATGGTTGACTATGTGGACATTGGTGAACCTAGGATGCAAGGAAAACAATACATTTTAGTAGTCAAAGACAGGTTTAGCAGATGGGTAGAAGCTGTAGTGACAGCTAAGGAAGATGCAACAGCAGTAGCAAAATTCTAGTGTAGAGAAGTGATACCAAGATTTGGAATTCCAGATCAGTTCAGACTATGGAAAACACTTCATAAATAAGATAGTACAGAAAGTAACTCAATGGTTAAACATTAAACACAGGTTTGGGTGTGTGCATCACCCCCAATTTCAGGGGATGGTAGAGAGAGCGAATGGAGTTCTAAAAATGAAATTGGCTAAAATATGTGCAGATACAGGTATTAATTGGTATCAAGCTTTGTCGTTAGCCTTAATGGGCATGAGATCGCAAACTAACCGCAACACGCATCTAAAGCCGCATGAAATGCTTACTGGCAGACCCATGCTTACTTCTTTTACCCGAGGGCCCTATAAAGGCCCCACACTTTGTACAATTGCAAAGTGAACTTGATCGTTATGTGAAACACTTATCTGAAATACACAAAGTTATTTTCCAACAGGTTAAGGGAGCTACAGTACATGACAACACCAGACAGAGAGCAGCTGACACCGAGGCAGAGGACATAGACGAAAGAACTGTACTGCCTGGTGATTGGGTGTTTATCCGAGTGTTCAAAAGATGGTGGAACCAAGCTAGAAGGGAAGGACCATACAAGGTGGTGTTGGCAACTCCAACTGCAGTAAAAGTTCAAGGTAAAGATGTATGGTACCATTTAAATCATTGCTGCAAGGCACCAAATCCGGACCAGGTAAGAGACAGATTTCCCCAGGAGGACACCGAGTCTCCAAGAGCAGGACCCTCAGGTCTGCAATCAGATCCTCAAAGAGACGACGAAAGACCCAGACAACAAGCACCAGATCCATATGAATGCACTGAAGGGTTGCCGTGGATAGAACAGGAAGAACAAGGCTACTGGCCAGAGTGGCCTCAAGAAGATATACAAGACTGGGAAGCTGAACTTGAAGAAGAGGAAGCAGAAGCAGAACAAGCCGGACCATCTCATAGAACAAGAGCCCAAGTTAGACAGTGAGAAGATAAACGTACTAAAATAGAAACAGCACGGAGACAGTTAGAAGTTGATACTGGCTCAGATACTGATTAAATTATTTAAACCAACTACAGTAGAAAGAACATACCCAACAAAAAACACCCCAAGAAATATATTTTGTAGATTATTTGGCCATACTGTAGTCCCACGTGTCACCGTTGTGATCCTGATGGAGAAACCATCCTCTTATTACCGCCTAAAAAACAGAAGGAAATCTATGGAAATAATAATACTTCTTATGATTGGTTTGACTAGTAGTTGGGCCGTCAGAAGTGAAAAGAGCAAGCCAAAATGGAATACTAAAGAGAGACAAATACGTTGCGTACTAGCTACAGTAACTAGAGCAAGAATGGTAGCTGGTTTATCAATGTGGGAAAGAACAGGAAATTGGGAAGGAACCTTTCAGTTAGAGGTAGACAAGTCACGACCCTAAGAAGATCGAATGCGTATTTATGTAGAATTAGAGAAAACCCCTGGACCAAAAATGATGATCGCGTTAGACGGATTGATTGAGGCAATATCAAAAATCCAATGAATGGTGCGCATTTAATAAGTCAGCAAATGGCAAAATACGAGGTGTATGCTTAGCATATCCATATTTGCGTGGTTGTACGGCAAAAGTACCAGGCCAACCTAGCGTATTAGATGCTGAGTCAGCAACCTATGTAACAGTAATTCCAGAAATAAGAAAACAGGTATCTGGAAACAAAAAAGAATCAGATCAAACATGGAAAAATGATATGTTCTACCAATGGATGAAATTCACAGCTGATCTTTAACAAATAAGGACTGCATCATGTGTCATGACAGAAGTCATAAGCCCCCAAAAGTGGCGATAACACAAGGAACAAGAGAATGTATAGATGATCCAGAATATAGTGAATCACGATTATGCCCTATCAGCTGTCTCTTACATTCAGCTGCAATAGATTATGGTCCAGAATGGATGCAGAATATAAGCAAATGCACGTATCATCCTGTAGAAATGATAGATGCTGTCCAACGAGAAATAACACCTGTGCAACAGACCTATCCTCTATGCATCTGTTCAGATGGAAGTATAGAAGTAGGAAATCTATCATCAAGTTGCAATGAAACACAGTCAGCAGCAGGTTTTTCCATAAAAATGAGACAGATATGCGACAATACAACAAGCAATATGTAATGCAGTGAGATAGTCAACGTTCGACAACCAGACTTAAGATTAGGTACAACACCCTTAGCTGACATATTTTGGTACTTTGATGGAACCACGGTTAGACAAACTTTACCAAAAGACTGGAACGGATGCTGTGCTCCAGTATTACTACAGATGTGGTCTTTAAGAATGCGCCTGTTTTCCCACGAGATGCCGCAATATAGCGCGCGGCTTGCCATGACTTGCCGCAAGCAACATTCAGGAATTTAAATAAATGTGTTGTGCTTCACTGAATATCCGCCAGATGGCGCATGGAAGGACTTAATCTCCAGTCTCGCCCAGGGAGCAATTCAGTGTAGAACCGCCACTGGACATGAATGTATATATTATCATATTAAGTAAATATTATTTTATGAATATGACGTTCTTCAGGCTTTTTATAATAATCATCATATTTGCTGTTTGTGTCCAGCATTGAATAATTATTTCATCCATTATTTAACCATGGCTGGAAATAATACCTGGAATGTCATGTGATTGTGAATTTATGACCGAAATGAAGCTGTTCGTCTTTTGTAAAGTACTTTCACTTTACAAAAGGCAGCATTTTTATCTAAAGGTTGATAAAGGCGTGTTGTACAGTATATATAACGCGAGAGCGTGCTTAGTTCCTGTTAATCCTGGTAGCTCAGTGGATAGGGGAGTCGCCTACCATGCGATATACCCGGGTTCGATTCCCACCAGGGAATCGCAATTAAATATTATATTAGATTTACATTATATTTGCAAATATGCAATGTGCAGTTGAGTCTTATAAAGGCTATGTAGTCTTATATAGTTTTATTACATCGTTTTTGCACATTAATCTGAGTCCTCGTCTGTTACATTTTTGAGGACAATAGTTTTTTCAGGCTGTCAATATCGCTCCTCGCTCACTAGTTAGGTGGCCTCCCCTTCAGATGACGCGTGCGCAACAACGCGAAAGTGCGGCATGCAAGCGGGGCAAATGGAACGCGCCCCACCCAGGGACTTCAAAGAAGAGCCAGCGCGAGCGGACGGAGGCAGGAGCTGCCAGGCCCGGATTGGCTAATCGGGAGGACCGGGAGATTTCCCGGTGGGCTTGTCCGTTTTTTGGCCTGCAGGGCCGGTGTCTCCAGCTACCTGCACTCACAGCAGTCGCACTTTTTATTTATTTTATTATTATTTATTTATTTTTACCATAGTAGTCTCACTCTTTTTATTCATTATTTTATCGCAGCTCCATTTTGTTTATTACTGAAACTTGGGTCATGTCATCTTTTGGTGAGCTGTCCCCCTCTGACTGTTCCTTCTACAGCACTCCTGTAGCCACTGTTTTTAGAAACTCATTCAAATGTAGACTTCTGCCTGTTGATGCCTTTCTCGGTTTTGAGGTGCAACTTCTAAAAATGGATCTAAGTGGACCTTTGCTTTGTGTGTTAGTTTACAGACCACCTCAGTGACAGCCATTCAAATTGAAGCATTTTTGCTGCTTTCCACATGGTGTGGCGTTGCTTAAATAATAGTATAAAATCGTTCAGACCCTGGTTCGAATCCCGCTCTGGGTGAAAATGTAATAAATGTGATAATGTAAATAAAAAATGTTTAACACATTTTGCTTATGATCATTAAATTATAGCAACTGTGAGGTGAGTGCTAATGTGCTTCATAGCTTAAGAAAAAAAAAACTCAATTGCACACATGTATTTAGTACAAACCGGCATTTCGGGCACTGGCGGTAATCGAACCTGGGTCTTCCGCATGAGAGGCGAATCACCTAACCAATGAGCCACACCAGTGACCATGTATATTTAGAGTTTTAGGCTAAAATATCATACTTCTTTGTAGTCTTTTTGCACACATGCGCGGGTGCGTTACAATAATAACAATAATAATAATAATAATAATAAATTCGGAGAACTACTACTAATAATAATAATTCTGAATGGAGAAAGTGCAGTCAAAGAAGTACCATCATTGAAGGAGAGAAGAAAATGAAGAATAAATACATATCAGTTTGAGCTTGACACGTTTATGGCCTCTGTCGCTGTCAATAACACCTATTGTAAGAGACACAACACATTTTCGGCTACAGTAGACACACACAATACTTCAGACTGAAACACGACTGCCCCCTACAGGTAATGAAGGGAATTTTCACAGCTTGCCGCGGCAAGTCGCGGGATCCCTTTTCTGAAAACGTGCGTTTTTAAAGGCCAGATCTGTAGAAGGAGAACTAATTGTAATAGGATTGCATAGCACGCAAAGCAAACGAAGTAAACGAGACATAAAATTCTTGGAGACGGTCGGTCAAGGGGAATTAAAGAAATGGGAAGAGTTTGATAAAGAGGGAGGTATAAAAGTAAGTTGGGATGGTATTCCGCTTGGCGTACCAACTGAACATGAGGTTATAAACAGGGTAGCAGGAGCATTTACGACAATCTTCCTTCCATGGGTTCAAATTTCTAAAAACGCAAGGTGGATAAACTTACTATGGTACAATCAACAGAGATTTTGGAATCACACATTAAGTGTTTTAGGATTAGTACAAGAATAATTAGACAGAACAACAATAATGACCATGCAAAATAGATTCGCCCTGGACACTATGTTAGCACCTCAATGAGGAGTGTGCGCTTTAATTGGAGAAGACTGCTGTACATACATTCCAAGACATACAGGCCCTGATGGTAATATAGCCAAAATACTAAGAACCATGCGGAATCTGAGAGATGGACATGTTAGAGTCACCCAAGAAGTACAGAAAACTACCACGTGGACCACATGGTTTGACTGGCTTAATCCTTCTAATTGGTACGGACTACTTGTAAAACTAGGTACAATTGTTCTGATAGTGTTAGGAACCCTACTCATCGCATCTTGCTGCGTTATCCCACTGGCTAGAGCAAGTATTCATAAAATGGTAAGACAGTATACAGTTGTTGTGGAATATCATGACCAGGAGACACCATTTGAAGATGAGGAGGAGGAGTCCACTTATATGCAAATGAAGTGAAAAATGACCAACCACTTCGCATGATGGACAATTGACTACAGTATATACATATTGATCACATATATATTGAAAAGTACCTAGTGTAGCAGCATATTTTAATCCAACACATTTGATCCATGTTTTAAGTAACTAGATCAGAGAGAAAGTAGTATCAGTAGCAGAAGTATGTTTTGTATTTTGTTTCAATGATTGTGTCTTGTTTCTGCTATACACGTATGTATTGCAGGAAGGAACCGGTACCTGACCCAAGGTGGATAGTTTCCTGTACAATCTGCTGTAATGCATGGAAAGAAGTGATGGAAAAGACCCCAAGGAAAAGATGGGCAGAGTTGAGACATGATCTGGTTGATTGGCATCCACAACATGCTATAGGGGACAAGGAATTCATCACCAATGCCAACGTCTTGACAAAGGATTTCAAATTGATCAAAGCAAGGACACAGGAGACTTTCAACCTTGACATGAGCACAGGACTTCTTCTAGTAACAACTTCATATCAGCTTGGGAGACATCTGAAGCTAAGCATCTATAGAGGAATTGGGATCGAAGAAGATTGGACTGCATATGATATCTGGCAAGGTGTGGAATTTTTCCTTCTGAATTGGCTGTACTGAAGGTTTTTTCGCCCACCTCTGGACTCATCATGTTATAACCATTGCATGCTTATTATATTCTCATATATGTTTATGCTTATATTTACTAATTTTTAATTGTTTTTCCTAAATGGATGGTTTAGTGAGGGGGTAATATGTAAGGTTAATATATAAGGTTAGGTTTAAAATTTTTGGTTTCTTTAAGTTCTTTAATTACATTTAAATTTAAGTAATATGTAAGACCTTATATGTAAGTTTTCTTTGAATCTTTGAATCTGATTTTTCTATGACTTTGATTTAAAATTATTTACGGCTATTCTTTATTAGAAAGGTTCCTTAAGATTTATTTCTGAAAGGTTAATTAGAGTAAGGTCATAATTTTGCTGAAAAGTTACTAGTTCAATGTTTATTATTATTATATTTTTTTCCTATTCTATGAGGATTAATATTAATGTGTAAGGTTTATTTCTTGTTTCTGTAGTAATATGTAAGGTTAAGGTTCATAAGTTAAGCATTGTTTAAATTCTGTTAATGTTCACAAGTTAGTGAGTAAGCATTATTTTCTTTTTACTTTTCTTTATGCTCTTTTATGTCACTTAAAAGTCACAGAGGGGGAAATATGTAAGCATATTTTAATTAAATATATTTGTGCATGCAGTAATATTACAGAAAACAATTAATCTTATCTTATAGAAGTGAAGTAGGAGGAACAGAGTTGAGCCAAGGACAATGTGATGTCATAGTAGCAAAGACATCATGTGATGATGTTCAGTATACAGTATGCACCCAACGAACCTTAGACTAGCAGCCATCTTAGAGATTAGATGCACATGTTGTCATAGTAACCCTAGACACGACACAAGCTCAGCAGATCAGCAGATACTGTATGATGTAAGATCAGCAGATATGACATAGCCCCAGATATGATGTAATCTCAGACATGGGGTGATCTTAACTGTGATGTACCAGGTATGGGATACACAAGCAACATGTCAAATTGGATAATCAAAAGAGACACACAGTGATATGAATAATAAGTTTAATAAGAAATAGACACAAAATAGTATGTGCATCTACATAGTGAATATTATACAATACAAAGTATTAGGCCCAACGTAAAAAGTATAAAAAACACACGGGGCCTGGGTAAGCATCAGTAGCAAAATAAAATGCATAAGAAGTCAATTAGCAAAACCTCCTGTGAAGAAGGACAACACCAATTTAAAAATCAGTGATAGGAAATAGAAACAGGAATGCCGCGATTTAGATTTGGCACAGGTGCGGAAGTAAAATCTGTTTGGATACCAACAGACACGGCGGAGCTGGGGTAGTAGACTCTGGTCATATGGGCCTAAAAGAAAATGGAAAAGGGCTATCCACACGATGTCTCTTAGAAGGACCAGAATTGGGGTCAACATTCTTGGAAAAAGTGAGCCCTGTCTCCTCTAGGAACTGCAGTAATGACACAGATGGTTCGGGCTCATCCTCAGTAAAACTCACCGAGGCCCGGTCCATGACAGGTTCAATAGGAGTGTAGTCAGTAGGACTGTGAGCCGGACTGTTCTGGCTGTCCGACTCGTCCAAAGCGACGTGGTGATCATTCGTGCAAATGCAATTAGCTATAAGAATAAAAATAGAAGAATAAAAAATATGTAAATACAATAAAATTCACAAACTTAGACAAATAATTAAAATAATATGTAGAAGATGCTTACCCATGGCCTGTCTCTTGAAAACTGTAGAGTAAAGCGGAAGCACCAAGAATTTATAGCAGACGTGAGCGCCACCCCAATATTTTTTAAGTTGAACAAAAAAAGTGAAAATATAATGGAAATTAATTTGTAAGAAAAACAGATTATATTGGAAGGAAAAATTGATAAGAGGTGGAGTCAGATTACGAGGTATATGACGTAGAATAATTATATAACACAAATGTAATTTTAATGGTTGAAAAAATTTGATAAGAAACCAAAAAAATAATTGTGCAAAGGAGGGGGCCAGATGAGCGTCCCACCCCTTGAAAACAGTATAAAAGAAGGCACCTATGTCACAGTCATCAGTCTGTTCTTGGCGATGCTCTGATTCACATCTTAGGCATTTTCAAGACTGGCTCACTTTGTTTTATTGTTGCAATAAAACTTTAGTCCGGAGTCTTTCTTTGATTTCTTTTATTGAAAGTTACAGTATTTGGTTAATGTTTTAAATCAGGGCAACTTCGGTGTGGAGAGAATAAAAAATCCACCACATACACCATCAAAACAACAAAGGAATGAGTCTGTGTGGCTAAACATACTTCAGTTCAAATTAAATGTAGAATACAGACATCTCTACCAAAGGAGGATACTCTACTAATTTTTGAGCCTGATGTGAACCCTACATGAACTGAGGGGTTGGAGTTTTGTGAAACCCTTGTGAAACTGTGGAAACAGACCTCGCCATGTGTCATCGTTTCTGTCCAAAACCCTACAGCAACACTCCAGAACGTATTAAAAAAAGGTGGACGTTTATGGTTGTGTATAAACTATAGGAAATTAAATCGATAGACAAACCCTGACAGACAGACCATCCTATGTGTTCAAGATATTATGTACAGTCTAGGAGGGAATGCCTGGTTCTAATTACTCAACTAAGCATATCATCAGGGCTTTAGGGTCAAAGAGAGTCAACCCTTAACAGCGTTTGTAACACCATGGTGGTTGTACGAGTGGATTCGCATCCCATTTGGTCTGATGAATGCCCCCACAGCTTTTCAGCACTGGAAGACTGCATGGAAGCCTGGGCACGGTTTCTCGATAACGCACACTATTCGCACGCTAAGAAGACTCTTAAGATATATCATACGTTAAGTGATAACTTTTCTAAGTGGATTTCTCGAATACTTGTATTTCTCAAGTGTATTTCTCGAATACTTGAATATTTGTCTCTTAGCAGTCTTCTTAAGTCGCTGCCTCTTACGTCCGACGTTACAAGGCGCTGTCTACAGTGAAGGTCCTGAATTAGCTGACATCGGTTGCTCAGGAATCGATATTTGACTCCTTTTTCATGACAGCGTTAAGAAAGACGGCACTTTCTATGCAAATTAAATATTTGCACTAAATTCTTTTAATAGCGTTTATTTCGACATGGGTTAACTTATCAATAACGCCATAATAGACAAATATATAAATTAAATCATCAAACTGTCGCTAATATTTTCATGTAACCTGTGGCCGTGAAACTAACTGGGTATACAATCATAGTTGATTGACAAACAGCTGATAACACTAGTGAAGAGCTCTTCACCAGCTTCAGAAACAATGTGAAACATGTCAGTTGTTGGGGTTGTATAGCGCACTAAGGAGGTGGAGGTTTAATACTCCTACCTCACCTATGTGGGGCCGTAAGTCCGGTTCATCATGATTCAGTGCGAGTTTTGGTGCTGTTATTATGTTTCCATCTTACCACGCAAAAAAAAAAAAAAAACATGTTTAACATGTAGAAGCTCGCGGACCTTGCAGATCTGTGCGGACCGTTGGGCGGTCACTCGAGGCGGATCACGGTGCCTAATACCCCTATCTCACCTGTGTGGCCTGACTCATCTCCGTGAGCTGCCGCGATTGCCCACGACGTTCCTTTAACATTCCGCATTCTTCAAGGTCTGCAAGCTTCCGCGAGTACCAGCAAAAAAATTCAACGTTGAATTTTTTTACGCGGAAAGATGAAAACGTAATCACAGCGCAAAACTCGGGGTGAATCATGATGAACCCTACTTACGGCCACAGCACAAGACCGCGCAGGTGAGATAAGGGTATAACACCACATCTCACAGCGAGTCAAACCGCATAAGTGATGCGGGGTCTGAAACTCCCAAGTTTATTTTCTCATTTAACTCAATCAAATTTCATAAAAATAAAATGTGTCAAAAGAAAAACCCATAAAGTCATGGATAATGAAACATATTTTAAACAAAAAGCAGCAAACAGCTGGACATCGGGACGTAGAGCGTAAGTACGATGCGTTGGTCTGGCATGCGCAGGTCTGAGCAGCTCAAGAAGCTCAACCACTCTCGTCCTGCCTCTGCACCTGCTCCTGGATCCCTCCATCAAGCCCAAGATTCTCACCTTCCTGGCAGAATAATCCAGCCAGTCATGGATCCAGCAGAATTGGACAGAATGAGACAAGCACTGGAGAGTCAAGGCGCGCTCCTTGGAAAACACCAGGAGGAGCTCGCCACCACCAGGCGGACATTAGCTGAAGTCACAGCCCGCGTGCAGCACCTCCAGACGCCTATGGCTTGGGGCATGACCCCAGAGCTCCCGCGGGAGCCATGCCTACCAGCCCCTCCATCTTGCAGAGAGGATTGACTCACGTCTTCGTTCCAGACGCCCTACCCGGAGCTCACCCTCTGCTAGAGGATCACCCCCTCTTAGGTCACCTCAGCCATCTTCCCCCCCCTCTCCGAGCAATCAGGAGGAGCCCATGCAGCTGGACAGAACCCGCATCTCCGAACCGGAGAGACGTCGCCACCGCTTGGAGGGAGCCTGTTTCTACTGCGGCAGTTCGGACCACATACTCAGGAACTGCCCGGTAAAAAGGAGACGCCCTCCAGTCAGATTGGGAACCCTAGAGGGCGCTACTCCCGACAGACTCCCAGAACAGCGCCCCCTGCTGTTGTGCTAATTGTGAAGGGCCAAGCCCACCCCATTCAGGCTCTCGTGGACTCCGGCTCCGACCGGAACCTGATCAGCGCCGCTACTGACAGGACTCTCGGGATCCCCTGCACACCCCTGAGCACCCCACTTGCAGTCCAGGCCTTAGATGGGAGTCCCCTCCCGTCCATCATGCACCGAACGCTTCCACTCACTCTAAGATCGTCATGAAAGCATTCTGAGGAGATCTGTCTCTACTTTATAAGGGAATCTCATGCTGCCCTGGTCCTGGGCCTCCCCTGGTTAACGCTCCATGGCCCCCAGATTGACTGGACCAAGCTGGCTATTACGGGCTGGAGCCCCACCTGTGCCACATCATATCTTCGCTCCGCGCATCACTCACCCCTCACCCCATCCAAACCTGAGGAGACTCTGGATATCTCCAATGTCCCCACCGAGTATCATGATCTCAAGCAGGTCTTCAGCAAGATCCGGGCCATGTTGCTTCCACCACATGGACCGTATGACTGCCCAATCGACCTTCGCCCAGGATCTTCTCCTCCGAAGGGCTGCTTATACTCCCTAACCCACCAGGAGAGAGGCGTCATGAACACCTACATCACTGAAGCCCTCGCCGCAGGAATCATCCGCCCATCCTCCTCCCCTGCGGGGGCAAGGTTTTTCTTCGTGAAGAAAAAAGGTGGGTCCCTATGGCCCCTGTATCGATTATAGGGGTCTCAATGAGATCACCGTAAAGAACCACTACCCACTTCCACTCATGACCACCGCCTTTGAACTTCTCCAGGGGGCTGATATATTGACCAAGTTAGATCTACGCAACGCTTATCACCTGGTCCGTATCAGGGAGGGGGACGAATGGAAGACAGCCTTTAACACCCCCACGGGACATTATGAGTATTTGGTTGTTCCCTTCGGCCTGACCAACGCCCCCGCCGTCTTCCAATCCCTTGTCAACGATGTTCTGCGTGACTTCCTCAACTCTTTTGTGTTTCTCTACTTAGATGACATCTTAATTTTCTCCCAAGGCCTTGAGGAACACCGGCATCATGTTCGTCAGGTTCTACAGAGACTCTTGGAGAACAACCTCTACGTCAAGGCAGAGAAGTGCGAGTTCCACACACCCTCCACCATCTTCTTGGGCTTTGTTATCTCCCCTTCCAGGATACAGATGGAACCATCCAAGGTCCAGGCAGCCTCCAAGTGGCCCACCCCAACCTCACGACTAGACCTACAATGGTTCCTGGGCTTCGCCAATTTTCCTCACTGAACTTAAGATGAGGTTCACCTCTGTTCCCATCCACACTATCCCCGATCCTTCTCGCCAGTTCATGGTGGAGGTCGACGCTTCCAACACCGGTGTCGGGGGCATTCTCTCCCAGCGGTCGGCCCATGATAATAAAATGCACCCTTGCGCTTACTACTCCCGTCGCCTATCCCCGGCCGAGATGAACTACGACGTGGGAGACAGAGAACTATTGGCCATCAAGCTGGCTCTGGAGGAATGGAGGCATTGGCTAGAGGGAAATGAGCTCCCATTCTTGGTATGGACAGACCATAGGAATCTCGAGTTCCTTCGTTCTGCCAAGAGACTCAACGCACGTCAAGCCCGATGGTCATTGTTTTTCTCACGCTTTAACTTTGTTCTCTCCTATCGGCCAGGCTCAAAGAACGTTAAGCCAGATGCCCTATCACGCCAGTTTCCCTCTTCTAAGGACCCCATGCCAGGCGACACCATCTTACCCCTCACCTGTCTCATCGCAGCTCTGAGATTAGAAATCGAGACCAAGGTCCAGCAGGAACTGACCGAAGAGCCCAGCCCAAGCAATGTACCCCCAAATCGCCTCTTCATCCCGGCCCATCTACGTTCTCAGGTGCTGGAATGGGCCCATGGTTCTCGTTTGCCCTGTCATCCAAGAGCCGCCCGGACACACTTCGTTACTCAACAGCGATTCTGGTGGCCCACACTAGGAAGAGATGTCTCCAGGTTCGTGGCAGCCTGCAACATCTGCACCCGAGCTAAAGTTGACAACTGACCATCGGCCGGCCTTCTTAGACCCCTACCAATTCCCCGCCGTCCATGGTCCCATATCTCGGTCGACTTTGTCACTTGTCTGCCCCTGTCCGATGGCAACACCTGCAGCATGACGATAGCCGACCGCTTTTCAAAGTCTGTGCACCTCGTCCCACTCCCTAAGCTGCCCTCCGCCAAGGAGACTGCGGAACAGTTAGTCACCCTAACTTTCGCCTCCATGGTCTTCCGACAGACTTCGTTTCAGATCATGGCCCTCAGTTTACATCTCGTTTCTGGGGCGCGTTCTGCAGACTCGTCGGGGCGACACCCAGTCTATCGTCTGATTTTCATCCTCAGTCCAACGGACAGACCGAGCGGATGAACAAAGCGCTAGAGGTTTCCCTCCGCTGTGTGACTTCTCTCTGCCCTCCTCGTCGACAGGCTTCTCCCCGTTCCAGTGCTGCTTAGGCTACCAACCTCCTCTCTTACCAGTCCAAGAATTAGAGGTGGAGACTCCGTCAGCCCAACACTTCATCCGCCACTGCAAACAAACGTGGCTACGCGCTAGATGGACTCTGCTACGAAACCGCTCCTCTTATAAGAAACAGGCGGACCGCCACCGCACCAAGGCCCCCAGATACCTTGTAGTGGATCGAGTCATGCTTGCCACAAAGGACATTCCCCTTAAGACACTTTCGCGCAAGCTCTCCCCCCGTTTCAACGGCCCCGTCACTATCACCAGGATAATCAACCCGTGCACAGTCCGACTTCTACTCCCCTCTTCCATGCGACGGATCCACCCCATGTTCCACATTTCCCAGTTACGCGTCATAAATTGTCCACTAAGTTGGCTGTTTTCCCACACTGTCATCTCTTCTCACACGCCCCCCTACCGCCCCGCCGGCACACCAGTTTCTCTTCCGGCGCTGATTTCTCCCGGCCTATAAGGAGGCGCACTCGCGCTCGCCGCTGGATTATTGTGTGTTGTATGGCCGCAGCTTCTAACATTTACAGTATGTTCATATTAGTCACGTTGTCAACCTCGCCTGTCTACTCGTTTTTGCCTCTCTTCTCACGATTCGGATTTGTTGCTATTTTTGGATTTAACGGCTTCGGACTTTCGCTTTCGTTTCCCGAGAGCCGGTGGCTCTCGACTCGGCATTGACGCCACGCTGACGGATTTCACGGCTCAGACCCACGCTCACGCTCTCTGGACTACGGCACATCTCCACGTCTCAGCAGTAACTCCGCCCACACGGGTTTTGCAGCCTCAAGCTCGCGCACCTGCTGTCACAGGCATGCCCCTATGGAGCTCAACCAGAGTCACTCTCGTCCTGCCTCTGCACCTGCTCCTGGATCCCTCCATCAAGCCCAAGATTCTCACCTTCCTGACATTCGCCACATGTTTAATATTGCCAATTTTAATGCATTAGTCACATTATGAAATAGGCTAATTAAAAGTCACTCTATTAGTTCTGATATCAAATAAAATAACATTCTTAAACAGGTCTACAGTATATTCCATCATTAATATGATTTTGATAACGTGCCATAATGTGCTTCCATACAGCGCTGGTTTATAAAGACTGCTGCTCAGTAGCGGCGACTAGCGTCTTGAGCTGAAACTATTCTAAGAATGAGTTAAGGTTGGTCCAGACCAACCTTACGAATGTGTGACTTAGCTAAGAGATACTTAGCATAAGAACGTTTCGGAAAATGCGCCATAACGTTAAGAGAGAGGTTAAGGTACAACTTAAGAACTACTTAGAGATAAGAAGCTTTCGAGAAACCGGGCCATGCAGAATTTAAGGCAATGTGAAATTAAGCTTAAGCCTAAAAAATGTGAGGTGTTCAAACGAGAAGTATGTTACCTGGAGAGATTTTAATCTGCAGGAGGGAGTAGAATGGACCCTGCTGACACTGCAGCGGTAAGTGCTTTGAAGGAAAAAGACCTGGCATCGTGGGACAGTTGCAAGCAGTACTTGGTCTGTTCAGTTATTACAGGCAGTGATTGCGTACGGATCCCACATAACAGCAAAACTATAATACACACGTCTTATATAAAAAAAATTTTTTTAATATAGACCATCTCCAAGCAGCTAGATTTTTCTGTGACTACAGTTGCACATATTATTCAAAAATTTAAGATCCATGGGACTGTAGTCAACCTCTCTGGATGTGGCCGCATGAGGAAAATTTATGACAAATCAAAGAGACAGATAATCCGAATGATAACAAAAGAGCCCAGAAAGGGTTCTAAAGAGATCCCAAGTGAACTTCATGCTCAAGGAACATTAGTGTCAGATCAGCCAAAGTGGACTAAATGGAAAATGCCAAAAGGAGAACACCATTGTTGAAAACAAATCATAAAAAAGTTAGACTGGAATATGCCAAACTACAAGTTGACAAGCCACAAAGCTTCTGTGACAAGGTCCTATGGATAGATGAGACAAAAATCAAACTTTTTGCCAAGGCACATCAGCTCTATATTCACAGATGGAAAAATTAAGCATATCAAGAAAAGAACACTATCCCTACTGTGAAAGAGGAGTGTCTGTTATGTTCTGGGGCTGCATTGCTTCATTTGGCACAGGGTATCCTGAATCTGTGCAGGGTACAGGGTATGACTGGTTATCCCAGAGGATAATGACAGGGATAAGTGTGTAGTCTCTAGACAGCTCCATCTTACATTTTAAACCTTATACCGGCTTATAATCAAAGCCTTTGGTGAATAAATGTCTTCAATTTAGCCCACTCCATCTGGCCAATAGACAGAAGTGAGATCAGTAGATTTTGTTCTTTTTTCATCTATTTTTAGAAAAGCGTTTCTTCTTATTACTTTCAAATATAGAAAATAAAAATCTATCCTGCAAGAGAGAGAGATAGTTGGAGGTTGTGACACGCAGATTCAGGTGTGCCATTTAGGGCACAGTCTGGTCTAGGCCCCAACTGGACCACAGGGAGAGAAAGTGGTCTCCTATGCAGACACAGTGAAATATGGTTGCCACACGAGGGCAGCAAATGCCTACTGAACCATCTTATTAATGGTATAACAGGCCACAATTTTTTTTTAACCTTGGGCATTTGGCAGACGCTCTTATCCAGAGCGACTTACATTTTTATCTCATTATACATCTGAGCAATTCAGGGTTAAGGGCCTTGCTCAAGGGCCCAACAGTGGCAACTTGGTGGTTGTGGGGTTTGAACCTGGGATCTTCCGAACCGTAGTCCAATGCGTTAACCACTGAGCTACACCTGGCCCTGGATATAATCCCTTGCTGCACTTATTCCGGCATCCCACTAGTGTTTGAGTAGAAAGGTAGAACATTTTCTCAGTACGCCGGAGCCATGATTAGACTCTTTTCTTCATGTCTGAAATACCAGCCACCCAGGAACTCCTTTAAGGGTCCAAACATGCAGTGCGCTGCGAGCCACCTCAGCCGGGGTCGTCATTCACTGTAGCGATGGTAATTTTGGATCATTTTCTCATTCAGCAAAATGAACAAATCTTTTTTTGAGTCATTTCGTTCATTTTAGCAAAATGTAAATCGAATGTTACGTGTTACTTCCCTAGCATCTACTGCTTATACAGATCTTGATCACACAACAAACAAGACTAAAATATAATGTTATAAGAAAAAGATGAATTCTTTATTTACGTGAGTCTTTAGTCTACGATTACCATGCCTCATCTCTTCTCTGAACATTCCCAGGTTTAAGTAGCTCGTTCATCACAGCCTCACAATTAACTAATAATAATAAGCCTTATGGGGCAGTGACGTGATGAATGAAGGTCTCAAAAAACCCGAAGATTTGAAAGGTGAGCTAATCGATTCTCTTTAGGTCTGAGACTGTATTGGTTAAGTGTGGGGCTGTCACATGATGAACCAACGACTCGGGAAACCCAAAAACTCCAAACAGATGAAGTAATTCCTGTACCTATGATATTCCATATGAGCGACTGAACGAATCATTCCCCGATCATTCTTCCCAAGTCACCCTTAAGATTCATTCAAAAAGCATCACTAATTCACTGACACAGAGCTTTCTTTAAAACGTTTTGCAACGTTCAAATGTTTTACTGCAGCTAAGAGTCCCATCACCATACTGTGCCTGAAGTCGCCTGTAAATGTCAATCACTTCATGCACCAGACATTTCATCACAAGTCCCAGTTGACTTGAATGCCCCTTGTATATTTAAATGGTAGAATGCTACCTTCTGTAGATGTATTCTGAAGATGTATTGTGAACAGGTGTGTGTATCTGTGAGCCCCATTTAAAAACAACTTGAGTGATGTGAGCCCTGCGGACAATTTTGAATTGTATAAATTAAAAATGTGTATTGCTGATCACAGAAAAAGTAATATTATGGCCTAAAGTTTTAGGGTCTGGGAAGAGAGCTAAATAATTTTCCCATTAAGTAATGCATAACCTTATTTATTTGTATCTATTTTGTAACAATACAATACAATATATATATATATTTATTTATTTATTTGTGTTATCTCTTTGGTTAATTTAGAAGGGTGTGGCTAACTATTTGTTAAAAAAAAATTCTAATTGTATGCGTCGTTAATGCCAGAGGTCAGAGGAGAACGGCTAAACTGGTTCAGAGAAAGAAAAGCCACAGTAACTCCAACATCTTGTTACAACCGAGGTCTGCTGAAGAGCTTCTTTAAATACAACATGTCGAACCTTGTAGCAGACAGCAGCAGAAGACCACACTGGGTGTCGCTCCTGTCAGCCAAGAAGAGGAAACTGAGTTTACAGGTCACATGGGCTCACCAAAATCACACAACAGAAGATCAAGGAAACACATCTGGTCTGATGAGTCCTGATTTTTTCTGTGACATTCGGATGGTCGGTGGTAGTGTAATGGTATGGGGGAGATTTTTTTAGACACCAATTGAGCATAATTGAACTGCCACATCCCTTAAAGTCCATCCCTTAATAAGCGCATAATAATGCTCCATGTCACAAAGCTAAACTTGTTAAGTATATATGACTTGAAGAATTAAGCCAGTTCTGAAACCTAAACACTGTACTAGACAGGTGTACCTAATAAAGTGGCAGGTGACACACACACACACACTGCACTATGCTACTATGCTGTAAACCTACGCTACTTCTTAGCTGCGTTGGGCTCAGAGCACCAGATTTACATCTGCAGATTTTGGGCATTTCATTGTTTCTTCGACACTGTGAGCAACAGGAAAACAGAAAGGAATGATGGATGTGAAACCCATGCTGACACCTCAGCTATAATGGAGCAAACTGAACAAGGAAGCTTTAATAACAGGAAGGCTCTGAAGATAATCTGTATCTGTGTTATAAGTACAAAATTCCATCCCAAAAATGACCAAAGCAGACTAAATAAAAAAGGATATTTCACTCAGTGTGGTTAAAACACTGCAGGCTTCTAAAGACATTCGTATGTTTAGTGTTTCATCAGCCAGAGGAAGTGGAGCGACACAGAGATGAAGCATTGTATAAATTTAAACAGAAAAGTGCTTCCTCCTTTAAAGAGACTCTGTCCTGTCTCACACCTTTACACTGCACAGGTTCCCTACTAGTGAGACCTTCACATTCAATCACATACGCTTTCTTCTAGGCCTGGGTTTATTTGCTAATTGTTTGTGTCATGCTAAAAAAAAAAAATACTGATGTGTATATTCTTATTCGTATTATTCAGACTGACTGTAATTAGTGTTTTATGTTCTGTATTTTTGTAAAATTTCAATACTTTAAATGGAAGTACATAAATCTATATATATTACATAATAATAATAATAATAATAATAATAATAATAATCATCATCATCATCATAATTGGTGAATGGTGTAATGGACGTAATGGTGTAAAGTGACAGTTTGAGTTCACAGACAGTCCAAGACTACAGCTTAATTTAAGGCTTTATTTGTAATTTTGTTACAAATGTTTCTATTGCATATGTTATAGAATTCTATCATTACAAGAATAATTCTTCTAATACATTGCAGTTGATGTTATGAAAGATTCTATACTATAAAAGAGCTCTATTGTACACTGAGTTTATCTTATAAGGCAATCAGAGGAAGAAATGTTATTATTACTTCAGATCCAGTATAGACAAATAAATGTAAACATAAATTTTCTTTTGAAAAAAAAACAACAACGAAAAAACATTATACTGTATTATAATAACTCCTCATTGATCCATGGAGCTCCTGAGGCAGTTTGCTGATGTTGTTAACAATGTTAAAGTGTTCGTGTGTGATTTTAAACACTGCACAGGTGTGAACATCCCGGGGTTTTCGTATCTGCTAAAATATTGTTGATGCCAGAAATGTAAAGATAAAATTATGAACCCAGTGGGTTCCCTTTTGAGTCTGACTCCTCTCAGGATTTCTTCCTGGTCATCTCAGGAACTTTTTCCTTGCTCATATAGTATATTGGTAAACATATAAATCTATACTTTTTAAGAAAAAACTTTTGAATATATATATTTTTAATACTGTAAAACATTTGTACAACAATTGTAATTTAATTAGAATACAATTCAAGAAACTAATTCTGTGAGATGATATGAGCAAGACACCTTGAGAGGAATCAGACTGTGATATACAGTACAAATATAACTGAATTGATATTGAAGTGGAATTCAATATTGATTTTGTTAAATAAAAATGCTAACAATAATCTTTCCATAAGAGCAACAATGCATACGTGATGGTTAATTCTTCATTCTCCACTTGTTAAGTAAACAAAAAGTAAAGTTTGTGGTTACAAAAAAACTCTGTCACAATCGTTCCCTAAATTTAACAACCTTTTTGACTAAAATCATGATGTAATATGTTTTAGGCTCAAAAAGGAAATCCACAGTGAAATGGTGGATTTGTATTAATATTGAATATCAATTTTGTTACACAGAATAATTTTTTATAAGAAACGAATGCCCATATATCATATTTCCCTTGTAAAAGTATAGAAATCAAATTTTGAAAAATAAACATCCACATTTGGAATAAAGCGACACTGGGGACACATTGTAGTTTATGAATCTGGTACTGTATAGAAAGAAATGTGAAATTAAATTCACTGCCATATTTCTGATTCTGAACACCTCTGGATCATTACATTACCTAATATTTAACACACCTGACTATAACTGGTGTTTCTGTCTTTACACGCCCATTCAGTACAGTTTAAAAAGTCCTTTAAGAAAAAGCTGATAAACAGATAATATGAAATGTACAAGCACAAATTCCATTAAAATTTAAGATCAACATTAAAAACCCAAATATGTTTGTAAAGCAGATGTGAACAGCTGTGCGATTAAATATTAAACGTCTCTGATTACATAGAAATTAGCAGAGAAAGTTGTTGTTTCGTGGTCCACAGTGTTGACGGACTCGTAGTCTGGCGTTAGTTAAATATGGAGCGAGGACTTTGTTATTTATACAAGATTTAATTTTATAAATCAAATAGTATAAGTGCACTCGGTGTGACAAGAAAGACATACGTGTTTGTGAACTTACGCAAGTGGAAGTAGCGGATTGATGTTGCGTGTGCAGTCACTTGTGGTCATGTCCATTTAACACCTTTCATGCTTTCTGGGTGGTAAATGTCACCTTGTCCTAAAACAGGTGAGAATTGACTAAACCTTCATTCTTGGGGGGAAAAAAGGAAATACGTATAGAGCAAATTATATTAAGGTTTTAGCAAATGTAACTGTACTGTACTTTACTGTTTGTCAGTCCAAAAGAGGATTAATAATCGTATTCATTTTATCTATTTTGCTTATGACAGCGTTGACAAAAATGAAGCGTTTTAATTAAAAAAATTGGTTGAAAATGTAACTTCATTTTGTTTAATCTATTGCAAATCTATTGTTAAACATGTTTGTCATGTATGTGCTACAGTCACAGTTGCCAGATTAACATCACAAATTATTTAATTAATTAATTATTGGCGCGGTGGTGTAGTGGTTAGCACTGTCGCCTCGCACCTCCAGGGTCTGGGTTCGATTCCCGTCTCTGTGTGCATGGAGTTGGCATGTTCTCCCCGTGCTTGGTGGGTTTCCTCCGGGTACTCCGGTTTCCTCCCACAGTCCAAAGATATGCAGGTTAGGCTAATTGGCGTTCCCAAATTGCCCGTAGTGTGTGATTGGGTGTGTGAGTGTGTGTATGTGTGTGTGCCCTGCGATGGATTGGCACCCTGTCCAGGGTGTACCCTGACTAGTTCCCGAAGTCTCCTGGGATAGGCTCCAGGTCCTCCGCGACCCTGAACACAGGATTAAGCGGTATAGAAAATGAATGAATGAATAATTAATTATTTATTTATTTACATTTGACATTCACGCTGTTTATGTGAGCCTCAACGGTTTCTGGGTAAAATGCAAGAGTAATAATTTCTATACTATGACCTGATATCCTCCTATAATGACAATTTGTCCATTACTGATGAGAAAAGAATGATTTATAAAGATGTTTCTGTAGTACAGCTCCTAAACTTCACACATTATCAAAAACCATAACCTTACATTTTTTTTAAGATTTAAAGTTGTGACCGAGGGTAAAATGACAAGGTGCTTTAAAAATAAAAGTGAATGTTTTTTGCTCATTCATGTATCAAAATGTTTATAAACTATCAATGTATGTCATTAATTAAAGGGAAGGTCACATGGTGCTTTTAATGAAATGTGATTGGTTGGTTATTAGTTTCATTAATATCATCTATAAATAACAAAATCCTCAAAGACCAATGAAAGAGTAATCTGTGGAATGTCATGACAAAGACACACACACACACACACACACATGCACAAAACCACTTCTGTACAAAACACATTAGTAGCAGTTGCTCTGAGTGTGTGTGAGCGGTCTCGGGTGGAGGACAGGACTATGTTTTAAGTTGTTTTCTTTTCCTTTATCATCTCCAAAGTTTAGGTTCTTCCCCTTCTCCTCCTTCATGAACAGAT
This sequence comes from Channallabes apus, assembly GCA_030522415.1. Classification (NCBI taxonomy): domain Eukaryota; kingdom Metazoa; phylum Chordata; class Actinopteri; order Siluriformes; family Clariidae; genus Channallabes; species Channallabes apus. The sequence goes on from CM060113.1 coordinate 41,162,756, forward strand.
CCACCATCAAGATCTTCTCCTTGTGGATCTGAATACTGATGTCCTTAGGTATGTCTGGGATGATCCAGTCCACAATGTCGCTCATCAGCATAACCACGTTCTGCACATGCGAGTGTGTGAGAGCAAGAGACAGTGGATCAGCAGCTAACGTTTGTGCACATTGACTGTACTTTTACTATTTAAAATCCCAAGCAGGCTTTAAAAGTAACTTCATTATTGAAACTATTGGCACCTGTTAATCCTATAAAAATATACCTTTAAACACACACACACACACACACACACACACACACACGCACCTGAAAGACGATGACGAAGGCGAGTCTGGCAGCTAAAACAGCAAAAAACTCTTTAGAGACCTGATATGGAGTTGATGACCAAGGAGGTTCTCTGTAGTCTTTATACCTAAAAACACACACAAAATACTTCCTTTGCCATAAACTGGATTCATATTAATGAGCCATAATAATGATGCATAAGCCAAAGTAACTCTAAATGAACTGGATTAAGCCTGGACAGAATATGAGTCATGGGTTTTAGTTCAGTGTTTAAATAGTGTATGAACGAGAGTGAAGAAGTAATTAGTCAGATGTGAGTAATTCTCTGGTTACCTGCAGATTTCAACATCAAAGTCGGAGTACAGCGATTCGACAGGACCTGTGCCGTTCTGGAAATGACTGACGTTAAAGTGTGAAAGCGTGTGATTAACGAAGCCGTGCATGGAGCCATCGATACTGTACATGTACTGATACACCAGCCGGGGGATGAAGTCAGACGTGAAGGAGATGACGAAGGCCTGAAAGACACGAATCACTGTTAATAAAGCGCAATTGTTTAATTATGAAATACATTGAAATTCTGTGAGCTTATTTCCTTTTTTGAGAATATCTAAATGCGCACGTAGAGGAACATAAAAATATAGACTCATCCTGTTATCGTTATCTTTATGTCACAATTAATTTAATAAATTTATTCATTTATTTTTTTAATTTATTTATTCACTCAGTCATAACAAAATACAACATAAAACAATATCAACCTGGTGTAAGTAGTGACAGAACAGGTGGTAGACCTAGCCAAGCCTGTCTTGTGTTTGTTTATCCCTTGCATGTATAGTCCCTTGTGTTTAGTCCTCTAGGCTGTTTAGTATGTCTTGTCTCGTCCAGTTTGTATCCCCATGTCTGTACTGTATTAGATCGTGTAATCCCGAGTCTGTGTTTGTATTTTGAGTTCTTGTTTGATAGCATGCTCCATGTTCTTAGCCAACTTCCTTAGTTCATGTTTTGTTTGTTCTATCATTAAAGACTCTTTTGTTTCACTGCATCCCCTCTGCATCTATGCCTCAACACCAAGCCCACAGTCCAACATCATAACAGAACGTGACAGAATGCTCGACCATACAAAGGCATAGCAGAGGGGCCCCCCCGGGAGAAAATTTTAAGAGGGGGCTGGGACTATAACGCCGGGGCAAGCTGACCAGGGATAATCAGCTTGCCCCTTGTCAACCAGGGGAGGCTCCAGTTTTCCAGCGGGCCTCAGTGGGTGCTCCAGTTTTCCAGCGGGCCTCAGGGGAGGCTCCAGCTCTCCAGCGCGCCTCAGGGGAGGGTCCAGTTCTCCAGCGAGCCTCAGGGGAGGCTCCAGTTCCGCCAGCGCGCCTCAGGGGAGGCTCCAGTTCCGCCAGCGCGCCGCAGGGGAGGCTCCAGTTCCGCCAGCGCGCCGCAGGGGAGGCTCCAGTTCCGCCAGCGCGCCGCAGGGGAGGCTGCAGTTCCGCCAGCGCGCCGCAGGGGAGGCTCCAGTTCCGCCAGCGCGCCGTAGGGGAGGCTCCAGTTCCGCCAGCGCGCCGCAGGGGAGGCTCCAGTTCCGCCAGCGCGCCGCAGGGGAGGCTCCAGTTCCGCCAGCGCGCCGTAGGGGAGGCTCCAGTTCCGCCAGCGCGCCGCAGGGGAGGCTCCAGTTCCGCCAGCGCGCCGCAGGGGAGGCTCCATGTTCCCAGAGCCCAGCCAGGACCTCGCCAGGGAAAACCCTCACCATGCTCTCTAGCTTCGTTCGCAGCGGTGACAGCGACCCACCACCGCTGGACTTCGAGAGCGTGCTTCCATCGCCACCCGGTGTCAAAGGAGGCCAGAGTACTGCAGAGGCCGCCCGGCGTGAGGACAACACAGTGCTGCATCGGCCGCCCGACTTGGAGGGCGATTCAGTGCTGCAGGCATCGCTCCACCGGCAAGAGCGACACAGCACTGCCTCCAACGCCCGGCCTACACCAGCGATCCGGCACTGCCTCCGTAGCCTATGGCATCGGCCCAGTGCTGCCTCCGCCACCCGACGACGTCGTGAGCTCACTGCCGCTCAGCCCCGACGACGAGCCATTGCTGCCTCTGCCACCCAGCCTCGGGTGCAGGCTGCTGCTGCACCCGGCGCCTGGCTTTGGCGGCAATTTAAGCTCGTCCACCCTCCCACCCACCTCAGGGAGTCTGCTCGTTGGCGTCGCAGTCGGGTGGAATGACCCGGGACATGGGGAAGGGTACCCAGGACCTCCATTAGCTCTCCGGAGGAGTGTTTTTAAGGGGGGGGGGGGGGGGTACTGTGAGGGTTGCCCACTAGAGGGCAGTGTTTTTAGTTTGTAGTTTTTGTTCCTAGACCCAGTTTCCCAGAAACCTCCACAGTCAGGTGATGTGGATGCTCACCTGAACTGAGGAGGCTCATTATCACTGTTATAAATACCTGTTTGTTCTGGGAAACTGGGTCGAGCATTAATTTCTGTTATGTGGGTTTTGTTTCCTTGTTTTAGTTTGGTTTCATTATAGTTGGCATTTAGTTTCTGGAGCTCTTTAAGTTTGTATTTGCTTTGATTTAGTTTATGTCTCTTTGTCTCTGTGTCTCCTAGCAGGATTAGCCTCTAGGAGAATTAGCCTTTTGTGTTTACCCTTTTGTGTAAGTAACCCCCATTGCCTGTTTAGTTATTAGTCTGTTTCAATACTAATGAGGGTGATACTAACATGTCTGATCTTAGTCTGTCTAGTCTTTGTGTCTGTCTAGTCTCATTGTCTGATTAGCTCTTAGTCTGTTTAGGTACTAACATCTTTAGTCACTAACCTTTAGAGGCCTTAGTCTGTTTCATACCTAGTCTGCTGTGTACCTTGTCTGTTCAATCCCTTGGGTCTAAGGCTACTAGCCTGTTTAGCCATTAGTCTGATTAGCTATGAGCTAGCTTAGCAGCTAATGTGCAGAACAGGTGGTAGACCTAGCCAAGCCTGTCTTGTGTTTGTTTATCCCTTGCATGTATAGTCCCTTGTGTTTAGTCCTCTAGGCTGTTTAGTATGTCTTGTCTCGTCCAGTTTGTATCCCCATGTCTGTACTGTATTAGATCGTGTAATCCCGAGTCTGTGTTTGTATTTTGAGTTCTTGTTTGATAGCATGCTCCATGTTTTAAGCCAACTTCCTTAGTTCATATTTTGTTCATGTTTGGTTTTGTTTATTATTAAAGACTCTTTCTGTTTCACTGCATCCCCTCTGCATCTATGCCTCAACACCAAGCCCACAGTCCAACATCATAGCAGAACATGACACATATTCCATATTAATTAATTGACATCATTAACGGGCCATTTTAACGAGCTGCCATTTTTTTGGCACAACTTTTACTAAGGCTATTTAAATATGTCAGTTAAATTTGTGTTAGTTTGAATGCCATGACTAAAAAAAATTGTGGAAAAATAAAAGCAAACCGCCTACCTAACACATTATTTAAAAAATCTGTTAAAAATGTTGACTCTTTGGGAATTTCAGCATTTTTTAATTAAATCCCAATAGACATTTAGAGATAAATTAGTATTATTAATAAAAAGGATCATAAATAATTCAATGAACAGATTTTAAAATTAGTTTTGTAAATGTGCTACTAATGACCTTCACACTAACGAGGAGACAGATGGTAATGTGCAGATTAAACACAGGTCCTGTATTTCACCTGCATATTACCATCTGTCTGTTTAGTTTTTCTTTTAAGATTATTGTTTTTAGATTTTTCTCTCATTCTAATGTCAGACAACTGCTTAATACAACAAAAACTTTGTTTTATCCCAAAAATAATAAGAAGAAGGAATTCAGTTATAATAATTAAGCTGTGGGCGGGAAAGCGCTTGGATTATTCAAGTAGGAAAGTTGTGCAGTGTGACACGCAGCCGAAAATAGAGCTAAATGTCGGAGTTCTGGCTCATGTAAAGAAATGTGTAAATAAAAGATAAAGTAGCTGCAGATAATATATCTAAACTCTAAGCATGACATAAAATGGAGCATGGGGGAAAAAAGGGACAGGGAACACCTTTGAATGTGATAAAATACTGTATAATATAGTAAATAAAATGTTCCAGACACAGTCAAATTCTAACGGACCAAGTTTGGTGTTTTATTCGGAACACCGAGTCAGGAGGGAAAAAGGGAAAAAAAACTTCCTCAACTACAAATAAAAAAAAAAAAGGAAAATGAGAAGGTGTTTCATCCTACAATAATAATAATAATAATAATCATCATCATCGTCATCCATCCATCCATCCATTTTCTTCCGCTTATCTGAGGTCGGGTCGCGGGGCAGCAGCTCCAGCAGGGATGCCCAGACTTCCCTCTCCCTGGCCACTTCTTCCAGCTCTTCCGGGGGGATCCCAAGGCGTTCCCAGGCCAGCCGAGAGACATAGTCCCTCCAGCATGTCCTGGGTCTTCCCCGGGGTCTCTTTCCGGTGGGGCGTGTCCGGAACACCTCACAAGGGAGGCGTCCAGGGCGCATCCTAAATAGATGCCCAAGCCACCTCATCTGGCTCCTCTCGATGCGGAGGAGCAGCGGCTCTACTCTGAGCCCCTCCCAGATGACTGAGCTTCTCACCCAATCTCTAAGGGAGAGCCCAGACACCCTGCGGAGGAAACTAATTTCGGGCGCTTGTATTCACGATCTTGTTCTTTCGGTCACTACACACAGCTCATGACTATAGGTGAGGGTAGGAACGTAGATCGACCGGTAAATTGAGAGCTTTGCCTTTTGGCTCAGCTCCTTCTTCACCACGACGGACCGATACAGAGCCCGCATCACTGCAGACGCTGCCCCGATCCGCCTGTCGATCTCCCGCTCCATTTTACCCTCACTCGTGAACAAGACCCCGAGATACTTAAACTCCTCCACTTGGGGCAGGATCTCACTCCCAACCCTGAGAGGGCACTCCACCCTTTTCCGGCTGAGGACCATGGCCACAGATTTGGAGGTGCTGATTCTCATCCCAGGCGCTTCACACTCGGCTGCGAACCGATCCAGTGAGAGCTGTAGGTCGCAGGATGATGAGGCCAACAGAACAACGTCATCTGCAAAAAGCAGTGACCCAATCCTGAGCCCACCAAACTGTACCCCCTCAACGACCTGGCTGCGCCTAGAAATCCTGTCCATAAAAATTATGAACAGGATCGGTGACAAAGGGCAGCCCTGTCGGAGTCCTACTCTCACCGGAAACAGGTCCGACTTACTACCGGCAATGCGGACCAAGCTCTGACACCGGTCGTACAGGGACCGGACAGCCCTTAACAGGGAATCCGATATCCCATACTCCCGGAGTATGCGATATCCCACAGGACTCCCCGAGGGACACGGTCGAATGCCTTCTCCAAGTCCACTCCACAAAGCACATGTAGACTGGTTGGGCAAACTCCCATGCCCCCTCCAGGACCCTGCTAAGGGTGTAGAGCTGGTCCACTGTTCCGCGACCTAACGAAAACCACACTGCTCCTCCTGAATCCGAGGTTCGACTATCCGACGGACCCTCCTTTCCAGGACCCCTGAATAGACTTTCCCGGGGAGGCTGAGGAGTGTGATCCCTCTGTAGTTGGAACACACTCTCCGGTCCCCCTTCTTGAAGAGGGGGACCACCACCCCAGTTTGCCAGTCCAGAGGCACTGTCCCCGATGTCCATGCAATGTTGCAGAGACGTGTCAACCATGACAGCCCTACAACATCCAGAGCCTTGAGGAACTTGAGGATCTCATCCACCCCCGGGGCCCCGCCACCACGGATCTTTTTGATCACCTTGGTGACCTATCATCATCATCATAATCATAATAATCCTAATAATAATGTGGATAAACTGGATGATTTTGCAGTTATTTCCTGTACACTGTGAACAATATTAAATAAAGTTGTGTTTACATGAATAAACTGCTAAATCATCCAGTTAGTAGTGTTATATAGATCCAAAACACACTGTACGTTTAATATCAGCAATGTTTTATGTGTTAAGAGTACTTTTTTAAAAACATATCAAAACATATTCAATGACAGAAACTTAAAGTATGCTTACATTGACGATAACTGCAACTTTTGCTACACCTCTGAGAATGTTGTACCAGATACCTGAAACCAAAAAGCAATAAAACATTATTTAAAAAAAAACGTTAAGAAAAAAAAATACTAAAGCTGTATTTTTGTTTTCTGTACTTCTGATACATCACTATAACAGATACTTTTCACAGAGCTGTGAAACAGAGCTGTGAAAAGTATGTAGCGTATGATTACTGTATGGTTACTGTATGATTACTGTATGGTTACTGTATGATTACTGTATGATTACTGTATGATTAGTGTATGATTACTGTATGGTTACTGTATGAATAGTCTATGATTACTGTATGGTTACTGTATGATTAGTGTATGGTTACTGTATGATTACTGTATGATTACTGGGGGAAAATGATGCAGCAAGGTTTGTTTTATAGCTAAAAATCTGCTACTGAACTCTTAAACTCCTTGTGCTGCTGCTGCATTAGATGCAGCTGTATAGATGAATACACTAAGGTGTATCCGCAGTGGATAGGTACGTAATTACACTGGATATAATTAATAACAACTTATTTTAGCATATGCTCACACACAGTCTAAATGTCATGTCCAATATTGCCCCGTCTCAACTTACACCCACAGAGGGCACCCTAACACTTACGCTAACATTTATTGTAGTTGTTATTGTCTGGCTGAGTTTCTGAGTCTGGAGAAGTTTATTTATTAAATATTATCTGCACCCTCCCTCCATGGGTTCATTAGAGACATACAGCACACACAACTCATTAAACATAAAATAACTGCCACTAAACTGTAATGCTTTAATGAATTATGTATTTCAGTATTTCAAGTCACTGCTAAAATGGCATATAAAATGTAATAAAAAATTCGAATTTCGGGAAGAAAAGTTTCAAATGGTAAGTGATACACACCGATGTCTTTCGCCCGCGCTGCCACAGGCCTCCGGAGTTCTGCCACAAACTTTTTAGCATCCAGACGGATTTCAATGATGTTGTTGAGCAGAGCAAAAAGTGGTGCCAGTGGGAATGATGCGACGAATAGGGTCACAAAACCAAACTGGATAACTGCAGACAATAACAGTAAACATAGCTGAGGTGGAAGGGCTGTTACAAGAACACTGCAGGCTTTAAATACAACTGGAGTAACTTTGAGCACAAGCCAGGCTTTAACAGGGTGGGCAGGATCCATAACCAGCCCAGTTAATCAGGGAGGATCCATAACCAGCCCAGTTAACCAGTGAGGACCCAGAACCAGCCCAGTTAATCAGTGAGGATCCATAACCAGCCCAGTTAACCAGTGAGGACCCAGAACCAGCCCAGTTAACCAGTGAGGACCCAGAACCAGCCCAGTTAACCAGTGAGGATCCAGAACCAGCCCAGTTAACCAGTGAGGACCCAGAACCAGCACAGTTAACCAGTGAGGATCCAGACCTCAGGCCAGGACGACAACAAACAGGCTAAACCACCCGTCTGTGCAAAAAAAAATCTTTTGCTAAAGCAATATGTATGTTCCTCTGGATAAAAGAATCTTGCAAAAGTCATAAATATAAATATTTATGTATTCAATTTAATCTATTCAATCAATTCAACTCATTATTTACAGTTCACTCACTCACTCACTCACCCACCCACTCACTCACTCACTCACTCACTCACACACCCACTCACACACCCACTCACTCATACACCCACTCACTCACTCACTCACTCACTCACACACCCACTCACACACCCACTCACTCATACACCCACTCACTCACTCACCCACTCACTCACTCACACACTCACTCACCCACTCACTCACACACCCACCCACTCACTCACTCACTCACACCCACCCACTCACTCACTCACACACTCACTCACCCACTCACTCACACACCCACCCACTCACTCACTCACTCACACCCACCCACTCACTCTCACACCCACTCACTCACTCACACACTCACTCACTCACTCACTCACACCCACCCACCCACTCACTCACCCACTCACTCACTCACACACTCACACCCACCCACTCACTCACCCACTCACTCACTCACACACTCACTCACTCACCCACTCACTCACTCACACACCCACTCACTCACTCACTCACTCACTCACCCACTCACTCACCCACTCACTCACACACCCACTCACTCTCACACCCACTCACTCTCACACCCACCCACTCACTCACCCACCCACTCACTCACCCACTCACTCACCCACACACCCACTCACACACTCACTCATTCACACCCAGTCACACACCCACTCACTCATACACCCACTCACTCACTCACACACTCACTCACTTACACACTCACCCACCCACTCACCCACTCACTCACACACCCACTCACACACCCACCCACTCACTCACCCACTCACTCACACACTCTCTCACTCACTCACTCATTCACCCACTCACTCCGTCTCTTTAGCGCGTATCCTGTTCAGGTTGCCTTGCGGTCTAAATGACCTTCTGCTGCCCTGTTCAGATTCATCATAGCTACTGTAGTCCTGTGTCATGACAGAGTTCATCCTCCTCAACCACTATAGGAGATGAGTCTCTCTCTCTCTCTCTCTCTTTCTCTCTCTCTTAATACCTGAGACTCATCTGCCCTAAAGAATTCTGTGAGATCACAGTGAGGGTTTCTGTAGATCAAAGGAACAAACTAAGTTTCATCCACTGTTCAGTTAATACACCCCCCCCCCACACACACACACACTCACTCATCTCCATGTACTCTGGTGTGAGGCCTGAAAATGGTTCAAGGAAAAAGTCAGTCTCGTAGCGCTGCAGCGTTTTTTCCCGCTCCTCCTCCTGAAACGTATTGCGTTTTGACTTAATGTAACGAATCAGCTTCTTCAGTTTACTGTGGGGGAACACACACACACACACACACACACACACACAGTTTTCATTAAACATAAACAGCCATTAAACAGTTGTTTTCATGAGATAAAAAATTAATTGTAATATTATACATATTTTATGTCTACTAGCTCTACATACATTTTATAATTTTTTTAACAGCACACGTATTTAAATATCTTCAATTCAATGTAAACTTTCATGAACGATATTGTGTAGTTTATGTACAGATCCTTTGTTTCATGTTGAAAGTTTTACTTATGTTTTATTTATTGCTTTACATTTATGAATAGAATTATTCAAATGTGATGTGATATAAGTGTAGTAGACTTATTTTATTATAATTCCAATCTAATACACCTTATATTATATATAATGAGTGTGAGGGTAAGAACGGTGTGTGTGTGTGTGTGTGTGTGTGTGTGTGTGTGTGTGTGTGTGTGTGTGTGTGTGTGTGCGTGTGTGTGTGTGCATGTGTGTGTGTGCATGTGTGTGCATGTGTGTGTGTGTGTGTGTGTGTGTGTGTGTGTGTGTGTGTGTGTGTGTGTGTGTGTGTGTGTTTTTTACACTCACGGTATGCCGATCTCAAACAGGTTGTTCTGAATTAGTTGTTTTCCCAACATGGTGATGCTGAGCTGGATGCAGAGCTCCATCAAACAACCACCATGAGCACACTGCACACACACACACACACACACACACACAAGTTTCATTAAAAAAGTTACTGTGTGTCTGTGTGTGTGTGTGTGTGTGTGTGTGTGTGTGTGTGTGTGTGTGTGTGTGTGTGTGTGTGATATGTTTACCTCCTCCATACGGTAGGACTGAAAGACATAAATGTAGCTGCCAGGTCGACCAACAAGCCTGGAGAATGAGAGAAAAAAAGTTAACAGCTATATAACATTAACAACAACAACAACAATAATAATAATAATAATAATAATAATAATAATCTGTAGGCATGTCATACTCGCCTCCCCCTGAAGAAGGCGATGTAGATAATTGGAGTAAATGCGTTAAAAAACTTCAGGATGAACGTTTTGAAGATCAGTCGTTCCTCAAAGCTTTTATCTGTTTTTGGCACCTCTGGAAATGTGAATTTATAAGAATAAGCATAAAGAGAAGTATTGCAACAGTACTGGCATATTTTCCACCTTAACAGCATTATTAAAGATCCAAATATCACATCATCACATGAGATTTAATCTTCCCATAAACTCCATTTGATTGCACATGTAGGACGGCTCCACCCTGTGGCCATGTTCTAATTAGTTTGTCACGTTGCTGTTTTGTTCACTTTTTCCTCTGCGAGTCTTCTCTACAGTATGTTACATTGGTTGTCAGGCTTTATAGGACATTTGCAAAAAAATAAAAAATGTCTTAAGATACATGTACAGTATGGATGGATATAATATCGTCCCTGTGAGGACGATGAACAGCAGTAAAACGCTCACCTTTCGTCCCGGCCATCCCGCCTGAGCACGGGTCGCCACCCTACGGTTGTATCTACTGCCAACCACCTTCACCCACTGCCTTAAGCACCTGATCAACGTGTGTGTGTGTGTGTGTGTGTGTGTGTGTGTGTGTGTGTGTGTGTGTGTGTGTGTGTGTGTGTGTGTGTGTGTGTGTGTGTGTGTGTGATTTCCGAGCCCACTACAAGCTTCACAGTACCCTGTGCCTAGTGACGTCTCGCCTCAGCATAGACGATACACATTTTCCAGAACATTTTCCACATTTTCCACAATTCTGCCAGGACCTGTAGATCGCCTTTAGCAGACCTTTTTATGCAGTGACTGAATATGATGTGGGTTAATTAATCATTCATTTCCTGAGCTTATAATGGATGGGGTAGGGTGGGGTATCTTCCTCTTCCACTCTGCACTGAAGCCTCAGATCTTGTGATCAGGTCATCTGCAGCAGCTACACACTTTTGGTGTCAGACTAATAATAGCTTTAACAGATTTCCACGTTCTTTTGGGATTATACTGATTAAAAGTTTCGCATATAAACACATTCTGTCTTTCCCTTGATGCTCGACTGTGTTCCCTTTTGTTCAGATCTTATTTTTTTTACTTTTAAATTCCTCCAGTAAAACAAATAAAAAAACAAACAATTCATACAAATGTGAACACATAAATATAAATAATTGTTCTCTCAGGCCTCCTGAAGGGAAAGAATGAGGCGTAACAGCACCCTGGTGAGACGGCAACAGCATCCTACCCTGGCGTTCTGTTCACTAACATTCTGGCGCTCGAAAATAAACTGAACAAACTTCACCGCGACGTCTTCTCACAACACGATCTGAGGGATTGCTGCATGTTGTCTTTCACAGAAACGTGGCTATGAACCAGCATGACTGTTCCCTACACTACATGGACACGGGTGCGGTGGCTACTGGCAAAGGTAAGGAGATGCCTCCATCTGTCACTGCAAACAACCCCGGATTACTAAGAGAAACCAACTGTCTATCCGACCTCAGGTGGCCCTGTCACTTCGGCCGGCAGGTGACAGTCGAGCAGCCGCAAGGAATCACTACAGTTTGTCTGACTGATGTTACTTGTTAAATGTGTCATCAGCTGTTTTGAACGTGTGTCTGCCTCTTGCCTTTATCTGTCGCCCCTAGTTCTATTCCTCAGACGATAGCCTTCGACTGTCACTCGAAAATGAGCAAGCAGATGGCTGAATAAGGGAAAGAAATGTGTGCAAGGTCATGTGACCACAGTAATGCGCAGTACTGTTATATTCATTTGTGAATAGACACATGGCGCATTCCACATGCATGGAGTTTTGGAAGTCACCTCATGATTCATGATCGGCTCATGGCCTCCAGATTCTGCACGTCTGATCCCAAAAATCGTTTCTTCGTTGTTTTTTTTCTTGTTGTTTTGGTTTGGTCAAAGTTGCCTCATCTTTAGTCGAACACTGGAGAAGTTGCAAAGCATGGTTGACTACAACCTTCTCAGGTACTTCCAAAGCATTCCATTACTGCACCTCATACACTGGCTTCCAGTGACAGCCTGGATCAGATTTGAAACAGCAATGCGTCCCCATAAAGCCAAAAATAATAAAGATAAACACCACCTACCTATCTTGAAACACACATCTGGACAGTAGCTGCACTACTCTCTCTCCATGTTAAATAGGGCCTGCAAAGCACTTCTTCAGGTGTAATGAATAATGGCAATGCTAGGTTGCTAGTTGCAGCTCTGTTTAAATGCTAATTTACGTGGCTTTGCCCTTGTACTCTCATATGCAAGTGTGAATAGTTGTAATTGATTCCATAGAGATCGGGGTGGAGCAAGGGGCCCAGCTAGGGTTAGGGTTAGGGTTAACTTCCATAGAAATCATCACAATTACCGCTAACAATGGCATAATGTTTCACACCATCACTTTTATATATTAATATATTAATAGGGTTATACAGTACATGCAGTATTGAAATGACAGAATGGCAACTGACCCAGTGTTGTTAGCCAGCGTGCTACAGCACCATACACCTCGTCCAGGATGAGGATGACCACCAGGTTGATGATGGCTGCTGTGGCTTTGACCGTAAGACGAACATTGGAGCGAGTTGTCGGGTTCGAACTCATGTGCAGGGCCCATGTTGTGGAAATTCGGTACAAAATCACACCAAAGACGATAGCAAAGGTCACGCCAATCTGTTTAACATATAAAAATATGATTTTTTTAAAAAGCCGGTACTGACTCGCAACAACTTTAGATAATGGAAATAAAACATTATTTTGCCAGAAGATTACACAGTCTTAGCACAAAATTAGTACATACTGTATATGCAACATTTAACAAACCATGTAGTTTTCAGTTTCACAGATGTCCAGCAGTGACTAAATGTCAATATGATATATTTTCAAGAGTTTAAGTTCGTGGATCCTCAGATCCTCAGATCCTTGCACACATTTTTTTCACACATCAACTTCAGTGGGTGTACAGTATGTGTCTACACCCACTGAAGTTGATGTGTGAAAAAAATGTGTGCAAGGATCTGAGTGACTCTGACACAGGCCTGATTGTGATGTCCAGACGACTGGGTCAGAGCGTCTCCAAAACGGCAGCTCTTGTGGGATGTTTCCCGTCTGCAGTGGTCAGGCCCTACCAAAAGTGCCTGAAGGATTGAGGAGGCGTCATGGGCAGCCAAGGATCGTTCGTGAACAGTGAGAAGTGATGCCTGGCCTGTGCAGTTTAATCCAATTGGAAGAGCTACTGTAACACAAACTGCTGTACTGTATGTGAAAAGTGTCATGTTGTCACGTGTTTGCACGTTTGCACATGTACTTTATGTTGTCTCTTTTGTATAGGACTTTGTATAGTTTTTTGTTAATTTAAAAATGTCAACCTGTCTTGTCTCAGTTAATTAGGTTTTTTAGTTAGTTAGTTAGTGTTCTGAATTTACCTTAGTAATTTATGTTGTATGTAGCACCTCGGTCCTGGGGGAACGCTGTTTCGTTTCATTGTGTACTACAGTAAACTGTATATGGTTGAAACGACAATAAAAACCTACTTGACTTGTAAAAGTGAACACTGGTTTTGATATAATCAGGACACAGATTGTTGCGTATTGAGCTGCGTAGCTGCAGAGCAGTCAGGGTGCCCATGCTGATTCATTTCAATCACCAAAATCTCCTACAATGGGCGCGTGAGCATCAGAACAGATCTACTGTACCTACACACTGTTACAGACCGAGTTACACCGCTTCATGGAGACAGGGTTCCCTAATGGCAGTGGCCACTTACAGCAGTGATAAACGGTGTGTGGCACAGCACACACTCTTCACTGCATATTGAGAACAGTTTGGGGAACCAGACTGGGTTTGAGGTGTTGACTCGGCCTCCAAACTCTCCAAGATATTAATCCGATCTAGTGCGTGTGGAGTGTGGACCACCTGAGGATTAAGTTACTTTGACATTTGGTAATGTTCGTTGACGTTGTTTTTTGCGTCCCGTTTCTGATCACGTTCTGTATTAATTTCTGGTGTTCTAGTTTCAGTTTATGATTAGTTGCAGTGTGCAAAAGCTCCAATGCACAAAGTGATTCAGTTCAGTTTATCCATATAGCACTCTAACAAGAAGAAGACACACAAAGATACAGAAACAGAAGCATCTGTGCTCCCACTTTGAGAGCTTTGCAGGTATTTTTGAGCTCCTGGCATACAACGATCGCTGAAGTTTACATTTTTCATGTCTAGCATCTGCATTTTTCCTGCATCTAAATCCACAATATAAATAAATGCACAGACAAAATTTTACTTTGTGCAGTGAGTTTCATCACTAGTGCATCATTTTGACTGTACCTCTGTTTCTATCGGTGTATTTCTGTAGTTATTATTTGATTTGTTAAATCAATTAGTCTAAAGTATGTAACCAAGCATTGGAAAGAGAAAGAGAGAGAGAAAGATAGAGAGAAAGATAGAGAGAAGAGAAACAGAATTACCATTAAAAGCATCATCACTAAATTTGTCATATAGGCGGGACATCTGTCTTTGCATGTCAGCTTCTCTTTCTCGGTCTGGAGAAAAAAAAAATCATCTTTACTTATTTCACCTAAACACAGAGAAAATGCAACTGACTTGAATTTTTACCTTTTTGGACTTTTTATGTTCTTTCTTGAGGGATTTCTGCATAACTCTGAACTCATACTCGGCTCTCGGATGATCCTGAAAGAGAAGAAACACTGAGGCTTACCTCTCTCTCTCTCTCTCTCTCTCTCTCTCTCTCACACACACACACACACACACACACTGACACACACACAAACACACCCAACGCAGAGTGAATTATTTAGTGAATATTGTTTTGGAGTGTGTGAGTTTAGAGGATTGTGTATTAGTCTCTTAGCCTGCAGCTTTGGTGATATTAAGGATGTGGGTGTGTGTGCTGAGAGAAAAGAGGCCAAACAAGCAAAAGGAAAAAAGACTGAGAGGGAAAAAAAATGGACAGATCATTAGAGAGGTGTTAAAGCTGAAAATGTTTCAAACCTTCTGTGCTTCCTACACACACCAGCGGGGGAGGGGTGACAAAATAAATTATTCAATTTGTTTATCATTTATTACAGGTTAATGTTCCTAATATATGTCACAAATCTACAATAAATATTATAGATTATTGTTCTAGAATATGAAGTATAATTGACAGCACTGTAAGCTGATATTTCTTTATTTATATGTTTGTTTGTTTTTATGTAAGAGTAAGGTAAATTGAGTATTTGGTAGTTTTTGAGACATGATCTCACCTCCTCCTCCTCAAATCCTGTCAGATCCCATTCATAGTTCAAGCGCATCTGCCTCCGCTTCCAATGCTCCATGAAGAATGCAGCTAAAACAAACACACAGACAAACACACTTAAACCTACAACAGATGTCCCTTTGTGTCTGACAATACATTAAATGTCGTAAATGTACATAAAATAAAAAGCTCTTCGTGCTGCTAGATGGATGTATCTCTCCACTCTTATAGAAAATCTTTATTTAATACATTCTGGAATAAGACCAATACAAAAATCTCCACATCAATAACATGCAGTAGTGAGCACTTTTAATGACAAAATCCTAAATATTAGGCCAAAATCTAGACTTTGAAACCAGACAATTTAAGTGACGCACATGATAAACCAACTACATCACATCAGAACCTAGAATATTTTACTACCCTCGAAGAGAATGAACTAATTTCACTCATCTCGTCTTCAAAATCATCAACCTGTGTATTAGATCCAAGAGAGAGAAAAAACGTTGGTTCAGTTGTGATGATGCGACGCTCGGCGTCAAAACAAGAAGTGCATGCGTGATACATGCTACTCGGTGCTTGTAAACCAAGACAATGCTCGTTTTTCAAGTCAAAATTTATTCAAAATCTTTGCTCGTCTTCTGGAACACTCGCAAACCGCGTTACTCGTAATCCGAGGTTCAACTGTATTTACATAGAAATGGCATAAAAGAACTGTATCAGTCAGGATTTAGGTCTCATCACAGCACAGAAACAGCACTCGTTAAAGTAGAAAATGACCTCCTATTGGCCTCTGATCAGGGTTGCGTCACTATACTTGTGTGACTCGACCTCAGTGCAGCTTTTGACACCATTGATCCTAGTATTCTTCTTCACAGATTAGAAAATATAGTAGGAATTAAAGGAAACGTCCCTCTCCTGGCTCAGAATTGGTGACTATTCTGCATGTTCTCAAATGACGTTTGGTGTTCTAAAGGGCTCAATTTTATCAACTTTTTTCCTCTTTTAAGGGAAGATGATGCATAAGCATTGTATAAGTTTTACCAGTTATGCTAATGTAACACAGTTATATGTCTCAGCAAAGCCAAATGAGAAAAGTCATCTTAAAAAATGTGAACAATGTGTGAAGAATATAAGAGACTGGATGTTAATTAACTTTCCTCTGCTTAATCCAGACAAGACAGAAGTTCTATAGTAGAAACAAGCTTTTAGTAAACTGCTAGTGTCTTATGAACCGCAATGCATATTTTGATCAAAGGATGCAGGCTGCTTGTCAGTACTGCATATTATGAAAACACACACAGTCTCATTGATCACTGGTTTGTTGACGGTGAAGTGATCCATCCCATACATCCCAGCTCTCCTCATGTCTGTGTCTGCTTCTGGCTCTCTCTTTTAGTTATGCTGTCATACAGTTAGCTGTCAGAGTCCTTGCTTGTACTCTGCACTAATTAAACAACCTTAAACATTATGTGACTGTGACCACCATACCTACTTGTTATCTCTCCTTCTCTTTTCTCTTCTATCTTTCACTCTTTCCCTCTGCTTATCACGGACAATCTGATCATTTTGATTCATGCACATTTTTTTTGGTCATTTCATGCAAATTTCTATAATTTGATTTTCTAATTTGAAAGATTGTCTAAATCTGCTTTGCAACAATGATAATTGTTAAAAGCGCCATAGAAATAAAACTGAATTTAATTTAATTATAATTATAATATATAATACACATTATAATGCCTCCTGCACTTAAAAAGTTTCATTACAATAGCACTTAAATACAATTATTGACCTATAAAGCCCTTGTCCGGAGCAAACATCTCTTCAAGTTTACTTAAAAAAGCTGCAGGCTATTTTTTGGTACCTTGCATAATGAAAACTAGAGCAGGGGGCAGAGCTTTCGCTTACAAATTACTAAGGTACAAATCCCCACAAATTACTAAGGTTTGCTGACGGTGGAGTGACTTTGCTTTATTTCCCAAAGAGCCCTCCAGTCTTTCTTGTTTCTGGCTTTCTGCCATTTTAGTTATGCTGCCATAGTTAGTCCTACCAGACTCCCTGCTTGCACAAAATATACATGGACTTTATGCTACTCTAGTATTAGTATCCATATCAGTATGCACATCCATATCTTTTTACCCTTCCTCTATAAGCTCCATGCCCCTGCCGCAATGTCAAGGAGATTCTGACTCTCCAAAACTGTCCTTATCCACCCTGAGGCCTTAATTCGGATAATTTTAGTTAACTGAAAATTACTTGATGATGTTGACACTGGCTTAAAGATAACAGTAGATACTGTACATAAGGTAATGTAGGTATGGCAGGGAAACCACAAAAATATCAGTTGCTCTTCCTTGGATAGCCTTAAGACCCAAGTTGTTACAAAAAGTGTTAGATTGCCTTTAAAAAGAACTCTGATAGTCATGTTGTTCATACATTTTCATTAATAGCACTGCACTTTCTGACTTTCTAGGACACTGGTATAAAATGGAAATTATTGATAATTGCACTACTCTCTGACACCTGGTTCCTTTTAGGATTTCTTCTTCATGCTGACTCCAGCTAAGGTCTGTATCCTTCATTCATTCATTTTCTATACCGCTTAATCCTGTGTTCAGGGTCGCGGGGACCTGGAGCCTATCCCAGGAGACTTCGGGTACTAGGCGGGGTACACCCTGGACAGGGTGCCAATCCATCGCAGGGCACACACACATACACACACTCACACACTACGGGCACTTTAGGAACGCCAATTAGCCTAACCTGCATATCTTTGGACTGTGGGAGGAAACCGGAGTACCCGGAGGAAACCCACCAAGCACGGGGAGAACATGCAAACTCCATGCACACAGAGACGGGAATCGAGCCTGGCCGGGGAATCGAACCCCGACTCTGGAGGTGCAAGGTCGACAGTGCTAACCACTACACCACCGCGCCGCCTTAAAGTCTGTATATAAATGTAAAATAAAAATCTGGAATTTGTTTATTTCTATAAATATACTGGTAACAATGTTCATTGTTAAAGATGCCATACAAATAAACCTGAAGCTAATTACACAGGAAACTACAGTACATTTACAACCAGAAGGTTAGGAGTTAATGCTCGTGGATGATCTCATGTTTGTTTGACGGGAGCCCGCTAAAAGGTCTTAATATTAAAATTGATAAGTGGTTGCTAAAGTATTGCATATGGTTGATACGCTATGTCTTGCTACTTACTAAAGTTATACCAAGCGGTTGGTAGGGAGTTGGTCGAAGGTTGCTTTGGTGTTTCAGATGGTTGCTAGTTTTCAGCACAGTGTTTACTAAGGAATTCCAGTTATTTGTCACCATGTTATTGGGTTTCAAACGTTTTTTAGCGTGTTAGTGGGTGAAGCAGTGCAGGATTAACTCTCTTCAAGTTTTAATTTAAAGTGTGTGAGTTCAGTATAAAACAAAGCATTTCACAAAACTAATTTTAATATAGGATTTATGTCGGAATAGTTCAGTGTGACCTCTGAAAACAAACACACAAATAAAATCGGTAAAAATTCCCCAATACAATGTTTAAACCAGTCTGTTTGCTCTGTGTGTGCAAAATGATACAAACAACTCAGAGTCTTCGTCTTTCATCCAAACACACTCACACTACTTCTAGATGGGGGCGGAGTCTTATTACATCACAAAATAACAGACTTTATTTTTTTCAGGTATAGAAACTGTTTAAACTTTACACACTGTACCTTTAAACCCGAACCGAAGATAATGATTTAAACTCTCTGAGAGACTGGATTTCATTAAGAAGAAAATTAATGAGCAGAAATATTGGCATTTTTTTATTACAACAAGGTAATAACAGTGCCAAAATTAGAGAGAAATGATCAATTATTAACTTTTTAATTCCGCACATGATCACATGTCAAGAGTAAATGATGAAAATGAGCTAATTTAGACTCTGCCTTCATTACAAAGCTGCATAATAACGATGCACATCATTACCTGGGACATGAATAATATTCTCCTTACAGTCTGAGCTCACTGCAGGTATGAAACAAAAGTTTGTGCCCCCTCAAATGTTTTCTCATTACACATGTTAAATTAAAAAAAAAAAAATTTTAAAAAGGTGTGTGAACCATGCATATGTGTGTGTGTGTGTGTGTGTGTGTGTGTGTGTGTGTGTGTGTGTGTGTGTGTGTGTGTGTGTGTGCTCACCCCACAGGGCCATAAAGATGGAGAAGAAGACGGTGGCTGGATTGTCGAACAGGTGACTGGCTCTCGCTGTTGCACATGCTGTGTTCAGATTCCAGAAACCGCAAACTCCATCACATAGTGGACACATGGTAATGTTTCTCCTCTCATCACAGATCTCCATACTGACCGACAGACAGACAGACAGACAGACAAATAATAAAACAGACAGTTATGTGATAATATGATCTTTAGCTATATGATCTTTAATCTCAATCAATTTTTCAATCACTGAACAGTTATTTTGAAAAGGCACACTTTACAGTACATATATACAGTACAGTGTAACGACACCACTGAGAATTCACAAATAAAGATTCTAAGCAGGTGAAGAAACAGGTGACTGAGTGCCTACACCAACTCCTAAAATATCACTCAAAAACACGTGGCTTCACTCTGTTTTTGCAAAAAATGAGCAATAATAATAATAATAATAATAATAATAAAAAGACAATAATAATAATAATAATAACAATAATAATGATAATGATAAAAAGACAATAATAATAATAATAATAATAAAAAGACAATAATAATAATAATAATAACAATAATAATGATAATGATAAAAAGACAATAATAATAATAATAATAATAAAAAGACAATAATAATAATAATAATGATAAAAAGACAATAATAATAACAATAATAATGATAATGATAAAAAGACAATAATAATAATAATAATAATAATAATAATAATAATAAAAAGCCTAATAATAATAATAATAATAATAATAATAATAATAATAATAATGATAAAAAGACAATAATAATAATAATAATGCTAATGATAAAAAGACAATAATAATAATAATAATAATAATAATAATAATACTCATGTGATCCTTAATTAAAGTTATGGGTTTATAGTAAAGTTAAAAGATGGGAAAACCCTAAATTAACTAAACACAAACAACTAAAAAATTATTAATACACAATTAAATTAAAATGCTTGCATCGGCAAACTCCTTACAATTATTAATTAACAGAAATTAAATGACTTATGCCCTTAACTGTCTCATTCGGACTTGTTAAGCAGGCCAAGAATTGTCATCAGAAATATCAATTAATGTAATAAAAGTAACAATTGTTTAAACACTAATAATCTCACATCCAAAATTTCCTTACAAATGCCAGTTAAGAAAAACTGTGAGGTCCGAATTTGGAAAACTGAAAAAAACTGAACTGTCTCTGTGCTGGAGAGCTTTATTGGTCTGAATCAGAAGAAAGGGCAAAGCAGACAGAAAATCATCAATGGTATGAGAGGCGTTTTGGGACCCCAGGACATGGAACCTATGGTAGAGATGGAGATTGTCACATGACAAGTATAGCAGATTTATGAGCTGTGCAGTACAGTGTCTGCCGTCAAAAGAGGAAAAGGGACGCTTCTACTCCCAGTCCCAACGACTGAATCACACCAGCAGGAATAAATAAGAGGTGTGTGTGTCACTTAATGCCCACGATACATACGATCTGTCTTCTCCTTTCGGGAGCCATGATGCACTTACCGTAAATGTTTTATTAAAATAAAAATAAAAAACTATGTCGCAAATATAGTCAAATATATAGTCAAATATAGTCTGTGCTTTTTTTTGCACATGTTCTAATTTATTTCTATATTTTTTTTAATTTCTGCATAGCTGCTTTGCAACAATGGTCACTGTTAAAAGTGTAAAAAAGTAAAATGTAACTGAATTGAATTTATCCATTGTGAGAAAAATGTGGGAGGTGCAATTGTAGTGTTTTTTTTTTTTTAATCGAAAAATTACACTGACATTGATATAACACAAAGAATTTTAACATATGTTACTATTTGTGTTTTTTTTTTAGCATACTTGTGACTCAGAGCAAACATGCACAAATTGTCGTTTATAAGGTTGCAATACTTCTTCTTACTTTATTAGCAGAAATATTGGCATTTATTAATCCTTTTATTAACTTGCCAGTAAATAATAACCATAACGTCGCCATAACGAAAGCAAATATTGACGCATTCCACTTAACTCCATGTATTCACATAATCATGTTGGTGCAGCTCTAATCAAAATGTGGTCAGCGTTACACATGTAACATTTACACAACTCGCTGGTTGCTTAGCTACTTCACTAATCAAAGGAACTTGGTCTAATGTAGGCTGGATTTATTTATGATCGTATCATTTGGTAATCGACTAAAGTTCCAATCAACTAGAGTTTTCCCTCACTACTGTCGCCTCCAGCTGGTTCATTAGGGAAAACTGTTAAATGTATAACTTCATACTTACTTAAATGTGTGAATTCATATTTACATTTTTTTTATTCTTCATTCTTATCAAGATGCTTTGTAGCAATGTCTACTGTTAAAAGCGTTATATAAATAAAAATGAACTGATAAAATTGATAAAATAAATATAATTCCTAAATGGCTGTGTCACCACCCCAATAGTTATGGGTCTGATTGTTCGTGCGTCTGTGTGTGTTTTCATGGTGTAAACCAGGCCAAGTGTTTTGTAATTGTGCTCTTTACCTGCCATGTGTGTTTTTTGCATTGAGGCGGTGTGAACAAGACCAAGGCGTCCTGACTAACCACACACACACACACATACACACACACACACACACACACACACGCCTTGTAAAGAGTACGCACTGCGGGAGGGTGCTGAAAGTGTGAATGATGGCCTGCTCACTTAGAACAATAACGAAAAACTCATCTGTGTCTTAATGTGTTATTAAAGCTCCGTTTTCTTTAATCGACATGATTAGACAGAGACAGAGTGAAGAGCAAGTGTGATGTCTAAATAACCGATTTCAGCTCACAGCATAACAACAGTTTAATAAACGTGTAAATTACACTGTAAAAAATGAATCATGAGGCTTGTAATTTTCATTAAAAAAATTGATGTAATAATTAAAAATGATGTGCATATTTCATTTAAAAAATGGTTTTCTGTGTTTTTTATAATATATTGAGAACATTTCACTAATAAAATTAAGAAATAAATTTTACCTATTTTTTTAAGGAAATGAGTGCAATTTTTAGGCTTAATTTGAGGAACCGTTTAGTCAAAAAATTTGAGGAAAAAAGGCTTCATACTGTATTTATTTTAAGAGAATTGGCTCAATTATCCGGGTTTGATTAAGTCACCTTCATTTGAATCTCAACAACAGCAGCAGAGATCAGACGCCATTTTGAAGGAGCAGACGAACAGTGTAAAATGTTAAGAAGTAAGTTAAGCCCCTTACTAATTTTTATACTTTATTTTGATTTCTTAAATAAGCTCCTTTGTTGCATTAGTGTCAGCAATATAAATGAAATAAATTAAACATTGTGAACATTTCTGGAAGCATCCTGTCCGCCAGTAGCAGACTTGAGTTTGTTGTTGTGTCTCCACAGTTGACTGGAGCAGGTTTTGGGGAGTGCACCTACAGTATGCGGTTTCTCGCGGTGGCCGTAAGTACGGTTCATTATGATTCACTGCGAGTTTTTGGCGCTGTGAGTACGTTTCCATCTTTCCGCGCCGGTCTTCTCGAAAGCTTCCGGACCTTACAGAACTTCGTGGAGCTCCAGCGGAACGTCGGCGGGCAATCGCACTGACACACGGTGCCTGACACCGCATCCGAGTCAAACCGCATAGGGGAAATAGGGCTTTATTAAGTCGCTCTGGATAAGAGCATCTGCCAAATGCCTAAATGTACATGTAAATAGGGTAATGTTACAAAGATATGAACCTAGAAATGGTTTACTGTACAAGTTCTCTCAGGTTTTAGTACAGAATGTGACTATACCCACAAGAAAAGATGCTAGCAGTTGATTTCAATAGAAATTGTCAGTTACAAAGTGTTTTACGAATTGTTTTACAGATCTTAAATCTGCTGTAAATGTTATATACACTATTTTACACAGTGTTTAATATTTTAATACCAGTGAAACATGAAATAAAAGCATGTTTAACACCAAAATGCATTATGTATTCATTTCATTATAAAATGTTTTTTATATTATTAAGTAATTTTCCTTAATACATATGAGTACCTTTTGTTTTATCTGCTTAAACTAAAAAAGATTATTCCACTAATAATGTTAAAATCATCATGTATCTGGCTAAATAATTTAGGATTTTTTACATGATTTATTTAAGTAGATTCTGCTAGGGGATCAAATCAAGCAGTAAATACTTAAAAATAATATGCGTCTGGCTAAATAATTTAGGATTTTTTACATGATTTATTCAAGTAAATTCCACAAAAAAAATCAAGCCTTAATAACTGCTTAAAAATTTTACGTGCAATTTTGTTACCATATTTTTTTTAAGTAGATAGCACATAAGATTTTTTACAGTGTACTCTAATAGGTGCAGAATTTCCATTTGTAAAGCCTCTATTATCAGTGATTAACTCATAAACAATTAACATTAGCGTTGGTGATGTAGTATCACCCCAGCAATTACACAGTAGCCCAGTATCTCAGTATAAAAAGTTCAAAATGTGATACTCTAAAAATTTTCATAACAATGTGTAACAACAGCTTACAGAAAGTCAGCATTTAAGGTCACAGTTCTAAAAACGCAGGACACTAAAGAGACTCGTCTACCGACTGTGAAAAACACCCAAAGAAAGACACTCAGGGTCCCTGCTCATCTGCGTGAATGTGCATTAGGCATGCTGCAGGGAGGCATGAGGACTGCTGATGTGGCTATAGGGCAATAAATCGCCATGTACATATATATATATATATATATATATATATATATATATATATATCTTTCTATCTCTTTCTTCTTTCTGATGAATAAGCCATTTTTGTCGCTGTCTGCAACCAG
The DNA here is from genome assembly GCA_030522415.1 of Channallabes apus. NCBI lineage: Eukaryota > Metazoa > Chordata > Actinopteri > Siluriformes > Clariidae > Channallabes > Channallabes apus. The sequence goes on from CM060113.1 coordinate 41,187,227, forward strand.
CACTACTTCTGATTTTACTTATTACATGAGTCTTGAAGGAAAGAAAAGCCATGCAATTATGCATAGAAATCAGCAGGTGGTTGATTTCTATGCATCATTTCCAGAGGTGGAAAGAGTAATAAAATGTTGTACTCAAGTACAAGTACTGTTACTTCAGTGAAATTTTACTTAAGTACAAGTAAAGTTACCCTTATAAAAATCTACTCAAATAAAAGTAAAAAGTAGCTCATTAAAAAATTTACTCAGAGTAAAAGTTACCGAGTTACTTTTTTATTTTAATTTTTTTAACAGCGGGGGTGATTCTTTTGCTGAATTGTTTTGCCCTTGGGTGTTTCCATGTTCACTCTTATATTAACAGATTATTGTATATTGATCTGGCTCTGCTTTTTTTTTTTTTTTTTTTTTTAAATATCAAAAAAAAAAAACCCACACACAGCGGGGGTGGGATGAGTTACTTTTTTATTTTTTATTTTTTTAACAGCGGGGGGCGGGGGGCGGGGGGGGGGGGGGGGGATGAGGCATTCTAGCGTAGTTCAAAAAAGATGAGCAGATATAAATCTCAAACTAGTTGTTTTTAACTGAAGGAACACCTTTGCATAATAAAGCTGTTGTCTTTCTTGTGCTTGAAAATCAAAGTGGTCACTTAAATATGGTGTTACGTCCCAGTCTAGGGTCATACAGCAAAAGACTGGTTCAGGGTTCTATTTTAAACTGTATGGAAATGGTGGCATATGGCAGAAAGAACTAGATCCAATCATTAACTGATGAAATAATGAGGTTTGTATATACAAACACACACACACACCAGGAGGAGGATCAGATTCAGGATGGACCCAGGCCAAAATAACAAACAAAATGGTATTTATATTTAGTAGCTAGATTACCTGCAAAAAGAAACAACAACAAAAAAACCCCAGAAACAAAAACACAGGTACCTTCCCGGACTCCCTAAACCAAAAACAATGAAATTATCTACAAATATATACAAAGACCAACCAAACCAAAGGGACAAAGCAATAATCAAAGTCAATTGGAGGCAAAAAGTCAAAACCGGAATACACAACCAAATATCAAAACACCAAAATCACAACCTCTTTCCTCTTTCACGCGTCTCTCTCCGGTTTATATATGGTCCCGCTAGTCGATGACGTCACTCAGGGCGGAAGCGACCGTGTGGAAGGTTAGGTAGCTGCCGATGTCAGAAAACCTGGAGTGGAGTCTGGATCGGCGCGCGACCAGGACATGATACACACACGTCGCGCAACGGAGCATTTATACAAAGCATAACATTTTCATTATTTTAGCATTTTCATTCATTTATTTTTTACTCAGTAGCGAATATGATTTAAAATGTAGCGAATTACAATACTTCAAACAAAACGTACTTAAGTAAAAGTAAAATTACAGATTTTTAAAACTACTTAAAAAAGTAGAAATACACAAAAAAGCTACTCAATTACAGTAACGCGAGTAAATGTAATTCGTTACTTTCCACCTCTGATCATTTCACGATTCAAATACTCCAAACCTCTAAACTCACTAGTTAAGTAGTAATCTAGGAAATAAATGCCATTAAAAAATGGTAGTGTTTTAAACAGCATGAAAGGAGAGCATACTGTACTAAGCTTTGGAAAATCTCTTAGTGTTCCTAAATGAACATAGCCTTGATAATCCTAAATTCTTATTTAATGTAGTGAAAATAACTAGACTTCTTGGAGAAAGTAAAGCAAAGACGATGAATACGGTGATAAAAGTTTCACGGGTTTGCATGCAAAATTTGAGTCTCAATATGCTGAGTACTGTTTAACTCTACAGTAATTTGTACTGGTGTTGATGCTTAATTACTGTATTGTTGGTGTTTAAATGATGTCATGCCCTTTAAAGGATGTAATCAGTGTTTGAGTATATTGTGTATTTGTGTAATGTCTTATTCTTAGTACTTCATTAATATTATTATATTATCATTTACCTGGGGATGTCGTCATCAACGGTAACACAGCCATACAGAAACACAAACACTCCCACCATAGACGCAGGAATCAGCATTTGAGTGTAAACTCCCAGCCAAGCAAAGTAAAGACCGATCTTCTCTCCAAAGTACTTCCTGTTGGAAAAACGGCAGATGGGCGTGGTTACTGGCGGAACAGAACAGCACATAGCACATATACTTTTCTGAATATATTTGAATATAAATTATACTTTATTACCTGATCAAGCCAATGGGTTGATATTTATAAAAAACACTGTAACTTGCCCACTCCTCAAATAGCAGCTGAAACACACACACAAGGTTCCAATTTTTAAGATGAAGGGAGAGCAGCAATAATTACAGAGGCATAAAGCTGATAAGCCACACCATGAAGGTACTGTATGGGAAAGAGTAGTGGAAGAGAAAGTTAGGAGTGGCTGAGAAGTATAAAGGTGGTATAAGATATGGATAATGTGCTGCATTACAGCAGCGAGGTGTACAGTACCATACTGTACTGTACTGTAGGTACGACTGGCTGGTTAAAGGTGGAGGTGAGACTGCACCAGGGATCGGCTCTTAGTCCCTTCCTGTTTGCAATGGTGATGAACAGGATAAGGTTACGGTTTCCATGATTGCGGATGATATTGTTATTAGCAGAGAGAGCAAGGACATGTTGCCACTAATAAAAAGACAGGAATCAGATGTGGCAGAGCTGAAGATGCTGCAATTTGCTTTGGGATTGGGGAAAAATGAACAGGATTAGGAATGAGTAAATTAGAAGGACAGTGCAGGTGGGATGGCTTGGGGACAAAGTTAGAGCATAGGCAGGATGAGGGGTATATTGGGAGGAGAATTTTAGAGATGGAACTACCACAAAGTAGGAGAAGAGGAAGGCCCAAGAGGAGGTTTATGGATGTGGTGAGGGAGGACATGCAAGAGGTTGGAGTGACAAGGGCAAATGGTCTGCTGTGGCGACCCCTAATGGGAGCAACCAAAAGAGGAAGAAGAAAAAGGAGAAGAGAAGCAAAGAAACAGTATAAATTTCTCTATAAATCTGAAGTAGAAATACTTAGTCATGGATCCTGCATCAGTATAGAAGAGCCTTCACTGCATCACCAACTACAACATGTCATACCTTTACCAGCTGAATATTCTAAACAATTTATATTGAAGATCTGAATCCAACAAATACCTCAACCACCAACACCAACAACACACATCGCCACCACGACCACCACCATCATCTCTTTCACCATTACCACCACCATCACTCTGATCACCACCAATACCACCATCACTTACACCATCATCACCACAATAATATCACCTCCACAACCACCACCATCAACACTTATCACCATCACCAACCTCACCACCATCACCCCATCCTTCATCACCATCACCCCCACAACCACCACCATCACCACCATAATATTACCCCTACAACCACCACCACCCTCTCCCACCATGATCACTATCACCCCAACAACCACCAGCATCATTCCCATCACCCCAACCAGCACCATCATCACTTCCACCATCATCACTACCATATCACCACCACCATTACCCCCACCAATCACCAGCACCCTCACAACCAAAACTACCATCACGCCCACAACCACCACCATCACCCCACCATCATCACCATCATTATCACGACAGTCACCCCTACCCATCACCATCATCACCTGCACCATCACTACTACCATTACCATCACTCAAACAACATCACACCATTGCCTCAAAACTTTGTAAGCAGCAAACGATATTACACTAAGATAAATACACAAAAATTATACCTTTATGATGTCTAATCTAAGAATTAAATATAATTTACCTAACTTATAATAGTGTGTGTGTGTGTGTGTGTGTGTGTGTGTGTGTGTGTGTGTGTGTGTGTGTGTGTTTTCGTTACTTACCTTCCTGTCATTCGGTTGTGCATTTTCTCCATCTACATCACCCTGCGAGGAAACACACACTGAATCATAAACCTTATATAAACCTTCACACACACAGACACAAAGTCCTGATTGACTTGTCTGTTTGTGTTTATGTGGTCTTTCTCTACTATAAAAGTATAAAACAGTGGACAGAGTTAGTTTAAATGATCATCTACACCGTTTCACCTTTGAAACACAAACTCTGTGTAAATTACATTTCTGAAAACAAATGTCTCGACATTCAGAGACAAATAATTCATGAACTTTGCAGGTTCTTCTCAAAAAATGAGCATATTGTGATAAACTTCATTATTTTCTGTAATGTACTGATAAACATTAGACTTCCATATATTTTAGATTCATTACACACAAACTGAAGTAGTTCAAGCCTTTTATTGTTTTAATATTGATGATTGTGGCATACAGCTCATGAAAACCCAAAATCCCCATCTCAAAAAATGAGCATATCATGAAAAGGTTCTCTAAACGAGCTATTAACCTAATCATCTAAATCAACTAATTAACTCTAAACACCTGCAAAAGATTCCTGAGGCTTTTAAAAACTCCCAGCCTGGTTCATTACTCAAAACCGCAATCATGGGTAAGACTGCCGACCTGACTGCTGTCCAGAAGGCCATCATTGACACCCTCAAGCAAGAGGGTAAGACACAGAAAGACATTTCTGAACGAATAGGCTGTTCCCAGAGTGCTGTATCAAGGCACCTCAGTGGGAAGTCTGTGGGAAGGAAAAAGTGTGGCAGAAAACGCTGCACAACGAGAAGAGGTGACCGGGTCCTGAGGAAGATTGTGGAGAAGGACCGATTCCAGACCTTGGGGGACCTGCGGAAGCAGTGGACTGAGTCTGGAGTAGAAACATCCAGAGCCACCGTGTGCAGGAAATGGGCTACAGGTTGCAAATTTTGCATGTCATTCGGAAATCAAGGTGCCAGAGTCTGGAGGAAGACTGGGGAGAGGGAAATGCCAAAATGCCTGAAGTCCAGTGTCAAGTACCCACAGTCAGTGATGGTCTGGGGTGCCATGTCAGCTGCTGGTGTTGGTCCACTGTGTTTTATCAAGGGCAGGGTCAATGCAGCTAGCTATCAGGAGATTTTGGAGCACTTCATGCTTCCATCTGCTGAAAAGCTTTATGGAGATGAAGATTTCATTTTTCAGCACGACCTGGCACCTGCTCACAGGGCCAAAACCACTGGTAAATGGTTTACTGACCATGGTATTACTGTGCTCAATTGGCCTCCCAACTCTCCTGACCTGAACCCCATAGAGAATCTGTGGGATATTGTGAAGAGAAAGTTGAGAGACACAAGACACAAGAATCTGCAAAAGGATTCCCGACCAAGTATTGAGTGCAGAACTGAACATAATTATTTGAAGGTTTACTTTTTCTGTATTAAAAACACTTTTCTTTTATTGGTTGGATGAAATATGCAAATTTTTTGAGATAGGGATTTTGGGTTTTCATGAGCTGTATGCCACAATCATCAATATTAAAACAATAAAAGGCTTGAACTACTTCAGTTTGTGTGTAATGAATCTAAAATATATGAAAGTCTAATGTTTATCAGTATATTACAGAAAATAATGAACTTTATCACAATATGCTAATTTTTTGAGAAGAACCTGTATTTACACACAGCAGACTCACATCATGTAGTGGATATGCAGCCAGATATGCACCGCTGCCCAAAAGACTTGTTATTCCTAAAAATAAAATCAAAAAGTTACCCTAGTACTGTGTTTAGCACACAGTCACCGCAGTAGTGAGGTAAACACCTTTAACACAGCCTTTAACAGTGAATCAGTGTCACAGTCTTACTGATGAGCAACGTTCTCACCCATACTGAAGTTCGACTTTGTGCACTTTGTCCTCTTCAAAACCTCGAACACCTGCAATCGGATAAAAATATTAACATTCTGAAGATTTTTTTGCAAAATTCGATTTCCAATAAGCTCGAAGCGCATATTTATGTAAAGAATTTCAAATTTTATTTCTATTTTACAAAAAAATATATTAAAATATATATAAAATGATATAAATATATTAAATAATAATAATATGTCACTGTTTATCTTTTTTTCATGTAATTTAATAAATAAATTGATGAAAATGATAAAATAATACAAATGTGATGGCAAAGTTTAAAAACAAATTTTTATGTCTAATTATAAATGTATGTACTATAAAGGGACGCTGGAGGTTCTCGGGCTCTGAGTTACTGACCGGAAGGTCAGCAGTTTAAGCCTCAGCTCTGCCCAAGGGTTAACCTTGTGGTTAGGAGTAGGCTTAACCCTAAACCAAACTTTTTTAGCTAAAAATAAAGTCTTGGGAACAGTTTGTGCAGTTTTATGAGGAAGTGAGCTGCGTTGAACAGAACATCCTGCAGAAACAGCCACAGGCCTTCTGAGGACTTTATCACATCTGCTTCTTTGTCTATGCAGAAAATTCCAGAAGCTTTTTTTTTGTCTAAAAAGTGGTCTTTTACATCATATTTTCATTTCTGGCCTACAGATGTTATTCTGAAAGATTTGTTTTTCATTCATTCATTCATTTTCTATACCGCTTAATCCTGTGTTCAGGGTCGCGGGGGACCTGGAGCCTATCCCAGGAGACTTCGGGCACTAGGCGGGGTACACCCTGGACAGGGTGCCAATCCATCGCAGGGCACACACACATACACACACTCACACAGCCAATCACACACTACGGGCAATTTAGGAACGCCAATTAGCCTAACCTGCATATCTTTGGACTGTGGGAGGAAACCGGAGTACCCGGAGGAAACCCACCAAGCACGGGGAGAACATGCAAACTCCATGCACACAGAGACGGGAATCGAGCCTGGCCGGGGAATCGAACCCAGACCCTGGAGGTGCAAGGCGACAGTGCTAAAGATTTATTTTTTTTTTGTTTTATTATTATTATTATTATTATTTTAGTTTATATGTTAAATATTTAACTTACACTTAATAAATCTCAAGAAAATAGTGATAATTCAATCAAATACACTGTAACAGTAGAATGTATAAATTATGTTATTCTCTTAAAAATGCTTCATAGGAAATTACTCACTCACTCACTCACTCACTCATTGTCTATACCACTTTATTCTGTATTCAGAGTCACAGGGGAGCCTGGAGCCTCTTCCTGGGGACTTACAGTAAGACATGAGGCGGGGTACACCCTGGACAGGGTGCCAATCGATCGCAGGACACATACACACACAACTCATTCACACACTACGAGCAATTTGGGAATCCCAATTAGCCTAATCTGCATGTCTTTGGACTGTGGGAGGAAACCGGAGAACTTAGAGGAAACCCACCAAGCACAGAGGGAACATCAAACATGGCCGGGAATCAAACCTGGAGGTACAAGGTGACAGTGCTAACCACTAAGCCACCATGCCACCTCATAAAAAATTAATTTTATCTAATTACAAAAGAGCAACAAAAAAGTAGTATCTTGTGGACATAAAGCAGTTCATGTTTCATGAGGCGAGTTCGTGTACTTACTATTGAGCTTCTTGTCTTGCTATCGAAAAACGAATCTCTGTCCAACAAATCAAACCTGAAAGAATGAGAAGTTACTTTAATTCTGCTTTTAATTAAAAATGATCGCATTATTAAATACATTAAAACAGATTAAATGTAATGAGTTCTGCCCAATCCAGTCCAGAAGTGTTGAAGCGTGAGTCAGTGTTGGTGTTTGTTCCTGTCTGTTTTCACACTCCCTGCTTTACACACTATACCTTTGCTGCCACATCTGAAGCAAAGGCTGAACAGCTGAGAGAATGGTGTTACAAGTTCTACAGTGCACACTTCCAGGACTCAGGAAGGGATTTTATCAGGTCCAGTGGCCTTCAGTCAACTATGCTGAATCTTAATTAAGCTTTGATTATCACTTGCTAGTTGGTTTTTTATTTGTTTTTGTAATTGATTCTTGCGAGATTCTAAGCACTGACGTACTGCTGGACCTCTTGGTCATTGCTTTGCTTGGAATGAGGAGGTCCATTTCCTCCAGGATTTTAAGTATGATATCACTGCAACTCTCAGAAAGATGATCTTTTGGCCTTGGTCATACAGTAGCGTCAAACTTTCCAGGAGTATTTTATGTGATGACTGGATGGTGATCACATACGGGCAGTCTGTCAGAGACTGCTTTTGCAGGAAGGTCTGTAAGAGCTACACCAAGTATCTGGTCTTCTCTGGTTGGCTCTGTGATGAACAGTTGAAGGCCAGGACAATTGTACATGTGCTGAGGCATTCATTAATTTTTTCATCCAAGGAGTAAACAGCAATAGCTTTACCATATTTATTCTCACTGTCCTGTCGACAGCACATGTTGTCTGTACAGGATGTACTGTACTGTAGCCTCTGATTGAGAGGCTACGTATAAAACACTGTATAGATAAATACATTAAAAACTCATTTTAATTCATTTCCATCAGGCATGTTATAATACTTTTGAGATCACCAGAGTTTGATTGCACAGCCTGAATGTTAAATCCTTTACTCAAAATTTAGATTTATGTTGGTTCAATCAATGATTCTTTTTAAACTCCAGCATGTTGGAAGGAGATAAAAGGGTTGCTAGCTCATCGGTCCCTTGCACACCTGAGCAGTGTGGTGGAGACACATGCCGTACATGATCTGATCTGAAAGATTTGATTGATTTTTTTTAGAAATCCATCTTAAAAAAAAAAATCAGGTAATTGGTACTAAGTTGTGCCTGTCAGTACTCTGCCTCCACCATGTTTTGCAGATAATGTGGTAGACACTTCCCAAAAAACGACCCAATTTTTCCCCATTCATTTCAAAGGAAAATGGGTCGTTTTTTTGGGGAAGTGTCTACCACATCATCTGCCTTTACAGCTGTCCATTCTCTGTCCATTATTTTGGTACACTCCAACCAAATATGTTTTAGTGATTTTTTTGGGAGGTATGTATTTACAGTTAAACCTTGGATTGCGAGTATAATTCCTTCCAGAAGCGTGTGTGTGTGTGTGTGTGTGTGTGTGTGTGTGTGTGTGTGTGTGTGTGTGTGTGTGTGTGTGTTTGCGTGTGAAGCTGAATTAAGACGAGAGAAGAGGAAGGATCACTCGGATGTTGACCATATGACTGTGAGACTGAGCATGGGAGACGATTAACCATAATATAAAGAGAAAAGAACCATTGGCTCAGTTGTGATCACGTGACGCTCAGCAGACAAACTACTCATATATCAAGTCCTTGCTCGCTTATCAAGTTCAAAATTCCTATTTTGTAAAATTTGGCTCCTCTTGCAGAACACTCACAATCACAAAGGTTCCACTGTACATGCAGATATAGTAATGTCTAATCTGTCCTATCTTCTCTTGATTGTTATCACCAGTTTGCATTTCAGTCTAAACCTTTGTGTTTATGTTCATGAAGCTGTCTCTTGATTGTCAACCTTGACGGTGATACTCCAACGTACATTAGCTCCTTCAGAGTGTTCCTGACTTGGACAGTTATTGTGACTTCATTCTGGACCAACTGAGGTTAATGTAGAGACTTAAGAGGGAGATGAATTACAGTAAAATCGATTTCGAATGGGAGGTTAAATGTTAGAGACCGTCAGAATGCGGTTCATGTTATGCAGAGGAATGTATGCAGGCTGAGTAATAATGTTATTATTAGTGTGGCTTTATCACTAGTGACTTTGAGAAAGTTGAACCCTTGAAATTTGAAGCTGAAAGTCCATATTTCAATCATATCTTGATTGCTTCTTTTCAAATTCACTATGCTGTTCTGTAGAGGCAAAAACACAAACATTGTGTCAATGTGAAAAAACACGTATGGACCTGATTGTAAGACAGACACAAGGAAATTAAAGTGTTTTTTTCTTCTTTTATTCAACGTAGTTAAAGCAGCAATCAGACAGAAAATGGAAAAATCTGACTCAAAGGATTTAATCCTGTTTTGGTAAAGTGACACGTGCAGATGCTCTGATAAAGCAGAGATGATTCGGAAGCAGGTTTAACTCACAGGTGCTGTTTCTCTCTGGAGAAAGGGTGTGAGAGGTGCTTGACATTCTCTATCCTGTTCTCCTCCAAATTCGGGTGCAGAGGATCCGTCACTTTATAAATGAACGTGTTGATTTTCTCCATGAGGCTTCCACTTTTCTTCACCTCATACACCTTAAACACAGTTTAACTTTATCTGCTGAGGATGGGTTTTCACATAAAACTGTGTTTCACAGATAGATTACAAAGACAATAAAAGAACAAAGCAGAAATAACATGTGACAGAAGTGTAAAAATGCAGGAGTGTTCATAAAAAAAAAACATACTTTTTTTGTTGGCATCTTGAGCTTCATGAACTCTGCTTCTCGACAAAGAACATGCCAAGGAGCGTGAATCTTCACAAAGCCCACACCGGGTGTCTTAGTCTGAAACAGAACACGAAAAAGTATTTCACTAGAAATTTACATGTACATGTACAGTATCTGTCTCTTATTTATCTGTCATATAGAGACCCGCTGCTATAACCAGCGGTACAGGTAAGGTACAGGTAAGGTACAGTATGTACCTGGTATTAACTTCACCATCCTTCACCTATTTGTTATCAAAAACAAAGTGCAATATAAAAATGGTGACATCAAATGTTGAATTAAACCTCATGACAAAGTGCAATTTGTAAATTTGAAGTGCAATAAGGGGATCATGTTTTTAACACATATGAGATAATTGTAAGAATTGTTATAGTGTAACAGTCTTCTTCTTCTTTGTCTTTGGGCTGTTCCCTTTCAGGTGTCGCCACAGCGAATCATCTGCCTCCATCTAACCCTATCCTCTGCATCCTCTTCTCTCACACCAACTAACTTCATGTCCTCTCTCACTGCATCCATAAATCTCCTCTTTGGTCTTCCTCTAGACCTCCTGCCTGGCAGTTCCAACCTCAGCATCCTTCTACCGATATATTCACCATCTCTCCTCTGAACATGTCCAAACCACCTCAATCTGGCCTCTCTGACTTTATCTCCAAAACATCTCACATGGGTTGTCCCTCTGATGAACTCATTCTTGATCCTATCCATCCTTGTCACTCCCAAAGAGAACCTCAACATCTTCAGCTCTGCTACCTCTAGCTCTGCCTCCTGTCTTTTCTTCAGTGCCACTGTCTCTAAGCCGTAGAGCATTGCTGGTCTCACCACTGTCCTGTACACCTTTCCTTTCATTCTCGCTGATACTCTTTCATCGCACAACACACCTGACACTTTTCTCCACCCATTCCAACCTGCCTGTACTCGTCTCTTCACCTCCTTTCCACACTCTCCGTTGATCTGGACCGTTGACCTTGAGTACTTAATATAACAGTATGTTAGTTTAAATAATTACACACTATAATAACAATAATAACAATTTATTTTTGTATTATTCTTGTATTATATGTTCATTACTTTCTGTCATCTTTCTTTCTAATCGTGGAGTTTCTGCACAAAAAGGTCCTCATACTGTCGTCATGTGTACGAACGGCACATAAAGTCTCTTTAATCTTGAATCTTTATGACAATTACACAAGATCAAACACAAATTATTCTTTTTGAAAAGCTTAATCACACTGCTGGTCATGAATTTGCGTTTTTGTTTCTTTGAAGTTGATTTCTGAAACAGAGATGAAAATACTGATGCAAAAATGTATAATATTCATACTGATTTAAAATGTGTCTGTTTCTCATTTGTACGAAGGTTCAGCACATGGAACTGTAATTTAATTTATTGCTATTTATTGATTGATGAATAAACTCGTATTAGAAAATTTGAAATTCAATCAACTTTGAAAATGATGATAGAATAAATAATCCACCTCATTGTATAGCAAGTGAAAGTGTTCAAAACTGCAACACCTCATCCCATCCCAAGTCCTCATCTGTGAGGGTGTCTGACCTGTAATCACTGGTCTACAGTACCGGCTAATTTGCACCAGTTCAGAGACTCTAAATCACTAGATACTCGCACCTCCGGCTCTCGGACCTCCCGCACGGCCGGCAGTTCCCTAATTCACACTCGGGATCTACTGTACGCTTATCGCTTTATTTTACAAATATTTTTTTTTCCTCTGGATTAAGTGTGTGTTCCTGCTGCTAGGAGAGTCTGTGCAAACATCTCTAGAGGAAGAGCGATGTGATTTAAGCCCAAGGTCCGAGCGCAAGGCCAAAAGCAGTGTGTTTAAAACATGTGTGAATCCGTAGTGCAGTGTGTGTGTGTGTGTGAGATGAGAAAAAATGTTGGAAAATCGGTATGTTTGAAAACGGCAGCACAATGAAATCCCTCTGCGTGAGTAAAAATGACAACAAATCGACTCCGATAAGAAATGTTTTGACTGAGAATAAATATCACACACTTCCGCGACTGAAACACAAAACAGTGCAGTTTCAGAGAATTACTGGCACTTCAGAGTGCAGAGGTTATTTAACTCTCTCTCCGCCTCTCCCCCTACGTCTCTCTTTTACACACACACACGTCCAAATATTTGAGTCCAGTATAGATAAACATTCTTATTAAATGATTTCAAGCTGCAATGTGTAGACTGCGGGGTGTGGCTTCTTAAAGCTGAGTTGTTCTGATTGGACAGGGCCTATGTGCAGGGAGCACAGTGATGGGACAATCACAACTTTATGACATCACATCACCATTACGTTGCACCAGCTGTGATTTCTTTAAAGTGTTCTCATGTAAAGGATGAAGCTGCTGAGCTGAACCTGACTCGCACCAATCAGGCTTCACGTCATCCACAGAACCACAGGATATGATGTCATTTACACTCACGTTCTCTTTTTTTACTAATGACGCAATGCCGAGGAGATCAAAGCAGCGTGAAGAACGGACGAGGAACCCAATCCCAGCATGCCGAGTGACGCCTCACCTTCACCTCTGATATACATAGCCAGCGTCCAACTGATCCACCAACAGCTGCTCTCCTGCTAGCATCAGCACAGTAACTGATAGTGTGTGTGGATGTGTGGGTGTGTGTGTGTGTGTATATGTGTGTGTGTTTCCAACATGCACATGTGTAGAAATAATCTATATAATTTCACACACTACACTACAACTACACAACCCACAAAGTATACACAGCTACACAACACACACTGGGGCTGTACACACAACTGGTAAAACAAACTACAAAACCAGGCAAAAACAAGCCAAATCACAAAATACTCACAGCTGCCATTCATTGTGAAAATTTGTTTTTGGCAACTTTTTTTTATATCATTCTAAAAAATAATTCTATGACTAATCCTCTCGCCGATTTCAGGTGGACGCTCTCCTCAAGGCCCGAGCCTCGGTCCCGTTGCGTTCTTTACATTCTTTACTAACAGGTTGAATGTACCTCTGTGAGAGTCAGGATATTCTAATCAAATTCCGTCCAATATTTTTAAAGAACTTGTTTAGAGGACTTGTTTTGTTCTCTCCTGGAATCCATGTGGTTGTGTGTTCAGGTTCCTCCAGCAACAGGAGCATTTGTACACTTTGTTTAAACGCAGCTCGATTCCATTCTATTGATACTGAAACAGAACTTATTTAAGAAGTAAATACTTTTTTGCACTCGCAATTTTTATACGTTAAATTGAAAGTATAGTTTTGTAAACACAGAAATGTGCAATTGTCTTAAACGCCGCAAAGAACTGCTGTAGCACAAGGATGTCCCTAAAAATAAAAAGTTTCTACATTTGACAAATACTAAAACATTATTTTTTTAAAACAGAAATTAATGAAACAAGGTCAGTAATCAGTGTGATGGGTCTTTGATTGAAATATAGTGTACAGTATATAGTGTGTGTGCAGATGAATGAAGAACCAGCCACGGGTCCACACCTGCTTTTTTTTCATGCAGCAAAACCCAAAAGATTTTTCTTTTTATATAAACAATCGTCTTTTACATCAGTGGTTCCCAAACTGAGGGTCGTGACCCCTCTGGAGGTCGCGGAATAATTTCAAGGGGTCGCGAGAGGGATTTTTTTGTGATTATAATGCACACTTTTCAGTATTACAAGCAGGTCTGAACTGGGACCAAAAAACGGCCGGGGCATTCAGTTCAGAGCAATGGCCGGGGAGGGGGGGGGGGGGATTGCGCGCGCATTCAGAGCATGCGGAGGGGGCCCACAAAAATGTGCGTCGGCCCACCGGGCATTACCCGGTATGCCCTATGGTCAGTCCAGGCCTGATTACAAGTAAATGCAATAAATAAATATTTTCTGATTTGTAAAGATATTACTGATTGAGTTTGAGTGTTTAAATTGAGTGTTAAAAAAAATTGCGACTCATAGATATGACATCACTGTGCAGCGACTGACTCACTAGTTATTGCTACAGCGCACAACTGCACATGAAAACCGCAACTGCCGAGATGGATACATTTGTTATTTGCAAATCTAAAAATGTTAAGGAAATTGTTTGTCTGAGTCATTCGAACCATGTACATCGACCAAGCAAAAGAGCAAGACCCCGTCAGTAGGAAACGTCGGAAATATGAGGAAGAATTCATAAAGTATCAGTATTCAGTAAGTTGCCGTAGCAACCGAATACACGAGTTGTCCCGTGCAGCAGTGGATGTACTGCTTCAATTTGGATCTACATATTGGTGTGAGCAGTATTTTTCCGCTGTTACATATATAAAAAAACAAATACAGCTCACGTCATGATGTTGAAGATGATATGCGGGTAGCTGTATCCACCATCAGGCCACGAATGAAGCTTTTGTGCTGCCAAAAACAAGTACACCCTTCCCATTGAAAGGTACGCCAAAATAATTTAGATGTACTGCATAGTAAATGTAGTCAAAATACTGTGAACTGCTAATGTTTATTGCTTGTTTTTGATAGTGGGGTCGCGAGATCTTGTTGATCTTCAATTAGGGGTCGCAGGCTTGAAAGTTTGGGAACCACTGTTTTACATCACACTGTATGCCTCTTTCTTTTCTGGGTATTTTCCTGTACGATTTTCTTTTCGCTGGAATAGTAAGTATGAAATAAATAAAATCTGAATTTTTTTTGTACTAACCTAACATTGAGGTTATAAACATGTATAACAAAGTTTGTGCAAAAAAAACATTCTGTTACAAATTTCTTGTACAAAATTTGTGTAGAATTGTTTAGAATTTTTAAGTTTCTATAATATATAATGTTATTTATATATAATATGATGATATACACTACCGTTCAAAAGTTTGGGGTCACTTGCAAATTTCTTTGCTTTTGATTAGTGATTTATTTTCTACTACAATACTGGGGATTTCAAAACTATAAAACAACACATATGGGATTAGGTAATTACATAACAACAACAAAAACAACAGTAATAGTAATAGTTCTTGCAAGAACAATATTGTCAAGTGCATTTGCAAAATCTGTCAAGCACCATAATGAAACTGTCTCTCATGAAGGCCGTCCCAGGAGGACGAGACCAAAACCTCCCTCTGCTGCAGACGAGAAGTTCATTTAGAGTTATCAGCCTGAAAAATGACCAATTAACAGCAGCTCAGATTAGAGGCGTTATGAAGTCTTTACAGAGCAGAAGTAGCAGAAACATCTCAATATCAACTGTTCAAAGGAGATTCATGCAGTTTTTGGACACCTTCAGCAAAACTTTACAATGTAGAAAGAAATAAACATCAGGAACCATCATGGAGTTAGAAAGTGTTCTAAAACTTTTAAACGGTAGTGTATCTGTATATTTTCAGTTAAGAGAGAGAAATCTGTCTCCTGCTGTGAAAATGAGCTGATATATTCAGGAATTCAGCATAACACCATAGAATAGGGCTTTTACAGGATTATCTAAATATCCACATCCTGTTGGATCTTCTCTAACATAACTGTGGATCAGGTGCCTTGGTGAACTTAGCTGTTGGTAATGCGAAGGGTCGAAGGTCACATCTATTCACAGGTGGAGGGATTTTTTTAGCTTAAAGTTCACAATTCATGAGTTTTTCTACAGATTTTCTGCACAAACTGAGCCCAGCAAAACACACACACACACACACACACACTCACATCCTCGTCCATCTCCAGCTCCAGCCCCATCTCCCGCAGGTTGGTCTCGAACTCCTCACGGCGGATATGCTTGTCATCTTCATGGTGATCGACGACACCCGGTTCAGGATAGCGTACTCGGCGTAAACTGCGCGTGAACTTATTGTCTGTGAGACGGGACGACTGGCGCCGCGAGCTGCCGGGCTTTTTGACCTGGTAGGTGAGGACATAATCCACGCGCCGTTCTCCATCTTGGAAGTACAAACCATAACGACACCGTGAGCTCTCATTCGGAGTTAGAGAATTCAGGAGCTGCAGAGAGAGAGAGAGAGAGAGAGAGAGCAGGCACAGACATCAGTATGTGTGTAAGGAATTTCCAGCTTACGTTTCACTTTAACTAGCATTATAACTTTAGAATCCCTATTTCCATCTGTTTTGTATCAAACACTTAAAAGGTCCACATTTCATTGTTTCATTAGTAAGTTAATTTAGGTCTCAGAGCTCCTCCGTTTGAATGTCAAAAAAAACGCACTAAAGGCTGTGTTGAGTTTGGAGTTCTAAGATGATGAAAACTTCCATAGATGTGATAACCTGGTGATTCAGTACATTCAGGTGGTCAGCTGACTTCATTTTATTGCCCCATAACGTTGCTGAGTCTCGACCTGAGTAACTGATCAACCCCAGATCATAACACTGTCTCCAGAGGACGTGTACAGTGGACACTATACATGATGCTGCATCGCTTCATGTGCTTCCCTTCTTACCCTGACACGCCCATCACTCTGGAATAGGATCAATCTGGACTCATCAGGTCACATGACCTGTATACAGGTGTATACACATCCAATTAAAGAAACCCTTCCTGAATACAGCCGTGCCATCACGCACAGAAACATGACAATACACAGTAGGGTAAAGATTTTTTTAATTCCACGTAATAACTTTTCTTGATTCATGCGCCAGATTGAAATGTGACCCAAACAGTCATCGCTTTTCTGGTTAGTTCAGGTAAAAAATAAGCGATCAGTTCACTGATTATACCTAGAATTTACACAATGAACCAAAATTCACTGCTAATTAATACTGTAAATACTAGGGCCGGGACTCGATTAAAAAATCGAATTAATTATAGGCTTTGTAAGTAATTAATCTAAATTAATCGCATTTTAATCGCATATAAATATTTGACCTGAGAACAGTGAGAAGTAAGTTGTTTCATATGGATTTTTAGTATACCACTGAATAATGACTGAATACATAAGCTTAAGCAACAAAATATTGTTTATTTTTGTTCAACCAAGTCAAACAGACCAGTGCAATATTGCCATAAAGTTTAGCAATAGAATATTTAGAAATATTGTAGCCTACATTTCAGAAATTCAGGTGCCCTATAGGTAGGTAGACCTTCTGTAAACTGTTTTTTTTTTTAAGTAAAACACAATACATTCAAGTACATTCAGAACATTGGAAACCCAGACTATTAAACCCTGATGCTTCCATCCATTCGTTTTTTATAACAAAATTTCCCATCCACAGGTCCAACCAAAGCGTCTCATCAGCTTCTTTGTCCATGTTCACTGTGGCTTGTTTTTGTCTGAACGCTCCAGTATAATCGGTCTGCCGAAACTCATCCAGTGAGAAACGTTCTGCGCTGTAAAAATAAGTGTGATTAAAATGCGTTTAAAAAATGTAACGCATTATTTTTGTGTAATTAATTAATCTAAATTAATGCGTTAAAGTCCCGGCCCTAATAAATACACTAACACACATTGATCAGTTCAATCGACTGTCAGCACATCTTTCATCTACTTTATCCTCCAGCTCGTGAATAAAAAAAAACAATAAACTTTTGAAAACAGAAGATGACTCTTGGGATTATTGCTATGAGCCTGCGATTGGGATTACGCTACTGGACAATCAAGACTCTCTCCAAGTGAAAGGTAATGAAGGCTAACGTGAGAAACTTGTATCACAGCAAGGAGATATCAGATTTCTTCTTCTTTTTTTTTATTTAATCCCAGTGTTAATCTCAGCAATATATAACCAGATCCTGCTACATCTTAACCACACGGAACACATTCTCCGTGTAGAACAGCAAATCCTGCTTAAAAACCATTTTAAACCTTTTAAAACCCCGATTAGCTGTAGACTGACAAAAAAACTTTTTTTTCATCCTAAATCCGTGTTTATCTGCAGTGTAAATGTTACACGTTGTGCCGGTCTGACGCAGGTGAACAAAATCACCAAAAAAGGACGAATTAACAGCAACTCTACTGTCTGTTCTCCACGAGGAGAACGACCTGCGCGCCGCGACACAGGCGAAATGAATGGGTTTGATATTTATCAGGTCTGTCTAAACGTCCTGGCTGAAACATAAACCAGCACCATCAGCGTCACACTCACTTGAAATTTGCCATGAAAAATCACATCCTTTAAGAAATGTCTTTTCTTGGCAGAGTCGCTCTGTTCCTCAGCCATCTTCACTTCATCTCCTGTTCTGAGATGCTTTAACTCCTTGTCCTGCTATTAACCCAAAGTCTATTAACACACACACACATCGCACACTTGAAGTCATACAGCGAGTCTAAATTCTCGGCCTGCTACTTGAGAAGAGTGGGAGATGCCAGGAGCTAATATTAGACAAAACTATAAAGCTTAATGTCCAGATCTTCAAAGCAAGCTCTCATTACCGCTAACTCACACTCCGGCAAACACACACTCTCACAAATCAGGTTAAGCCCAAACACACGACCGGAACAAGTTCTCGAGATGTTTCTTTAGCGTTTCGAGCAGCAGGTTAACAGAGAAAGACTGGAAACACAGCCAAGTTAAAGCGGAACAGTGTGTTAGTATCATCTGTCACTGTGAGACGACACAGAGCCGCATTCATTCACCCACAAAACTTTTTATTCTCCTCACGTGCACTTGAAACGTTCGTGTGCTGTCACATCGGGAAGATAAACACATTTACAAACTACAATACACACCCTGCTAACAGAGCAAATTATAAATGATGGATTGCTTCATGTAGTTTGTTTTAGCTGGCGATAATAACAACATCAAAATCAACCAGAACAGAAATATCAGATCGATTGGACTTTTATCATTCTTATACTTTATGTTATTTCCATATAAATGATAATTAACACTGCCATGTCACTGATGTGACACATCCTTCTACAGGTGCGAGCTGGAAGCATCTCTACCGGATCCACACCATAACCCTAACCCTAATCCGAACCCTAACCCTACCTTTGCCCTTCCCTCAAACTGAGGAAGAATTCAACACTTTCTTCGATGAATAGATCTGACATGTTCTCCTCCCTGTTCCTAGCCTGCACCTCCGGATAATCTGCAGTTTATTTTGTCCAGCAAAACCATAACCTGCCCATGGTCTCCTGCGATGCATCTACCCGTCTTACCACCTGACCTTCATCTATTCAGCCAAAAACAACTCTGTAATATTTTGTCATAAACCAAGTAGAGTAATTAAATTTTAAAAGTAAAGTCAAAATTTCAAACTGAAGAAACTAATTTTAGATTCAGTAGACATCAGCATTTACCGGGATCATTTCCCTTTTTTCTTTCTAAAAACTGAATTTCTTACTAAAGTACTTGAACCTACTGAGCTCTACAGTCAGCTGTGTCAAATGTTACTCAAAAAAACCTCCGTGATGTTTAGCAGACTGTCCTTAAAATGGCACACTCCATAGAAACGGGCCTCATGACTATTACTAGATAGATAGATAGATAGACTTTATTCTTTCATGAGTTATTGTAAGTTATTATTAATTATTATTAATGTATTATTATTAGCTAGATTGGCACATTTACATTTACATTTAGGCATTTGGCAGACGCTCTTATCCAGAGCGACTTACATTCTTATCTCATTACACAACTGAGCAGTTGAGGGTTAAGGGCCTTGCTCAAGGGCCCAACAGTGGCAACTTGGTGGTTGTGGGATTTGAACCTGGGATCTTCCGAACCGTAGTCCAACACCTTAACCACTGAGCTACCCCTGGCCCCTACGCTGTTCAGGGTGTACCCTGCCTTGTGCCCAGAGTCTCCTGGGATAGGCTCCAGGTACCCGCGACCCTAATACAGGATAAAGCGGTATAGAAGATGAATGAATTAATTAATATTATTAGTTATTGTTAGTTAACTGTAGCATGGGAGATGGGTGGTCTCGTAGGGAGTCTTGCATTGAAATCTGCCGCATTGACCCGGTTACTGCGTTCACCAGACATCAACACAATTTCTATCCGCTCCTCACGTGTTAACCTCTGCGACATGTCAATGGCTGTAAACAAAGAGAAACTTGTAAATAACTCATGAAAGAATAAAGTTATGTTAAAACCAAGCACACCATTGTTTTTCTTGTGAAATTCCCAATAAGTTTGATGTGTCACATGACCCTCTTCCTATTGAAAAAAACAAAAGTCGGATCCAAAATGGCCGACTTCAAAATGGCCACCATGGTCGCCACCCATCTTGAAAAGTTTTCCACCTCACATATACTAATGTGCCACAAACAGGAAGTTAATATCACCAACCATTCCCATTTTATTACGATGTATCCATATAAATGGCCACCCTGTGTATATATATATATATATATATATATATATATATATATATATATATATATATATATATACTGATATATTTGGATATATTTTAATGTAGTCAATGTGCATCTTAACTCAACATTACAGCCATTATTGTCAAAATAGCCAGCAACAAAAGTGAGTACATCCTAAGTGATAACAGCTGTACATCTTTAACCATGCAAAGCCACATGACCTATTGATTATGTCCATGTGTTTGTCAGTGGCCGAGTATGTCTCCAGACCTGAACCCTATTGAGCACTTGTGGGACGTCCTCAAGTGGACGATGGTGAAGCGCCGTCTGTCTGACATCCAGCAGCTCCGTGATGTCATTATGGAGGAGTGGAAGAGGATCCCAGCAACAACATGTGCAGCTCTGGTGAAGTCCAGGCCCAGGATGATTAAGGCCGTGATAGATAACAACGGAGCTCACACTAAATATTGACACAGTTTTGCCATTTTCACTTAGGGTGTATTTATTTAGACAATAAAGTCTGCATGTTGAGTTATTGTTAGAGGACAGTAAATCTGTAACTGCTGTACGAGCTGCACATTGACGACTCTAAAGTAGATCCAATGTTCATTTCTATAGTATTGTCCCTTGAGAATATATAATAAAGTGGTTGCTGAAATGTAAGGGGAGAGGTTAATCCTTAGAGATGCACCTCCATGTCAAGATCTTGTCCCAGAAGAAGTCTCAGATCATACGTATGCACAAACCCAAGGTGATCCTTTGCTTTGTGCAACTAACCTGACTCGGCCATTCAGGTTTCTCCTTGATAATATCAGTTGGATTAGAAAGACTAATTCTATTCCAATTCACAGAAGACACAAGACAGATGATTGTTCTGTCATGTTTATTTTAAACACAACTGCGAGAACTCGGTCCTGGCGAATGCGCCCCAGCAAAGCCCCTGCAACTGATCTAGAATGCAAATGCACAACAAATCCTTGAAACTCCCCTCACTGGTGTGCCGTCGTCTCCACTGTATTCCTGTATTTGCTGATGCTCACCTTCAATGCTATAAAAATGCACCCAATACCTTAAAACACTTATGACAGCACAGTCTGCACCATGCTCCCTTTCAGGCTTTTATACCACTCATCTCAACCCACCGTCGTTTAAAGGTAGACGGTTGACCTGCATTAAGACGTTTCTCAGTCCTGGGCCAAGCACAGGGGAGAGAGACATGTTTTTATTGAACAAAACTAACAGTCTGGATTGAGTGTTCTTAGGCTTCATGTTAAACCGGGAACACCAGAGGTGCCGTTCTATTCAGTGTATAGAGTGGTGTAGAGTTTGAGATGTAACCAAAAGTCTCCATAGAGTTGTAACCATCAACATCATCATCACTTAACAATCAAGGATGAAATGTAGCGCTCACACACAAGTGAACCAGTGTGAGGTTTACTGTAAGAGAACATCATACCTGCTGTGAAGGTTCCATTAAAGGCTGAACTGTACCCACTGTACCCAAAAAAACAGAACCGGGCTTGCTGTGAGACAAGCAAAGGACACAAGCGCTTCTATTTAACCTTCCGCTGATTATGTAACTGCATGACACACATCCGGGGATGATATATTTTTAGAGAAAGGATTTGAAAACACACAGCGAGAAAACAAAACCAGACATGGCCTTGTGCACAGCGGGTCCTCCCAGTGGGAGCCAAGTGTCACTCCATCCCTCACAGAAAGGCAGAGCAAAGTTCACTTCTCCTAGGAAACATAAGGATGTGGTAAATTGGGACCCGCCCCCCCACCCCCCAGCCACCCCCCACTTCCTCACTGTGATGGACTGAGACAAGCTCAGGCTTTTAAACACTCTAAAAGTTTATACAGTGTTTGTCCTGATGATTCAGGAAACTGTCCTGAAGTTTAATTTAATTCAATTAATTAAATGATTTCTGTGGATTGGCACGCTGTCCAGGGTGTACCCTGCCTCGTGCCCAGAGTCTCCTGGGATAGGCTCCAGGTCCCCGCGACCCTAATACAGGATAAAGCAGTATAGAAGATGAATGAATGAATGAATGAATGAATGATTTCTGTTTTTTGTTTTTTTTTCTGACTGCTGACTTTCTGAAACGATTTAACTGCAAGTGTTTCCTCACAATCCAGCTGGGATCATATTATCGTCTTTAAAATTATTCAATTCAATTCAATTAAATTTTATTTATATAGCGCTTTTAACAATGGTCATTGTCTCAAAGCAGCTTCACAAAAATGAAAGAAAATTTACAAAAAATGAAAAGAAAAAAAAAATTTTAGAAAAGAAAATAATTGGAAGTGTGTATGTGTGAGAAAAATGTGTCTAGATAATAATGAGACGAATGAATGAAATGTCTCTGATGAGCAAGTTAAGGGTGACGGCGACGGTGGCAAGGAAAAACTCCCTGAGATGGCATTAGGAAGAAACCTTGAAAGGAACCAGACTCAACAGGGAACCCATCCTCATCTGGGTGATAACAGATAGAAATGATAACATCATGTGTGTTGTGCAGGTGAAAATTCAATATGACAGAAATTATTATTATATATTATATAATTAGTTAATTAATTATAAATTTACATTTTTATTACTTATTTTTTAAATAAAAAAAACAAACAAACACGTAATTACAGTACGTATGGGTTTTTAAATTAGAATAGAACTGTCGCATTGGAGTGGAAGAGTAACATTAGAGTTAGAGTAGAATTGTGACTCACGATGACGTCCTGCTGCACGTATCCGATGTCCTCGATGGCTTTGATGTTGATAATGTCAACCTGCGCGTCTTTGCTGGGGACGGTGGCGTATCGTTCTGTCTTCATCATGACAGCCTGAGCGCTTCACCTGCACATGAACACACACAGTTACACTCACACATCCTTGTCTATACCGCTTCTTCCTGTATTCAGAGTCACGATGGGGCCTGGAGCCGATCCCAGGAGACTTAGGGCATGAGGCGGGGTACACCCTGGATAGGGTGCCAATACATCAGAGTACAAACACATACGGTACACACACTCACTCACACACTAAAGGCAATTTGGGAACGCCAATTATCCTAATCTGCAGGTCTTTGGCCTGTGGGAGGAAACTGGAGCAGCGGAAGGAAACCCATCAGGCACGGGGAGAACATGCAAACTCCATGCACGCAAAGACGGGAATCGAACCTGGCCGGGAATCAAACCCAGACCATCTAGGTGCTAGGGGCGACAACGGTAACCACTACACCACCGTGCCACCCATCACAGTTACATGAATTTGTAATTACACATCCTTATGCATTTTTACTTCTACTTCCAAACCTTTACAGTTACACACTATTAACCTCGCAGACCTGAGCAGTTACAGTGCACAGCTTAATCATTGCACATTGTCGCAGTTACACACCTTTACACATTATGCCTTTAACATTTCACACCTTTACTACTATAGACCTTTACACACTTTTATAAATCATTATATATCAGTTACACATTTTTACATACATGTACACATCCTTTAACAGTTACACATCTTTAATGTTGCACACTTTCACCTGAGCTGGGATTTGGGGCGGGGCTGAGCAGGAGTTTGGGGCGGGGCTCTGACAGCACCAGTGCTGATGTGCTGAGAGCTGCAGGTGAAAGGTTGTGCTGTGTGAGAAGCTCGACACGCCGAAGGAGCAGCAGCACGGTGTGAAGATTCCGCCGACCGTCAGCACACACAAATCTGTCACACACACACTGCCGTGTTTTACACACTGACAGTGACAGATGTGGGTTAAATATAGAACTTTTGTTGGTTTGGGAGTAAAGCATGATGCATATCTGAGACCTGCAGTCAGACGTGTCGTTCATCACAGCAGATAGAATCAGCGTTAGCAAATAAACACCACCTGCTAAATTTAGCACATCAGATTAACAGAACACACTTCTGCGTTTCACACACACTTACGCCAAATTAGACATTGCTACTGACCATCTTTCTCTCACTCACTTGCTCCCAATCTCACACACAATAATAATAATAATTATTATAATTTTTTTATTATTATTATTATTATTATTATTATTATTATTATTATCATTTTTATTATTAATAATTTTTATTTTTATAAATATAATATTTATTATATTTTATTTAATATATATTTATTATATTATATATATATATATTTTATAATAATATAATAAATATAATATTTATATATTATAATTTATATTATATATATCATATATTTATTTTATATATATTATATTATAATAATATAATATTTTATATTATTATAATTCTATAATAATAATAATTATTATTATTATTATTATGTTCTGTATATACATTTATTGTAAATAATTATGTTCAAGTAGGCTTTTATTATGTTTAGTAGGCTGATATTATATTCTGATATTTATGTATTAAAAAAAAGTCATGCCTATTTTTCCTCTGGTTATGTCTCTGTCTTCACTCATGAAAGCAAATCACTGAAAAGTTCATCTGTATGAATTTGCACTTTTTTTATATATAATCTTGTTCCGGTGTGTCATAACAAAAACTAAATTTTTATTATATTATTTTTTATATATAATAACATTTTATTATTTTTTTTATAGAATTAACCATAAAAGCACCAATACTTTTGAACTGAGTGTTCATGCTATAATTTTAAATAAACAATGAAAAAACATAAGTATTAAGTATTGATGTAATTATTATTTTCAGGTGCCAATAATTATGCACTTGACTACAGCTATTCAATTTGTGCAAAAACAGCATGGGAATGCTTCACTATGGCAATAGACACACACACACACACACACGTGTCACTTTTAATACTAGGCCTGGACCAAAATAATGCAAATCTGTGCACGGTGTGTTTATTCGCTAGCGTACTGAACCTTACGTGCGTCAAACTGAAACTCGCGCGAAACTCGAAACGTGCAGTTTGAACTGGTTTCCATCCGACTGGTAATAAAATTTTGATGCCTAGTTTTGCATTACTTTTGGTACAACCCTCGTAATTACACAACTTTATTAACAGTGTGTGTGTCCGTGTGTTGGTGTGTTTATTCATTGAGTAATTATTTGCGAGACAAAAGTTAAAGTTTATTTAATCAGAAGTCAGACTGTGATTTTGTTCTTGTCTCTTTTAAAATGTGTGTGTGTGTGTGTGTGTGTGTGTGTGTGTGTGTGTGTGTGTGTGTGTGTGTGTGTGTGTGTGTGTGTGTGTGTGTGTTCTCTGTCCAGCTGTTTTGGATCATGTTGTGAACTTAGACTTAAAGCCGCGTGTTATGTTGAACTGCGTTTAAATGAGTTTAAATAAAACAGAGTGACGGTTTAAAAGCCCCGGCGTGGGAATCGGAGATGGGTTTGTGTGTGTGTGTGTGTGTGTGTGTGTGTGTGTGTGTGTGTGTGTGTGTGTGTGTGTGTGAAAGAGAGACAGACAGACAGACAGACAGACGGTGGGGGGGTGAGGGGCAGGGGGGGGGTGGGCTCTAGCTTCCTCTCCTAATTTTAGAGATCATATCCATGACATCTACAGTACATGGACAAGCATGTTTAATTAGTTTCGAACACACACACACACACACACACACACACACACACACACACACACACATATACGTTTATGAGCGAGACTTTATCTCAGCAGGTTTACATTTCGCAGCGCAGCGTCCCTCAGAATTTACTGTCAATATCAGTGTCTCCACTCAGGCCCCGTTGTATTTATTTTTATTCTGACCTTTCAGAGTTCAAGCCGACAGTCAGCACACACACACTCTCTCTCTCTCTCACACACACACACACACACACCCCTTCACTTTGTTTTACTTTTCTTTATTCTTCTCTAGCAGTGTGTAGGTTTACTGTGAAACACCGACTACAGACACTATGTTGACCAGACAGGTGATGTAAACACACACACACACACACACACACACACACACTTTAGCCCCCTTATTAGTGTGTGTGTCTCTTGACCTCCCTCTCCTCATTCTGTGTACTGTATTTTTAATTTTTTGTTTGTCCTGCGACAGTCGCACCAATAAAGTGGAGTGTTTACACGAACCTGCAGTAGTCTCGATTGGTCTGGTTTAAATCTAGCATTAGCATTAGCATTAGCACATGGCTAGTCAACGCTGTTCTTCAGAGGAGACACAGTGAATCAGGGGGAACACATTTTCTCCAGGTTTGACTCACTGCAGCTTCCTGCACAGTAAACACGTCTGTGCGTCCCCACAGTCATCATTATATTAACGAGCATCGTGTTAAAGATTTTATATAATAAGCGTTAAAGTAGAACGCAGGCACTTTTGTCTTGTTTTTGTGAACAAGATACTCGCGTGTGTACAAGCATGAGCTCCAGCACAGAAGCACTTCATCACTTATACAATAAAACTAAGATGTAACTTTCCACACCTGGTCACTCTCTTTCCACTTGATTGTGTTTAGATTTAATCTTAATATATTCGCCGCTGCTTCACTCAAGTCTCAGAGTGCCGATATTTTGCATAACAGCACTGGTATGTTACATCAGTGTGGTATTCTGAAACTGCAGGTCGGTCCGTGTGTTTCTACGGCAACACAAACTGGTAACCTGCTGGAATGACCATCATCATAGAAATACTTCATCAAACTTCAAGATCTACATCTGACCAAACTCAGGTCCTGCTTATCAACTTTAAATGAAATATGAAACAACTCTTGATGAAACATGGTGGTGGCAGCACGGTGCATGCCGTTCTCATCAGCGTCAGCGGAGGCGAGGGGATTGAGAAGATTATGAACGCTGGTCAATACCCAGGAGTCTTAATAAGAAAACCAGAGTTTCACTTTTCATCACCACAACTTCCTGAGGAAATTCCAGATGTTATTAACCCTATGAGAGCTGAAGATGGCAGTTCGTGGTTTTCTCCACATGCAACCTGGCGGAGCCAGAGAACGCATGCCCAAATCCAGGTGCAACAGGTGAGGTGGATGTTCGAACTTAGCTAAAGACAATTTTGTTAAACCTGAACGGACAGTGCTGGACCATGAAACTGTTGGAGAAAAGACATGCTGTCTGATGAGGCCAGACTGAGCCTATCCCAGAGTGATGAAGGTCAGGGTAAGAAGGGAAGCGCATCAAGCGATGCACCCATCATGCAT